>CM053272.1:69227271-69256798 GCA_028583415.1 Protea cynaroides | reverse complement strand
TAGTGCACAATCAAAGAACTTAGTTGACCAGATGCCCCTCGATAGTTTAATATTAATGTTAATTAATAAAATCACTTTGGTTAGAGACTGCCAAGCTCCCCTTATTCTTGTCCAAAATCCTCGCTAGAGTTTCTTTCAATCCAAAATCTAACAACACCAATATTGGCTGAAGAAAACCATCACTTTCAAATTACATGGAACCCTTCCAAGGGAGCAACCAAGTCATCACTACTGTGCTAAAATTGAGTCAAACTTGCAGTACCAAGTCATAAATGGCAAATTTCAAATCTAAGTATCATGCCAGCAAAGTCCATGACACCATTTCCATTGATGCCATGTTTTATGCCTTCACCAATAAAGCAGGGGCAAAAACCTTGGAAAACTGCCAAGGAATTCACTATCATTTCAAATATGTCCAACACTCTATAGGTTCAAAGTCAAGAGACTTCCAAGATGGGTCAGATGTCAACCCTAAAGGTTCAAAGTCAATAAAGACTTCCTGTGTAGGTCACTTTCGAGCATCCTAAAGGTTCATAGCAACAAAGCTACTTAAGAGGATATTCTAGTTTCCATTCCCGAAGGTTCATAGCCATAGAGCTTCCAAGAAGGATATTCCAAATTCAATCCGGAAGGTCCAAAGCTGGTAGGAAGTTCAAAGATGAGTCATTCAGTATCACCCTATAAGTGACTTTCTGAGTTCTTGCTCATTTCAGAATCAATAGCAAATTCCTCACCATAAAAGTGACCTTTTGAGTTCTTTCTCATTTCATAATCAAATGCAGAGCCCTAGCTCATCCAAAGTTCAAATCAATCTCAGCCTATTAGTGAATCAAATGTAGAGCCCTAGCTCATTCAAAGATCAAGTCAATCTCAGCCTATAAGTGAATCAAATGCAGAGCCCTAGCTTATTCAGGAAATCAATCTCAGAATCTCAATCAAAAGAGCCTCAATTCAATCAAAGAAAAGACAGTAAGTCCTCCATCCAAACAAATCAAATCCGAGCCCAAGCTCATGCAATCAGCCTTGTGTTCACAGCCTAGCTCCATACAAGAAGAGGTTCCAAGCCTATAAACCAGCCTTGTATTCATAGCCTAGCTTCATACAAGAAGAGGTTCATCAGACTACAAATGGATTAAGTCGTGTTCAAATCTGCACGTACCTTGCATCATGAGTCTCATCTCAGCAAGAAGAGGTTTATCAGCCTACAAAGGAGCCTTGTATTCACAGCCTAGCTTCATACAAGAAAAGGTTTATCAGCCTACAAATGGATCAAGTCGGGTTCAAACCCACGCGTACCTTGCATCATGAGTCTCACCTCAGAAAGAAGAGGTTTCCAGCCTACAAATGAACCTTGTATTCACAGTCTAGCTTCATAGAAGAAGAACAATCACCAATCTTCCAAGAAGAGCAAACCTTCTTCCCAGTCAAATTACGTTCTGGGCTTGAGTTCTAGGACACCCTTAGAATACGTAGGCAGTTTAGGACAAATTACCCTAAGTGCAGCCCAATAAGCAATCTCACTAATATCCAAAAATGTGGTTCATTTATCTTTAGCCTTTAATTGGTAACAATCTTGACTAAAGAGGGGCATCTGTAAGCACCCCATTTTTGCCATCCCCAACATAAGTGAATCCACATGACAAGTTTCTGGCTTTTAACCCAGAGGTTTAAGATTCTTTAATGAGCCCCATGGTAGGGTCATGGGCTATTACGTACTTGGATGTATAGGTCATGACATTATCTTCAAAATGAGACCGGAATCATCAAATTCTGACATCAAACAAGGAAGATATCACAGTTTGAAAGTGCAAGGGCATTTACGTAATTATCGTATGATGCATGCATTATCATTTAAACTTCAAATCATCATATCTTGGTCATCTGATATCGGAATCAGATGATTTAAAAGCCAATATTCCTTATTTTCAGTCCTCTTCAAAGTGGACATGAAAAAATCCCGGGTAGAAGTCACCGGTGGGCCCCATGCAAGCTTTCATGTAAAATTATCGATAGAACTTCAAAGCTTCATATCTTTGCCATTCTGCATCGGATTCAGATGATTCAAAGGACATTATTCTTCATTTGTGATGTTCTACAAAGTATACGTGAAAAATTTGGTACAGAAGTTTTCGAAGGGTCCCAAACAAAATTACACATGGAAATAGTCATTTAATCTTTGAAAATTCATATTTTGGTCACCCCACATCCAAATAAGGTGATTTCAGTTTCAATATATTCCATTTTTAGTACTCTACAAAGTGGACGTAAAGGATTTCAGGCAGAAGTCTCCGAAGGATCCATGCAGAATGGTTAGCCAAATTATCGATAATTGACCTACTTAAACCTCAGAAATTCATAAGTTGGCCATTTTATTTCCAAATGAGGTGATTCAAGTTCAAATATTCCTCATTTTTAGTGTTCTACAGAGTGAACGTAGAAAATTTAAAATAGAGGCTATCAAAAAATTCCATGTGGAATGGTGACGGAAATGGACTATGAAATATATATATATATATATATATATATATATATATATATATATATATATATTATAAGAAAAAAAAGAATAAAACGTGAGAAGAGAAGGGTTTCTGGAAGGAGCCGTGAGAAGGAGAGAGGGAGAAGAAGAAAAGAAAGGAAGAGAGAAGAAGGAAAGAAGAAGAAAAGGAAGGAAGAGAGAGAGAGAAAGAGAGGTTTTCTAGAAAAACGTGAAAGGAGAGAGGGAGAAGAAGAAAAGGAAGGAAGAGAGAAGAAGAAAAAGAAGGAAAGAAAAGGAAAAAAGGAAAAAAAAGAAAAATAAATGTTTTCTAGAAGAGAAGCCATGAGAGAGAGAGAAGGAAAAAAGGAAAGAAAAGAAAAAGGAAAGAAGAGAAGAAGGAAAGAAACGGAAAAAAGGAAAAAAAGGAAAAAAAACTTTTTCTAAAAGGGAGCCGTGAGAAAGAGAGAGGGAGAAGGAAAAAAGGAAAGAGAGAGGGAGAAGTGAAAAAAGGAAAAAATAGAAGAAGAAAAGGAAGGAAGAAGGAGAGGGAGAAAAGGAGAAAGGGAGAAGCCGTGAGGGAAAAAGGTTTTTTCTAGAAGAAAAAACGTGAGAGAGAGCAAGGTAGGGTTTTCTAGCCAAGATAAGAAAAAGAAAAAAGAAAAGAAAAAAAAAGAAACGTGAAGGAGAGAGGAGAAAGAGAGAGAGGATTTTTTTTTCTCTAGAAGAGAGTAAAAAAACATGAAAGGAAGAGAAAGGGAGAAGAAGAGGAAGTGAAAAAAAAAGAAAAGAGAAAATGTGAAAGAGAGAAAGAGAAGAAAGAAAGGAGCAGAGAAGAAGAGAATGAGGATTCACCTTCAAAAAGCTTGATACGATCTCCAAAAATCTTACATTGAAGGTTTTAATCCATTCGAGCACAAGGTTGGTACCCTAAAACAAATTTAGGGGTCTTTAGAATGTTTGAATGTTGATTTTTTGCTTGAAAAGACTTATTTTCATTAAATCTCGATCAGGAATGCCTTATTGCATGCATGTTGATGTTAGGATGCTCATGTATAGTTTTTATGTATGATGATTTGTTTAAACTATTCAATGATGAAGATTTGAGTGCTATATGATGATGTTTGATGTTTTTGTTAAATTCTACAATGTAGATTTCTAATCTGAAATTTCTAGATTTTGGTTCCAAATTTGAGATGTGCATCTTATGTGGTTTTTTTTAGATTTTGAAGTCCAAATTTTTATAGGATTTTCTTTAATATGTTAAAAGACTCTCCTCGAAATTTTGTTCCATTTGGAATTGGAAAAGTCTATCAAAAAAATTCTTCTTTGGCATTGTTGTTTTACTCGGATATAATACAATCCCCTATAAGAAAGTCTCTGGAAAATAATTTTATGGCCATAATGCGAAAAGAAACTTCATATGAATTTTATAGATATGGAAGTGTTCTAAAAAATGGCACTAGTTTCATATTTTTTTAATTTTTAATTGAATTGATATTGATTTTTAAGTGCATAGTCTGTTAGGATATACTATTTTGCATGATCAAAAAGGATCTTTTTTACAAAGAGAATGTTCTGTTTGCACTTGTTTTTCTTGATAAAACTTTAGATCTGATAGTTATATACATGAACATATGTCTGGATTTAATTTTCATCAAGTATGGAATTTTATACAAAATTTATGGTGCAACTGGTCAAAAATCTGGAACAGACTTGACCAGTGCACATATCCGGTCTTGTGGCATTCATTTGACCTATTTTTGCTCGCTGTTGAGATTCGACCATTTCAGATGAAATGTAGCATGTCAACTCAAATTTCTGTGAAAAAAAAAAGATCATAATTTGAGTTACAGAAGATCTACTTATGGTCATTTTGGTGTAATATGACAGAATTTGAAAGCAGTTCATAGTTTGTGCAATATTTGAAACTTTGTATCACAATTTGAAAATTTTTGAGTCATTATTCATTCCAAATGTCTTCATAAATGTTACAATATTTTCAAAGAACTTATTGAAGATATGTTTTTTGATAATTTTAGATTTTTCAAAAAGGTTTCAATGATGTCTCATTTACTGTAACATGCAATTGATTGTTTGAGTGATTTGATTATTTCTACCATATTCGATTGCATACTTGCTATATTTAGAGTATCTACATGCCATATTTGGATAAATGGCTATATTTAGAGTACTCACGTGCTTTGTTTGGATTGTGCACATACCATGTTTGTCATATCTATGTGTTGCTATATTTAGTAGATTAAATAGATTTTTTTACCATATTTTATAAAATCTTGATAATTACCATTTTTAAGTCTTATTATGCTTAGAAAATAGCATATAAGATCTTATCTTTTTCGGATGATTCATACCATATTTACATTTTATGTTTGGTACTTACAATATAGATATATAAATGCATACATTAATTTCTTACCATGTTAGGTTTTACTATGCTTAGAAAATAGCATATAGGATCTTACCTTTTTGGATGATTCATGCCATATTTTGCATTCTATGTTTGGTACTTGCCATATTGACATATAGGTGTATATATTGATTTTTTGCCATATTTGGTCTTTCTTTGCTTAGATTAGCATATTAGATCTTTCCATATAGGTTCTTGCCTTATTTACAATACATGCCATGTTAGGGAAATTTTCATAATCTTACTATATGTTGTGATAGTTACCATAAATGTATTATATGCCACATTTAGATGAATAATTTATTTTTGGTAATAATTTATTTTATGCAACACCCTAGTTGAACTGCCATGTATGCACATTTCTAGAAGACAATGTAGGCTTAGGGACGTTCATTTAGGCACCCACATTCTTGGGAAGAGTATAATAGGAAATATTAAAAATCTTAATAGAGAAAGAGAATGCTTTGCCAAACTTTCCAATATTAGAGCTTAGGGTGAAAAGGGTATCTTAGGGTGATTTCCACCCCTCAGTAAACCCTAAACCTAGAATAGGTTCTAAACCCTAAACCTAGAATAGGTTCTAAATCCTAAACCTAGAACAGGTTCTCAATCTTAAACCTAGAACAGGTTATTTCAGCCATTATTCCCGAACTACGTGGATTCTGAATCCTAGGACAAACCCTAGGATACGTAGTCTATTTGGGAGAATCCAAAATTTGGATCCATACCTTAGTCCACTCGGACTATCCATAGATCCACTTGGATATCCACCCATCATTCTGAACTACGCAGATTCTGATTCCTAGGTCAAACCCTAGGATACATAGGCCATTTGGAAGAAATCCAAATTCGGATCCACACCTTAGTCTACTCGGACTATCCATAGATCTACTAGGTTATCCATCCATATTTCGACCCAGAATGAGGTTATCCACATTCCAACCCAGAAAGGGTTATCTACATTTCAACCCAAATAGGGTTATCCACATTCCAACCCAGAAAGGGTTATCCACATTTTGACCCAAATAGGGTTATCCATATTCAGACCCAGAAAGGGTTATCCATTCTTAGATCCACTAGGACTATTTATCAGTCTGCACGGACTATCCAAATCTTAACCCATATGTTTTCTCATCCTTTCAAGCATAAACTTCAACTTGAACAATGAACTTAATCATGCACAAGCATAAATCACAGTCATAAACACCTGAACTACGATGGTGAACCTGATTTTTAGAATAATTCCGTGATACTTAGGTAATCTGATGGATACAGATTCGGTTCAATGATATCAAACCACTTGATTTGGTTCGGTTTAATAGATAGAGTCTAGCATAGGAAAGGTATTGGAGACCGATTTCGATCGGGCGGTTTGGGTGCCTAATCCCTTCCCATAATTGTAACCTGACGCTTACCCAATCTCTGATGGACCAGAAATCCAATCTAAGGGTCATGAGTCAATTAAAGTTTTACCTTAGTGTGAGATTTCACATTTCTAAAGTCCTAGACCTTAATCTTGGTGGTGACTTCCAAAAAAAGATTACGATCTTTGTCCTCACACTGGTATCTGTGGTCGATGTTACGAAATAAGCCCCACAGATGGAAGATATTGAAGTTGTATGGGAATTTTTGGATGCTTTTCCAGAAAACTTACTTGGGTTGCCACCTGATCGAGCAATTGAGTTCGTCATAGAATTATTGCCAGGGTCAATGCCTATGTCTAAGGCACCTTATCAGATGGCTCCTATTAAATTGAAAGAATTGAAGACTCAACTGTAGGAGTTATTGGACAAGGGTTTTATCCGTCCAAGTATATCACCATGGGGAATACTAGTGTTGTTCTTGAAGAAGAAAGATGTAAGACCCGCACTCCACTAACTTGGTCTAACCGTATCGTGGTAGGTCTTCCCATTATTCCTGGACCAAGTGAACTGAGCGTGTGAAGATAGATCACAAACCAAGTATGAGAATCGAGTTAAAAACACTGAAAACATACCTAAGGTTGAATACCTGGGTAGGTATGATCGATCATAATGAAGGGAACAAAAATCTCAAATCCAGGAACCCCACGGTCGATGATTTTGACCCTACGGTCGACGGTTTATGCGACCATATGATCGACCGTGAGACCCCAGATCAGACTCAGAGTTTTGGAAACTTTCCTAAACTAAGGGATTGCTTTCCTAATTGAAAGAGGACTCTATATGGAGAGTTTTCCTCTATATAAAGGACGTCCCTCAGCCCTTTTTCACTCTTTTAGAACATTAGTAAACCCTAGAGAAAAAGAAGGAAGAGAAGGAAGAGAAGGAGAAGAAGAAAAAGTTAAGGAGAGGAATTTGCTGAAAAGAGATTGGCTCTCTATCACAAGCAAAGGTATGAAACGAATCTCTGGAGATGTAAACTCTAAGGAATATGACTTCTATGAAATATAGGCAATATCAACCTATTATGATCTATGTGATTTCCTTGAGAAAATCCCAAGGAGAACCATGAAGTGTGAATTTGATGATTAGGGCAGATAAGAAACTACTAATGATGGCCATAGGATAACTTTAGAATAAATCTCATTGAAGATCAGAAGAATTGACCCAGGAAGAACTCAAATTGCATGTAGTCTGTGACCAAAAATCTCAAGGTCGCAGCTACGATCGACCATAGCATGACCAGCATGACCATAGGATCGACCATAGGCATTCGGGAAGATTTCAAAAACCATATGGTTGCAGCTACGGTCGCACCATATCCGACCATAGGGTATCTACCATAGGCAGTAAGGTTGATACAGTATGAGACCATAGGACCAGTCAGACATCTATCAGTGCTCTGTTTCGATTTTTGACTACTGTAACATGTCACATGTGAACCCTAACTTAAATTCGTATAACTTTTAGGTTGTTAAATCAATTCAAAGAGAATTTCAAGGCTAGGAAGGAGATCGAGTATTGCTAATAGGTGAGGGAACAAGACCTAAACTAATTGGTTAATAACAAACTGTTTATTTTTAT
Source organism: Protea cynaroides (assembly GCA_028583415.1). Taxonomy (NCBI): domain Eukaryota; kingdom Viridiplantae; phylum Streptophyta; class Magnoliopsida; order Proteales; family Proteaceae; genus Protea; species Protea cynaroides. The sequence continues at coordinate 69,248,886 of CM053272.1, read as the reverse complement.
TGAGTCCAATGCCATGATTGATTCTATGCTTGTATGCTTGTAATGTGCATCTCACATGTCATCCAATATTCCTGCTATTACTATTCATGCATATTTAATTCTATTTATTTATAACATGATGATGATGCTGATGATGATGCTAGGAATAGGCATGTGAATGTATGTGTGTGGTTGGTGTGTTGGATGCGAATGGAGCATCAGGGGGAGGATGTGGCATGGTGGTCTTAGACCTCGTCACCAGACTCTAGCTCTATCTCTACTCAAGTCTTGCCCACTAACATCATCGTATCGCCATTACCTTAGTAGAAATATTACGTCGTAGGGCATCAGGGGAGGTGGTCTCGGATCATGTGGTCTCTGACTCTGTCGGGGGGGCCTTAGCTCTATCTCTATGGACTTATTAAGGGATGCTGGGGTGAGGCCTTAGATACACTATTTGGTATTAGGATTGGTTAGTTGCGAGCCCAGTTTGCAAGCCCTGTTTGCAAGCCCTCGCCAATAGGGGCTTACATGTTGGTATGGGTAGGGCATCAGGGGAAGTGTTGGCGGTGTTTGATCTGAACACTTTAGCTCTATCTCTATTCCATGGTGGGTGCATGTGGGATGGCAATAGTGTTTGATCCATTGGATGAATTCACACACTCATGTATAGAGGTGCGGCGGCCACCAAACCTTTCTATAGCATATTGCAAACTTAAAAACCAGACCAAAGATATGAATTGAATGCATGCATATGTTTGTTGCATTGTTTTATTTTCTTACTGAGCCGTGATGTGTGCTCACACTTTTGACGTCGAATATTTTTAGTTTATGATGCAGGTCCTACTGTTGAAGAATATATGAATGCGCCGACGTATGGACACGTTTCTACGATGGACATAGAAGCTGAAGAAGATGCACATGATTCATCATGCGAGTGCAACAATGTGTTTTTGCTTAAGTTTAGTTATAATTTGAACATCAAATATGTAATTGATTATTTATTTTTATGTCTTGTGGTTTGGAGATAATTGGATTATATACTTATTTATCACTGTTAGACTCTCAGTTCATTATCTGTAAGACTTTCGCTTATTTGTTTATTACCTCTGATTATTAATGTGGAATGTGTGTATGGTTTGATATGGTGGGTACGACCTATACGAGATCCTAGGTGAACTGTTGGTTTATTAGCGATTCATCACACCATTCTGGTTAAACCAGAATTGGGGTGTGACAAAAGATGGTAGTGACTGTGCATAGACTACCAATAATCAAACAAGCTCAAGATCAAGAATCGATACCCATTGCCATGGATTGATGACTTGTTCGATTAGTTAGAAGGAGCGAAAGTACTCTCCAAAATCAATCTTCTGTCAAGATATCATCAACTGAAGATTAAAGGAAGCGACATTCCAAAGACAACTTTCAGAACCAGGTACAGACATTATGATTTCCTGGTTATGTCCTTTGGGTTAACCAATGCACCTGCATCTTTTATAAAGCTTATGAACTGAGTGTTCCATGACAAGCTGGATAGTTCAATCATAGTATTTATCGATGATATTTTGGTATATTCTAAGGACGAAGAGACTCATGCGACATAGGTATATTCGGGGCTCTCAGGCCAGGACGTCTGGCAAAATGCTTGGCCTCCTGCGCTGGAAGCGACACCCGAAGGGTGAGCTTAACACGGTTAGTTTCGTCTCTGTAGGCATTCTGGGCTGGAAGGTGGCAAAAGGATGAAAAGACTCATGCGACATAGAGCAGCTTTATAAAGGTTGAGAAGGGAGAAGCCTTATGCCAAATTCAAGAAATCTGAGTTCTGGTTGAACAAGGTGGCCTTCTTGGGTCATGTAGTATCGTCAGAAGGGATAAATGTGGACCCTAGTAAGATAGAAGCAATTATGGGGTAGAAAACGCTTAAGAATGTTGCAGAGATCAGAAGTTTCTTGGGATTAGCTGGTTATTACAGACGATTCGTAGAGGACTACTCCAGAATCGCCGTACCTCTTACGAAGCTTACTAGGAAAGGGAGAAGTTTATTTGGATCGATAAGTTTAAAGAATGTTTAAAGACCTTAAAAGGAAGACTGATATCTACTCCCATCTTGACCATTTCGGCACCAGGGAAACCCTTTATCCTATACACCGATGCCTCCGGATTAGGTTTGGGATATGTGTTGACGTAAGGTGAACAAGCGATTGCTTACGCTTCAAGACAACTGAGGAGCACGAGAAGAATTACCCTATACATGATTTGGAACTTGCGACAGTGATTCATCCAATCAAGACTTGGAGACATTACTTGTACGAGGAAAAATTTCAGACTAAGTTGGATCTAAGAGCCTTACCTATCTCTTCACTTAGAAAGAGTTAAACATGAGACAGAGAAGGTGGTTGGAACTCTTGAAGGACTATGACTACGATATTCAGTGTCACCCAGGCAAGGCTAAAGTAGTAGCTGACGCTTTAAGCAGAAAAGTAATATTAAAGCCAGGAGGAGGACTTAGTACAAACGCCGCCTTGTATTCCACAACAACAGATTCTGATTGGGATAAAGAGCATCATATTATAAAAACTCACGATGATCCAATAGAGTAGGGTTTGATTCACAAGTTTTCACTTATGTTTATGGCATTGAAGATTTCACCTGATTTGACGGACGAAGTGAAGGAAGCAATTTTACAAGACTCGTATCTGAGAACTGTGCAAGAAGATTTGGAGAAGGGTAAGCCAAATCCTGACTTTACTTTGGATGCAGATATGGTATTGAGATATAGAGGATGATTGTGTATACCTGAAAGTGAAGACTCAGACCTTAGAGATAGAATAATCCTAGAATCCCATTCTACACCATATTCGGTATATCCTGGAAGTACAAAAATGTACCTAAAGAAGTTATATTGGTAGAAGAGAATGAAGGCAGATGTGTCTAGGTACATGTTCCAATGTCTAAATTACCAGCAAGTAAAGGCTAAAAATACAAAAACCAATAGACTTACTACAACCACTATCTGAGCCAGCATGGAAATAGGACTGCATCACTATGGACTTCATCACCAGTTTACCACTGACCCCCAGATCAATTGATGTAGTTTGGGTGATTTTTGATCATCTTACCAAGACAGCTCTTTTCATTGCTATACGACCTCAGTATACCTTGGAGCGACTAGCCAAGTTGTATGTGGATAATATTGTTAGATTGCATGGTGTACCTGAAAGCATAGTATCAGACAGGGACCCACGGTTTACCTCAAAGTTTTAGAAGGGTCTACAGAAAATAATGGGAACAAAGTTAAAGTTTAGCACTGCATTTTACCCTCAAACAGATGGACAGTCGAGCGAACCATTCAGATCTTGGAAGATATGCTCCGAGCTTGTGCGATTGATTTCAAAGGAGCTTGGGATGAGAAGTTGCCATTAATTGAGTTCGCTTACATAAACAGTTATCAAGCCATTATATAAATGTCACCTTATGAGGTGTTGTATGGTAGGAAGTGTCGAACCCCTCTGTTTTGGAATGAAGTCAAAGAAAAAAGAATTGTAGGGCCTGAATTTATCGAAGAAACCTACCAAGTGGTAGACATAATTAAGGAAAGGGTTATGACTTCTCAAGATTGTTAGAAGTAGTATGGGGACAATCAATGCCGAGACCTTGAGTTCGCTGTAGGTGACAAAGTATGAAGATATCATTTATGCGGGGTTTGAAACAGTTCGGTAAGAAGGGTAAATTGTGTCCCAGATACGTTGGACCTTATGAGATTTTGGCAACGCGTAGGAAAGTAGCATATCAACTTGCGCTACCACCATTTATGTATGGTGTACATGATGTATCCCACGTTTTACTATTGAAGAAATACATCAGAGATCCAACACATGTTTTGATTGCGGATCCATCGGATTTGACATGTTTCGAAGTAGTGTCAGCTGAGATTACTAGTCGAAAGGTTCAACATCTTTATAACCGAAATATCTATTATGTTAAGGTTACTGGAGAAGCCAAGATGTGGAAGAGATAACATGGGAAGAGGAAAATGATATGCAGAAACAATACCCTCACCTGTTCGACTCGGAAGGTATGTATAAATTTCGAGGATGAAATTTATTTTTAGGGGAGAGTTCTAAGACCCGCACTCCACTAACCTAGTCTAACCGTGTTGTGCATAACTAGCTCAAGTAAACCAACTGTATGAAGAAACCATAAAGCCAGGTAAGTTTCCAGTCACTCGTATGTTGTCCAGTCGGTAGTGTTAGGTTGTCTGGTCCTTGGGATTGGCGATCGATGAGTCAACCGGTTAAGCCCAAAAATAGACTCTGAGATTAGGAAAGTTTCCTAATTTGAGAAGATTACTCTCCTAATTGAGAGATGACTCTATATAGAGACATTCTCTCTATATAGAGGACGTCCCTTTATCTTCTTCCATTCTTTTGATCAATCTTAAACCCTAAAATTTAGAGAAAGAGTGGGAAAGAAAGAGAAGAAAGCTTGGAGAGGAAGGAAGCTTAAAGAAAAGAGGAGAAGCTCTACAGAAGGAGAATTGCCATCGATTTCCAGTCAATCGCATCAAGGAGCCAACAGTAAGTCCCCTTGTCTCTATAGAAGGGTAGGCTAGGTTAGGATTGGAGATCACACTGTGTTCAATCGGATCCAATACCATGATTTCGATCCTAAGGACTTCTATATAAATCTGTAATAATGATAGTTGTTACGGTGATAATGAATGACAAAAACTAATGATTAATGGCCATAGCGTGACCTTAGGATGGATCCCATCATTGAGTAGAAGAATTGACTCAGAAGGAATTTAGACTAAAAGAAAAACTTGGGGTATGACTCAGGAGTTGTCCAGTCCCTTGATTGGTTGACTATATAGGAGACTGGTGAGGCTACCGATGTCTTTTGGGAAGTATGATGAGGTTTGTTTGGTAGACTCATTGGTCGACCAATGCAAGACCAGTGACTTAATCGGAGAATGTCTCGAAGACATATATTGGAGACCGGACAGTGAGTCTGAGTGTCAAACTTAACGGAATAAAACCCTAATCTAAGTTCATTAAATGTTTAGGTTTTTCACTAGTTCAAGATAATTTCCAAGGGTTGAAAGAGGAATAAACATCATTCATAGTGTTACACCCCCATTTCTGATTAAACCAGAAGTGTGATGAACCGTCATAATATCCAACGGTTCAACCAGGATCTCATAACAACCGAGCCAATCATCCAAACCAAATACACACATCCCACAATACAATCAGAGATAATAATAATGGATAACAGAAGTCTTTAATATTACTGAACTGAGTGTCTACATGATAAATAATTAAATAAACCAATTAGCTCCAATAAACTAAAAACATAACTTTAATAACCTATTACAAGTTCTCATATACGTCAAACCAAAATTATCTAAGAATAAAGACACTGAAATCACTAACACAATGCACATGTCCGAATGTCGATGCCACCATATAATCTTCAACAGTAAGACTTGCATCATCAACTAAAAATATTGGAGGTTGAAAGGGTGAGCATCCATCATGGCTCAGTGAGCAAACAAAACAATGCGTAAACATATGCATGCATTCAATTCATATCTTTGGTCTGGTTTTAAGTTTACAACTATGCTATAGAAAGGATTGGCAGCCACTGCACCCCTATACACGAGTGTGTGAATCCACCCAATGGATCAAACACCATTGCAGTCCCACATGCACCCCACCATGGAATAGAGATAGAGCTAAAGTGTTTGGATCACACATCTCCAATACTTCCTCTGATGCCTTACCCATACCAGTACATATGCCCCTCTGGAGAGGGCTTGCAAACTGGGATCGCAACTAACCAATCTGAATGCCATCCAAATGTATCTAAGGCCATATCCGAGTATACCTCAATACATTCATAGAGATAGAGCTAAGGTCTCTTGGTAGAGTCAAAGACTAAATGTTCTAAGACCACCTCCCCTAATGCCCTACGGCATAATAGTTTCATTAAGGTAACGACGATACGACAATGTCAATGTGAAGCATGATTTAGGGATCAAACACATACCTATTCTTAGTATCATTCATAATAAGATAAAGCAATAAGGTAAATATGCATGAATAGGAATAGCAGTAATATTAGATGGCATGTGAGATGCACATTACAACCATACAAGCATAGTATCAATCATTACATTGGACACAATAAAATAAAAGGTAGCTTGTTATTATCCAATTAATTTAGGTCTTGTTCTCCCACCTTAGATCATAGTATTAACTCTCTTCCAAGCTTTGTAAACTTACTTGACAACCTAGGAAATTCATAAATTTAAGTTAGGGTTCATTAGTATTAGGTTACAGTAATTTATTCTTCGATCTAGCCTCAAAACAGGCTTCCTGGTTTGTGTGGCCGAATGTGTGGTCGCACATCCTACTGCTACTAATGCGGCCACACAACACTGTACATCTTCTCGAGAGTCTGTGGTCGTACATTGGTCGCTTTGTCCACACAACTTAAAGGTTATGTCTGATGGGTTTTCTCATTGTACTCCTTGGTTCATCTTTAGAGCACCTTCTAAGGTTTTTCTATGGCCTTGTTTATGGATTTTTCACCAACAATTGTATTCCTAACCAAATCCGTGGTTTCTCCTTGAAATTGTTCAAGTATTGCATGATCTAAACCAAAATACCAAGTGTAAGCACCCCATTTTTGCCATTTCCAACTGATCAAAGTCCTACTGATGTGTGGACAACAAAGGAAAAAAGAAGAGTGAAAATTTGGGTTTTGACTACAACCTCGAGGTAGTTTTCGGTGGGTCCTACAACAAGGTCACAGGCTGTAATTTGTATGGATGCATGGTCATGGAATTATCTTCGAAATGATACCAGAATTGCCCAATTCTGATATCAAATGAAGAAGATATGGTCGTTTTAGTCGGATGATATGTACAAGGGAGGTTTCTGAAATTATCAGAAATAATCCCAGGGGCTTTCATGCAAATTATCGTAAGTTAGATTGTTTAAATTTCAAATCAGCATATCTTGATCATCCGACATCTGAATCATATGGTTTAAGTACCAATGTTCCTTATTTTCAGTCCTTTTCAAAATGGACGTGAAGAATCCCGAGTAGAGGTCACCAGCGGGTCCCATGCAAGCTTTCATGCATAATTATCGATAGAACATCATTTCTTCATATCTTGGCCATTCTACGTCGAATTCAGATGATTCCAAGGCCATTATTTTTCATTTGTGGTGTCCTACAAAGTGGACGTGGAAAATCTTGGGTAAAAGTCTCCGAAGGGTCTCATGCAAAATTACACATGGAAATGGTCATTTAATCTTTGGAAATTCATATTTTGGTCACACCATATCCAAATCAGGTAATTTCAGTTTCATTATGTTCCATTTTTAGTACTCTACAAAATGGACGTAATGGATTTCCGATAGAAGTCCCCGATGGATCCCATGTAGAAGGGTTAGCCAAATTATCGATGATGAGCCTGCTTAAACTTCAGAAATTCATAAGTTGACCATTTTATTTCCAATGAGGTGATTCAAGCTCTAACATTCCTCATTTCCAGTGTTCTACAAAGTGAACGTAGAAAACTTAAAATAGAAGCTATCGAAAAATTTCATGTGGAATGGCAACGGAAATAGCCCATGAAATGACAGAGAGAGAAACCCAGTCAATCCAGTCAACTCATCTCAACCCAAGCCAGTCTTGGCCCAACCCAGTCAATCCAGTCAACTCATCTCAACCCAAGCCAATCTTGGCCCAACCCAGTCAATCCTTGTCAATCCGGACCAAATCTATTGGACTCCTGTGCATGCATATTATGCATATTATACATATTATTAGATTATGTATTGTTTTAGGTATTAAATTATATTTTTATGGATTGAGTATATGTATATATATTCATTGGAGGAGATAGCTGGCTAATGGTTCGGTTAGGCTACAAATGAGATCCGAAAAAAGATTGAATAGAGATTGTGGAGAAGAAAAAGGAAAGGAAAAGAGAGAAGGGGGAGGGGACATGAAAGAGAGAATCAGAGAGAGATTGAGGGAAATCCGAGAGAGATTGGGAAAAAAAAAAAAAGAAAGAAAAGAGAGAATTTGAGAGAATAAGAGAAAGAGAGAAAAATAAAAGAAAAAAGAAAAAGAAAAAAAAAGGAACTTTCATGTTTTCTAGAAAGAAAACGTGAAAGAGAAAGAGAAGAAGAGAAGAAAAGGAAAGAAAGAGAAGAAGAGAAGAAAAGAAAAGGAACGAAAGAAAAGAGAAGAAAAGGAAAGAAGAAAAGAAAAAAGAAAGAAAAGAGAAGAAATGGAAAGAAAGAGAAGAAGAGAAGAAAAGGAAAGAGAGAGAAGAAAAGAAGAAAGGAAAAAGAGAGAAGAAAAGAAGAAAAGGAAAAAGAAAGAAAAGAGAAGAAAAGGAAAAAGAAAGAAAAGAGAAGAAAAGGAAAGAAAGAGAAAAAGAGAAGAAAAGGAAAGAAAGAGAATAAGAGAAGAAAAGGAAAGAAAGAAAAGAAGAGAAGAAAAAGAAAGAAAGAAAAAAAGGAGAAGATCGGGAAAGGAGGAGAAAGGAGGAGAAGATCGAGATAAAGAGGGGGTTTTTGGGCTTGGAAAAAAAAGGGGGAGAGAGAGAAAGAGAGAGAAAGGGAAGAAAACCAAAAATAAAAGAGAGGTTTTGTTTTCGATCTTGGAAAAAAAACCGAAGAGAGAGAGAGAAAGAGAGAGAGAGAGGGAGAGACGGGAAAAGAGAGAGGTTTTGTTTTTCTTCTTCGGCCTTGGAGAAGAAAACCAGAGGGAGAGAAAGAGAGAGAGAGGGAGAGACGGGAAAAGAGAGAGTTGAGAGAGAATGAAAGAAAAAAAAGGAAGGCAGATCGAGAGAAGGTGAGGAAGAGAGAGAGGCGTCCAGAAGGAGGTAAGCTAGTTTAATTCAATTTTTTAATTTTTTTCTTCTTGTTTGGTTTGCAGCACCCCAACACCTTTCATCCATCCTTGACACCTAACATTCCAATAAACCCACTCATCTCAGCCTGCACCCCCATCTTTTTTCAACCCAAGCCTCCACTCACATAATCCGATCCCATCATCATCTAAACACCTGTACAGCTACACTCACAATCCCATCTCTTCACTCTTGTCTAGCCTACATCATTAATCAAAACCCAACCACGGCCAGGCAGCTTGCTATCATCTACAGTACCAATTCCATCCCGCAACACCTCATCAAATCCCTCACCTTGACACCTAGCAGCCCCACATATGATCATTCAAGCCCCCACTGATCCATCGTAGCTTTGGTCATCAGTTTAACCGTAGCACACTCCTATTCCCAATAGCAATCTCCCACACCACCGAGAACTTGATCATACAAATGTGTAGCCATGTATTTAGAATTTCATGTGGTTAAATTTGATCCGAATATGCTTGGATTTTTTACGAAATTGAATTTAGGTGATTAAATATAGACCATTGATCTGGATTTTGAATGATTAAATTTTGGCCATCTGATCTGATCTTGGGAATTTGATGTGATTAATTGTGACCATTGATCTGAAACTTTTTAATGTGAATTTTAATATGGCCATTTGATGTTGAGTTATTTCACATGATTTAATTATGGTCTTTGATCTTGAGCCATTGATTGATAAATCTGATCCACTGGATGATCAATTGATTTCTGATTATGTGATGATATTAAATCTGAACCATTGGATTCTATGTTGATATGTCTACCATCTTGATGCTTACATGATTCTTGTTGTTTTGGAATGCTACACATGCTTATTACCATATTTGTCTGCCACATGCTTATTGTCATATTTAGATGCTTACTGCCATGTTTGGATGCATACTGCTATGTTTGGATTACTACCACTGCTATAGTTGGAATGTTTTCATTTGCCATATTTGTCTTGAAAAGAGATAAGTTGAAAAAATAGCAATTAGGGTAAAAAAACCCTAAAAATGGAAAGAAAAAATAGCAATTAGGGTAAAAAACCCTGAAAATGGAAAGAAAATAATAATTAGGGTATGAAACCCTAAAAAATGAAAATCACAATGAAAAGGGATAGAAAAACCCTAGAAACCTAAAAATGGAAACAATAAAAAAGGTAGGAATTTAGGTCTCATCCCTAGATCCTATTGACAAAAATAGAAAGAATTTGATACACATCCTAAATAAAAATGGTAGGAATTTAGGTCTCATCCCTCGATCCTATTAACAAAAATAGAAAGAATTTGTTACACATCTCAAATAAAAATGATAGGAATTTTGGTCTCATCCCTAGATCCTATTAACAAAAATAGAAAGAATTTGGTACACATCCTAAATAAAAATGGTAGGAATTTAGGTCTCACTCCTAGATCCTAGTGACAAAAATGGTAGGATTTTGGTATACATTCCAAATCCGACTCTCACTAATACTTTCGAACTACGTCGTACCTGATTTCTAGGGCACACCCTAGAATATGTAGGCAATTTGGGAATCCCAAATATGATACAAAGCCACCCATCAACCATTCATTCAGCATAAACTTCAACTTGAACAAATAATCTAATTGACGCACATGCATAAATCACTTCCATAATCTTTAATCACAATACCCTTTTCGAACTACGTTTTTGGACTTGTTTTCCAGGATTGGAATACATAGGCAGTTTGAGATGTCTTACACGTCTCAGATTCAGTCCAAGACCGAACCATCTTTGGTTCGGTTCACTGTATAATATTGTATATTACATTTGTTTGTTTATTTGCTTTAAAACATGATTGGCTGAACCCTAGGTTAGAATAACTTAGCAACTTGGTTTAGGACATCCTCCATTGAACCCTAGTCATCCAATTGACCAAGCACAGTCAAAATTAGAGTTTAAGGAAAGTTTAGGAGGCTGATATTGATTGGGAGGTTTGGGTGCCTAACAATTTCCCATAATTGTACCCTGAATACTTACCCGATCTCTTGCAGACCAAAGAACTGATACATTGGGTCACGAGTCAATAGAAGTTTTACCTTAGGGTGAGGCTACATTTTTTGAGGTCCTTGACCATAATCTAGGTGGTGACTCCAACAGAACAATTGATCTTCATCAATACTTTTCATCCCGAGGAGGATCATCGATTTTCCATTGTCCTCACAGTGGCGACTCCGCTGGGGAATAATATTCAGACTCCTAGAATACTTTTCTTATATTGATTTGCTTGACATTTGCTGTTAGATCTAGGGTACTATTATTTATTTTTTGTACATATTGCTTTGGGGGGGTATGGGTTTAATCACACTTTCATGCGAGTAGCCGAACCGGGTCCCATGCATGTGGGGCAGCCCGCTAGGTGAAACACACAACCTTGGCCTGTACTTTGTAAGATCACGACCGGCGAGCAGCCTCTGACGAGCGTTTCTCGGGTCCGCCCGGGAATGCGTTATGCTACTCCATGTCGCTTGATTCTTGCATCATAGTATATAAAGGGATTGGGGGCCCATTATTCATCGTGCATTCGGTGATAGGTTACCCCGTCCTCGTCAAGGTGGCCTTTTCTGTCCTAACCCAGTTTGAGCCATATGTATGTTATTTTTGGTCCATCTTTAAACCAACATGGTAAAGTCTACTCAATCATAATATTTACATCCGAGACGTTGAAATTTTGTCCATTTTTGTCCTTGACTTGTCAACATGTTTGGATCCACACTTGAGTATTCTTGTCTCTCACTCGTTGAGAGCGTGAGGGTTACGTATACCCGAATACACATTAGTATGGGCGGTCTATACACGTCCTCCATCGTAAAAAGCTCATTGTGTTGACCATTCAATATTGATATATCAATCTCAAAAAATGATTAGAAAATCCCTGTCACGACATAGATACTGTGATCAAGTCCAAATTTATCGGTTTGTTCAATCATGAACCACTTTTGTCATCCTTCATGAAAACTATAAATAAGCATATCCGTTTCAATTTCTTAGAATTTTATGAACCACATGGTCGAACCTTGGTGCTACAACGATCCATTCGGAATCTTGAGGCCCCAAGACCAATCATGGGGTTATTCAAATATAAATAAATTGTTACAGATGATGTCTAATGGTCAGTTTTCATGAAAGAGCTAACTTTGTTTGGTCGAGTCAGCTTGTATGTGTATGTGTATTCTTCTTGTGTCCAGTCACTTCTGAGTCTTGACATTCATTCATTGTTTGTATAGAAAGAAAAAAAAAGAGAAAAAAAAAAAAAACCAAAAAATTGAAAAAAACCACAAAAAAAAAGTTTGAACTAGGGAGGATAGGATTGTCTAAACTTAAGAGAACACCTGAGTGAGTAGACAAAGCATCCACTCTTATTACATCCACTCATAGGAATGACTCATCATCACCGGTTTAGGTCTCGGTTCATGTTCACAAGGAGGACTTTTGTACCTCAAAGTGTTGGAATGGATGGAAGACAGTATATTGAGAGACCGAATATTTTAGAGCAGAATTAAAATTCCAAGATCGGAGTTGAGGTATCCAAGAAGTTAGAAAGCTGAACCATAAATTCAGAGAAATTACATGTTTCTTTCCCATGTTAGCATACCTGCCAATTTTAAATGAAAAAAACTAAGATTGGAAAGCATTTCGTTTACCCTTAGCGATTGAGCCACTTTGACTGACGGAGTTGGTTTTTAACTCCAACATTACTTTCATCATCCAAGGTGACCCAAACTCAAAGGAGTAGCCCTTGAACTTTCAAGAATGTCCCACCCACTTCCCAAAATCTAGGATGAAAAGGAAGACCATGTGGTCAATTGTATCCCAAAATTGAGGTAGTCTGAAAATGAACTTCAAGTGCACCTTAAACTAGGGAACAACCAAAATGTCAGTGCACCCTAAATTGGGACACAACCAAAATGTCAGTACATCCTAAACTGGGGCATAACCAAAATGTCAATGGATTCAAAGTAGGGCCAATAGAAAACGAAAATAGACCGAACAAGGGTATAGGTCAGAGTTTTATGACATCCAAACTGGGGCATAAGATTGGGATACATCAAACCAAATTGAGGCATAGACCAAGTGAATGTCAAACCCAAACTGGGGCATAAATCAAAATGGTAATAGACTCAAGAGGGGTTTAGCTCAAGATGAAAAGGGTCAAACATATGTCGATAGATAGCTCAAGATGGAAAGGGTCAAACATATGTCGATAGATAGGCGTAATGAGCCTTACTAGCGAAAGTCTGAACGGAGATTCGATCTTACAACCAATCATAAGTTGGCATCAATGATGTCGTATCCAATTGGGGTAACTCGGTGAATTACTTGTGTAAACTGGATACCATTGGTATCTGATAGGTCATCTATGTTTGGGCTTAAGCTCGATACGTCTGTAGACGGTCCAGTCCAAATGCTTTGAAAAAATGAACAATAATCATCAACAGTGCTTTACTACTTCCAATCCATTCCTTCCCAGTTTGATATTTCTTCCTCTTCCATGTCCGTTGCTAATTCTGATTTTGATGACGATTGAGATGATGAGCCACAACCTGAACTTCTACTCCATCGACCTTTAAAGAAATGAAAGCTCAACACACACGTGAAAGTTATAGATGATTAAGTTGAAGTCATGCAAGCATTCTCAAAGATACAAGTTGGTACATCAAAAGGTCATCCCATTTGGTCAATTTATAGAAAGAATTTTTTTGGGATATTTCCTTGAAAGTGGAGAACATTTTTATACTCAAAAAGGTGGTTCATTTAGTTTTGTAAAAATGGGTCTACAGACAAGGACCATTCAAGTGATTAAGTCTTCTACAAGTACATGACATCTACAGACATGAAGTGTGTTACAAATCAACCACAAAGTCAAAGATGAGCTCAAAAAAAAAAAAAAAAGAGAATATAAGAGAGCTATACAAATAATGAGGTTGGTTGACAAACTCCATTGGAACAGTGATGGTGGACAAATCCAACTACGATGCATAGACATGGGGCAACTACTTTGAAACACTAATGATGAATGAGTTCGATTACAAGGCATATACATGGGGCAACTCCTTTGGAGCCCTGCTGATGGACGAGTTTAGTTATAGAGCAATAAGACAATTGGTTCTCGTACAGTGAGTTATAGACACCATTTCTTAGAACTTGATTGGAGACCTGATCGTTTGTTGTGATTCACATTATGTTGAGTTGGATTTTCGATATTGGTCATTACATCCAGACCATACAGGAGGTGGTCTCATCACTTTGTTGTAATCAGAGATGATTTCGTATAGGCTAAAGACTCTCTCTCCTGTCCATCAATCTGATCGAATTCCAAAGAGTCTACATTACATGCCCTTCCTTCAAATATCACAAAATTTTATGGCATCGTCTCTTGTGAACGTGTCATCTTTTGATATATAAATTTTTTTCAACAAATTTGACTGGAATATCTATCTGTCATTCATCATTTCGATGGCGTCCAAGAATTCTAAAGTCCTTTGTTGCTATCCAATAAAATGGCATCACCTAATTGAAATCAAGCCATTCTACACAAACAACCAAACACTCTCCCAATGGCAGACCCATTGGACAGTTTCTTATCTGTCCATCTGGACCTTCGTCATCATACTTGTCTATAGACTTAAGGAATTTAGGTCTAGACGTGGTTGTAATCAATTCGACATCCGAGCATAGCTTGTTGAAATTTGTATTTTATCTGAATGTCACCAAGAGGAGAAAACGTTGTTTGGCGTCTTTCCAAAGATTAGTATAGGGTTGCTTCTCCTTAAGGTTATCTCTAGTGATGACTCAAAAGTTGCTTGCCTGTCAATGTGTGCAGGCTTGAACTTAGACACTGGGGCAAAATCACTCATTTATCCAAACATCATGAGTTTAGTTGAGCCCCCTATTTGAAACTCTAGCTGAGTTTATTTGAATGTAAGAGAAAGGTGACCTATACAAATTTTAAAAAAAATGAAATAAAATTGAGTCCTTGTAATCATTTGCCCCTCATTAAAAAGACCTGATTGCCCTTTGATCAAAGTGAAACCCATATAAATTTGGCAGGAATGCAGAACATATCAAGATTGCCTTTTAAAGAAAAGAAACATGTTTCTCTCAGTCTAGATTAAGTCAAGTCAAGGAAAGTCGATCAAATCATGATCTCTAGTTCCTCTTGGATTTCGAGCAATGTTAGTGGACAAAATGCAGATTCTAAGCCCCATTGCGGCTACCTCAATATTTATGGAAAGTTCAACCCGTTTTGGAAATGAAGAAAGACAGGAATATAAAAGAACATAAAAAAAAAGAATAGAAGAGAAAGGAAAGAAAGGTGAAAGCACAGAGAAGAAAGAAGAATGAATGAAATCATAATAAGAATGGAAAAGAGAACAAGATGCGGGCGAAAAAAAGAAAGAATGAAATATCAAGGAAAAAAAGAGAAAGCACAAAGAAGAAAGCATAAAAGAGGAAAGCACAAAGAGAAAGGAAAGAGAAGAAAAGAGTACAACATACATTGGTAGGGAAGGAGTGGAAATGTCTATATCCGACCACTACAGCAAGCCACAATGCATAATGATAGGAGTTTAGGTTGAAGTGTCCCTAGATCCTATCCTCAGATCAGCAAGACGCCTGAACTACGCAAAACCTGATTCTGGAGGGACGAAAATCCCAAAGGATATGTAGGCAATTTGGGACACCCCAAATTCGGTCCAGAGGCCCAGAGGCTGTACATCCAGAGGCTACACATCCAAAGGCTACACATCCAAAGGCTATACATTCAAAGGTTACAAATCCAGAGCACAAAGCACAGTTACAGTTACATCATGAGCGGTCTTGAGCTAAAGTCACAGATCTCGATAAGGTCGCTACTCAAGAAGCTTGACAATTACAGTTACATCATGAGCGGTCTTGAGCTAAAGTCACAGACCTGATAAGGTCGCTACTCAAGAAGCTTGACAGTTACAGTTACATCATGAGCAGTCTTGAGCTAAAGTCATAGACCTGATGAGGTCACTACTCAAGAAGCTTGACAGTTACAGTTACATCATGAGCGGTCTTGAGCTAAAGTCACAGACCTGATAAGGTCGCTACTCAAGAAGCTTGACAGTTACAGTTACATTACAAGTGGCCTTGAGCTAAAGTCATAGACCCGATGAAGTCGCTACTCAAGGAGCTTAACATCTACAGTTGTTTGTTGTACAATGGTAGATTCCAAATCAAACGCAGAATAATGCCAAAATGGGTCACTTTTGTCTTCGGCCTCAATTATTCACAATCTCGGCCGAAGAGGGGCATCTGTAAGCACCCCATTTTTTCCATTTCCAACTGAACAAAGTCCTACTGGTGTGTGGAAAACAAAGGAAGAAAGATGAGTGAAAATTTGGGTTTTGACTATAATCTCAAGGTAGTTTTCGGTGGGTCCTACAACAAGGTCACAGGCTGTAATCTTCATGGATGCATAGGTCATGGAATTATCTTCGAAATGATACCAGAATTGCCCAATTCTGATATCAAATGAAGAAGATATGGTCGTTTTAGTCGGATGATACGTACAAGGGAGATTTCTGAAATTATCATAAATAATCCCAGGGGCTTTCATGCAAATTATCGTAAGTTGGATTGTTTAAATTTCAAATCATCATATCTTGATCATCCGACATCTAAATCATATGGTTTAAGTACCAATGTTCCTTATTTTCAGTCCTTTTCAAAATGGACGTGAAGAATCCCGGGTAGAGGTCACCAACGGGTCCCATGCAAGCTTTCATATAGAATTATCGATAGAACTTCATTTCTTCATATCTTGGCCGTTTTACATCGAATTCAGATGATTCCAAGGCCAATATTTTTCATTTGTGGTGTCCTACAAAGTGGACGTGGAAAATCTTGGGTAGAAGTCTCCGGAGGGTCCCATGCAAAATTACACATGGAAATGGTCATTTAATCTTTGAAAATTCATATTTTGGTTACACCATATCCAAATCAGGTAATTTCAGTTTCATTATGTTCCATTTTTAGTACTCTACAAAGTGGACGTAATGGTGTAAGCACCCCATTTTTGCCACCCTCGGCATAAGTGAACCAATATGGGAGGTTTCTGACTTTTAACCCAAAGATTTGTGATTCTCCACTGATCCCCACAGCAGGGTCATGGGCTATTATCTGCAGAGATGCATAGGTCATAGAATTATCTTCGAAACGAGACCAAAATTGCTCAATTCTAATATCAAATGAGGAAGATACGACCATTTTAGTCGGATGATACATATAAGGGAGGTTTCTGAAATTAATATAAATAATAATCCTAGGGGCCTTCATGCAAATTATCCTAAGTCGGATTGTTTGAATTTCAAATCATCATATCTTGATCATCCGACATCGGATTCAGATGATTCCAAGACCATTATTCTTCATTCATGATGTTCTACAAAGTGGACGTAAAAAATCCCGGGTAGAAGTCACCAGTGGGTCCCATGCAAGCTTGCATGTAAAATTATCGTTAGAACTTCAATGCTTCATATCTTTTCCATTCTACATCGGATTCAGATGATTCCGAGACCATTATTCTTCATTCATGATGTTCTACAAAGTGGACGTAAAAAAATCCCGGGTAGAAGTCACCAGTGGGTCCCATGCAAGTTTGCATGCAAAATTATCGTTAGAACTTCAAAGCTTCATATCTTTTCCATTCTACATCGGATTCAGACAATTCCAAGGCCATTGTTCTTCATTTGTGATGTCCTACAAAGTGGACGTGGAAATTCTCGGGTAAAAATCTCCAGGGGGTCCCATGCAAAATTACATATGGAAATGGTCATTTAATATTCAAAAATTCATATTTTGATCATTCCATATCCGAATCAGGTGATTCCAGTCTCATTATGTTCCATTTTTAGTGCTCTACAAAGTGGACATAAAATATTTCCGGTAGAAGCCTCCGAAGGATCTCATGCAGAATGGTCAGTCAAATTATCGATAATTGGTCCGCTTAAACTTCAAAAATTCATAAGTTGACCATTTTACTTCCAAATGAGGTGATTCAAGTTCATATATTCCTCATTTTTAATGTTCCACAAAATGAACGCAAAAAATTTAAAATAGAGGCCATCAAAAAATTCTATGCGGGATAACAGCGGAAATGACCTATGAAATGACAAGGAGAGAAAACCTAGTTAATTTCAATCAGTCCAGTCAACTCAGTTCAAACCAATTTTGGTCCAACCTAGCTCAACCCATATCAGTTGTCAACCTAAGTCAGTCTCAACCCATTTCGAATCAGTTTATCTATGTGCACAATATTTATATTATATATATATATATATATATATATATATATATATATATATATATATATATATATATGTATGTATATATGTTATTAAATATATGTGTATGTATGTATATAATATATATTATTATATGTAAATGATAATCCAAAAGATTTTTGAGAAGAAAAAGGAAAGAGGGGAGAGAAAAAACGTGAAATAGAATAGGGATTTCAGTTTTGGAGATCATCCAAAAGATTTTGAGAAGAAAAAGGAAAGAGGGGAGAGAGAAACGTCAAAGTGAAGGGGGATTTCGATTTTGGAGATAATCCAAAAGATTTTTGAGAAGAAAAAGGAAAGAGGGGAGAGAAAAAACATGAAAGGGAATGGGGATTTCGGTTTTGGAGATAATCCAAAAGATTTTGAGAAAAAAAAAGGAAAGAGGGAGAGAGGAAAAATGTGACTTTTTCTAAGAGAACCAAAGGATTTTGTTGGAGAAAAAAAAGGAAAGAAGAAAGAGAAAACATGGGGGTTTTTAGGAGTCACGGTTTAAGGGAAGGGAGAAAAAAAAAGGAAAAAAAAAGGGGAGAGAGAGGACGTGAAAAGAGAGAGGATTTAGGGTTTCTAGATTTTTTTTCAAAAGGGAAAGAAGGGGAAGATAAAAGGGACGTGAGAGAGAAGTAAGGGGACTTTTTCCAAAGAGAAAAAAAAGGGGAAAGAGAAGAAAAACATGAAAGGCTTTTGAGCTAAGTTTTGGGAGAAAAGTAAGGGAAGAAGAGAGAAAAAAAAGGGGGAAAGAAAAAAAACGTGAAAGGCCTTTGAGGCTCACGTTTTTGGGAGAAAAAGAAGGGAATAAGAGAGAAAAAGAGGAAGAAAAAAAAACAAGAAAAAAAGAGAAAAGAAAAAAACGTGAAAAGGGAGTTTGATAGAGTTTGGGCTCTCGGTTTTGGAGAAAAAAAAGGAGAAAGAAGAAGAAGAAGGGAGGAGCAAGTAGAACCTACGAGCATCTAGGTAAGCCGCATTTACTTCTATTTTTCTTCTATTGATTTTGCTTAACTACGAATCTCCATCTCATGAACCACTCTACCTCACCATTAACCAATTTCCATCACCAATCTAGCCTACACTTGATTTCAATCCCTATACAACCAGCACTCTAATCAATTTTATCTCATACTTCAATCATCAGCCTTGTGCTACCACCTACCCGTAACCCCACTCACTTCCATCTCCTACTGAAACAACCAACACCCCACACCACTTACCTGAACCTAGCCATGTTACAATACCCGAACCTGTCCATCAAGTCCTAGACCAATTCCCCCCTTCCAACCATTGGATCAACATTCCTCATCTTACCCTTGATCTTTCCATTAAATATGGGCCATTGATTGAATCTATGATCATGATATGCTTGAATAAAAATTTGAACTTTGATTCTTTATCGTGTTAATATGATGTCCATTCAAAATCTGATCCATTGAATGTGAAATTTGTTTTGATCATGTGATGAAAATTTGTCCATTGATATTTGAATGAATGAACTTGATTAATTGATGTGAATTTAATCTGAATCATTGATCTTTTAAGATCCAATTATGTGAATGGATGGTTAATTAATCTGAACCATTGATTTTAATCTGATGATGATTTAATGATGAATTAATTTGAGCCATTAAAGTCTGATTTGATGGTATATGATCTGAACTGTTGATTTAAGATCTTGAATTACTTTCAATCATCAATCAAATGTGATTTTGGTCACATTGTTGATAATCGATGCATTGAATCTAGACCGTAGATCTGAAAATACGTTTTGATTGATTGACTCACATGCCTTGGTTATTTATCACATGCCATATTTTGATGCTATATTGCTCACATGCTATATTTGGATGCTTATATGCACACACTGCCACAATTGAAATAATCACACTGCCATGATTGGAATAATCATACTCACATTCTATATTAAATGCTTATTGTCATAATTAGGGTAGAAAACTCTAAAATGGAAAGAAAGTAACAGTTAGGGTAGAAAACCCTAAAAAATGGAAATAAAATAATAATTAGGATAGAAAACCCTAAAAAATGGAAACAAAATAATAATTAGGGTAGAAAACCCTAAAATGGAAATAAAATAATAATTAGGGTAGAAAACCCTAAAATGGAAAGAAAGTAACAGTTAGGGTAGAAAACCCTAAAAATGGAAATAAAATAATAATTAGGGTAGAAAACCCTAAAATGGAAAGAAAGTAACATTTAGGGTAGAAAACCCTAAGATGGAAAGAAAATAATAATTAGGGTAGAAAACCCTAAAATGGAAAGAAAGTAACATTTAGGGTAGAAAACCCTAAGATGGAAAGAAAATAATAATTAGGGTAGAAAACCCTAAAATGGAAAGAAAAGTGATTAGGGTAGAAAACCTAAAAAATGGAAATAAAATAATAATTAGGGTAGAAAACCCTAAAATGGAAAGAATGTAACAATTAGGGTAGAAAACCCTAAAAATGGAAATAAAATAACAATTAGGGTAGAAAATCCTAAAATGGAAAGAATGTAACAATTAGGGTAGAAAACCCTAAAAAATGGAAATAAAATAATAATTAGGGTAAAAAACCTTAAAATGGAAAGAAAATAACAATTACGGTAGAAAATAGCATACTAGATCATGCCATGTAGGCTCTTGCCTTATTTGCAATACCATATTTGAAAGATTTTTAAACAATCTTACTGTATGTGAATTTCTTGTCATAAATATTTTATGTGCCATATTTAGATAGAATATTCTATTTTTTGGCAATAACTTATACACCCTAGTCAAACTGCCATATCTGCACACTTCTAGAAGACAATCTAGGCGTGGGGACGTGCATTTAGGCACCCACATTCTTGGGAAGGGCATAATGGGAATAATAAAACCTTAATAAAGAAAGATAATTCTTTGCCAAACCTTCCAAAATTAGAATTCATAATGAAAAGGGTAATTTAGGACAATTTGCCCCTCGGTAAACCCTAAACCTAGAATAGGTTCTAAACCCTAAACCTAGAATAGGTTCTCAATCATTAACCTAGAACAGGTTATAGCCCGAACAACGCGTGTCACACCCCAATTTTGGTCTAACCAGAATGGTGTGATGAAATGCTAAATAACCAACGGTTCAACCAGGATCTCAAATTGGCTATCCCCATGTTATCCAAACTTACACACATCCGTAATCATAATCAGAGTAAATACACAATAGCGGAAGTCTTATAATAAGGTGAACTGAGAATCTATGTGATATTAAAATTTAAATAACAAATTATTCTGTTTCGACGGAGACATAAATATTTAAATACCAAATACATATCTTAATAAATCCAAATAAAGAAACCTATAAAATATCTAATCAAATACACACGAGTTGCACT
>CM053272.1:68753938-69226771 GCA_028583415.1 Protea cynaroides | reverse complement strand
GAATGCCGAGGGTCGATGGTCGGGAATACCTAGGGTGCGGATGGCCTATCGACCCCGGGTGCGACCCTTGGTGCACTCTGGTCCAATTTCCACTTTTAATCCATTCCTCGTGTTTGGGATCCTATGGCTTGCTCCTACATTCCATTCTACATTCATTCCATGGTCTGAAACCATGTATAACCCACCTAGATAGCTTTCATGCACTTTCCTATGGTTTTCCATGGAAACCTAACCATGGGTTAATGGTTTGGGTTTCTCCGAGATCACACTCTCAACATTAACTAACCTAAGGTCTGTAGAAACTCATGGAATTAGTATCCATACCTGAGAAGATTATTCTTTCTCTGCAACTCTTCTCTTTTGGCTTAATTTCTCTTCCTTCCCTTTCTTCTTCCTCTTTCCTTCTCCTCTCTTTCTCTCTTTTCGATTAGGGTTGTGAAAGGAGTGAAAGTGGCTTAGGCACGTCCTCTAAATATAGTAGGAATATCCTAAAATAAGTAACTTTGAGATTAGGAAAGAATCCCATTCGAAAATATGGAAATTCCCAAATTTCTATTTTCTGCGGTAACCGAGGGTCGATGGGAGGGTCGATGGGAGGGTCGATGATCCCGTCGACACTAGGGTCTTAAGCTGTCCGACCCTCCCTTCAAAACTGAAGGTCTGACTTTTTGTTTTGGGAGGTCCGACCCTGCTTAGCTAGGTATGCGACCCTTCCCCTATTTTAATTGTTTTTGGGTCGATTTGATACCTGGGATCTCGATCTCCTTTACGCCCTTGGTCCATTTGACTCGACCATGACGGGTAAACCTGGTTCAAGGTGGTAAGACCGGGTTAGATTGACACTGGTCTTACAACACGGATTCTGATTCCTAGGTCAAACCCTAGGATACGTAGGCCATTTGGGAGAAACCCAAATTCAGATCCACATTTTAGTCCACTCGGACTATCCATAGATCCACTAGGATAACCCCCATATTTTAATCCAAATAGGGTTATCCACAACTTAGTCCACTCGGACTATCCATAGATCCACTAGGATATCCATTCCCATTTCAACCCAGAGCCCAAACTACGTGGATTTTGATTCCTAGGTCAAACCCTAGGATACGTAGGCCATTTGGGAGAAATCCAAATTTGGATCCACACTTTAGTCCACTTGGACTATCCATAGATCCACTAGGATATCCCCCATATTTTAACCCAAATAGGGTTATCCACATCTTAGTCCACTTGGACTATCCATAGATCCGCTAGGATATTTATCCACATTTCAACCCACATAGGGTTATCCACATTTCAACCCACATAGGGTTATCCACATTTCAACCCATATAGGGTTATCCACATTCCATCCCAAATAGGATTATTCTTATATCCACTAGGACTATCTATCAGTCCACTTGAACTATCCAGATCCTAATCCATAGGGTTTTCTCAACCTTTCATGCATAAACTTCAACTTAAACAATGAACTTAATCATACACAAGCATAAATCACATCCATAAACTTTAATCACACCTGAACTACGATGGTGAACCTGATTTTCGGAATAAATACGTAATACGTAGGCAATCTGATGGATACAGATTCGGTTCAATGATATCAAACCACATGGTTTGATTTGGCTTAACAAATAGAGTCTAGCATAGGAAAGGTATAGGAGACCGATTTCGATCGGGCGGTTTGGGTGCCTAACCCCTTCCCATAACCGTAACCTGACGCTTACCCAATCTCTGATGGACCAGAATTCCAATCTAAGGGTCATGAGTCAATCGAAGTCTTACCTTGGGGTTCACATTTCTAAAGTCCTATACCTAAATCTAGGTGGCGACTTCTAAAGATTTCAATCTTTGTCCTCACAGTGGCGACTTCACTGGGGATATAAATGTCAAACTCCTAAATGAAAACTTTCCTTGTGTGAATTGGATGCTAGATTTTAGGATACTATATTTATGCTTCTATATTATTGCTTTTGGAATGGGTTCAGTCACACATTCGTGCGAGTAGCCGAACCGGGTCCCATGCATATGGGGCAGCCCGCTAGGCGAAACACACAGCCTTGGCCTGTACTTTGTGAGACCACGATCGACGAGCAGCCTCTAACGAGCGTTTCTTGGGTCCGCCTGGGAATGCATTATGCTACTCCACGTTGCTTGGATCCTTGCAACATAGTATATAAAGGGAATGGGGGCCCATTATTCATCGAGCATTCGGTGATAGGTTATCCCATCCTCGTCAAGGTGACCTTTTCTGTCCTAACCCAGATTGTAGCCCAATGTTTGTTATTTTTGGTTCATCCCTGAAACGACCCGGTAAAATCGGCTTAACCATGACATCCATGTTCAAGACGTTGAAGTTCTGCCCATTTTTGTGCTCGATTAGTCAACATGTTAGAATCTACACGATGAGCATCTTGAACTCTCACCCATTGGGAGTATGAGGTATGTATACACCTATTCTACATCATAGTAGACGGTCACTATACACCCTCCATTAAGTAAGCTCGATGTGTCGAATCTCTCATTGTTAACACATCGATTTCAAAAAATGAGCAGAAAATCCCTATCAAGACTTAGATACCCTGGTCAAGAAGAAATATACTAGTTTGTTCATCTATGAACCACTTTTGCTAACCATCCCTAATAAGGACAACGGATTAATATATCCATTTCAATTTCATCGAATTCGGTAATCTAATTGGCCAGACCTTGGTACCACTGATTATCCATTTTGGAATCTTGAGGTCCCAAGACTGAACACATGGATTAATCAAATTCAATTAAATTGACTTGGATAATGTTTACCCAATCGCCCTTATGAGGGATCTAACTCTTGTTTGGTTGAGTCATCCTTGATTGTGCATGTGACTTCTACTCCTCCAGATGTCTAGAATCTTGATATTTCTCCATCGGGTTATGATGCCTTTGGAAAAGAAATCAATTTGCAACCATATCCACCCTTTTAGGGTGAGAGGTCCCTACAACTAAAAAATTGTATTGATCTCCCACCTTGAGATCCATCCATATTATCTTTCTAAATGAATCAATGGAAGTCATGAATCTAGATCTTGATTGAACATCAAATTTTGTAAGAAAGAAGGAAAGATTCAGCCCCTAGGCAAATCCAATCATAGTTCCTGATTCATCTCTCAATTAAGGAAAGATTCAGCCCCTAGGCAAATCCAATCATAGTTCTCGATTCACCTCAAAATTAAGGAAAGATTCAGTCCCTAGGAAAATCCAATAACTGTTCTCAATTCATCTCAGAATTAAGGAAAGATTTAGTTCCTAGACAAATCAAATCACCATTCTCCATTCACTTCTGAATTAAGGAAAGATTTAGCCCCAAGGCAAATCCAATTATTGTTCCCTATTCACCTTTGAATTAAGAAAAGATTCAGCTCCTAGGCAAATCTAAGCAATGTTCTCGATTTACCTCAGAGTTAAGGAAAGATTCAACCCCTAGGCAAATCCAATCACCGTTCTCGATTCATCTCTGAATTAAGGAAAGATCAGCCCCTAGGCAAATCCAATTATAGTTCTCAATTCATCTCTAAATTAAGGAAAGATCTAGCCCCTAGGCAAATCCAATCAAAGTTCTCAATTCACCCCTGAATTAAGGAAATATTCAGCCCCTAGGCAAATCCAATCATAGTTCTTGATTCACCTCTGAATTAAGGAAAGATTCAGCCCCTAGGCAAATCCAATCACTGTTCTCAATTCATCTCTGAATTAAGGAAAGATTCAGCCCCTAGGCAAATCCAATCATTGTTCCCTATTCACCTTTGAATTAAGGAAAGATTCAGCCCCTAGGCAGGTCCAATCATCATTTTGATTCATCCAAAATTAAGGAAAGATTCACCCCCTAGGAAGATTCAATCACATCTAGTTCATTTCAGAATCAAAGAAATATTCAGCCCTAGATTCAACCACCATTTTTTGGTTCATCTCAGAACTGAAGAAAGGATCAGCCCCTAGGCAAGTCCAATCATCATTTCGCTTATCCAGAATTAAGGAAAGATTTAGCCCATAGGCAGATTCAATCACATCCAGTTCATCTCAGAATCAAAAAAATATTCAACCCCAGATTCAACCACCATTTCTGGTTCATCTCAGAACTGAAGAAGGCTTTAACCCCTAGGCAGGTTCAATTATCACTCCCAGATCATGTTAAAATGGAGGAGGCATTCGGCCCCTAGGATTTTTTCACCTTTTACCTCCTATTTAGGTTCTGGTTCATGTTGGAACTAGAAAAAATTTCATTCATCTGAATTCAATTAGCCACTAGGCTTATCCAACCATCAATTTTGGTTAGGGTTCCGGTTCATGTCGGAACTAGAAAAATTTCCATCCATTCATCTGAATTCAATTAGCCACTAGGCTTATCCAACCATCATATTTGGTTAGGGTTCTGATTCATATTGGAACTAAGAAAAGTTCCATTAACCAACCATCAACTTTGGTTAGGGTTTTGATTCATGTAGAACTAGGAAAAGTTCCATTCATCTGAATTCAATTAGCCACTAGGCTTATCCAACCATCAACTATGGTTCAAGTTCTGATTCATGTTGGAACTAAGAAGAGTTCCATTCATTTGAATTCAATTAGCCACTAGGCCTGTCCAACCATCAACTCTGGTTCATGTTCTGATTCATGTTGGAACTAAGAAGAGTTCCATTCATTTGAATTTAATTAGCCCCTAGGCTTGCCCAACTGTCAACTCCAGTTCAGGTTTAATTCATGTTGGAACTAAGAAAAGTTTCATTCATATGAACTCAATGTGAGCATGAGTTAGCCTCTAGGCCTGTTCAATTATTACCTCTGGTCCATGTTCCATTTCATGAAGGAATCGAATAGAGTTTTAGTCATTTCAACTCAATCAATCAACCATCTCTTGCAATTAATTAGAGTCCAATCCATGATTGTCATTCTTGATCTCTATCAATCAGAGACCAATTTAAAGTCAATCTTGATCTCTATCAATCAGAGACCAATTCAAAGTCAATCTTGATCTCTATCAATCAGAGACCAATTCAAAGTCAATCTTGATCTTTATCAATCAGAGACCAATTCAAAGTCAATCTTGATCTCTATCAATCAGAGACCAATTCAAAGTCAATCTTGATCTCTATCAATCAGAGACCAATTTAAAGTCAATCTTGATCTCTATCAATCAGAGACCAATTCAAAGTTAATCTTGATCTCTATCAATCAGAGATCAATTCAAAGTCAATCTTGATCTCTATCAATCAGAGACCAATTCAAAGTCAATTTTGATCTCTATCAATCAAATACCAATTCAAAAACAATCATGATCTATCAATCAGAGATCAATTCAAAGTTAATCTTGATATCTATCAATCAGAGATCAATTCAAAGTCAACTCTGTCTCTATCAATCAGAGACCAATTCAAAGTCAACTCTGTTTCTATCAATCAGAGACCAATTCAAAGTCAATCTTGTCTCTATCAATCGGAGACGGATTCAAAATCAATCTCTGGCTCTATCAATTAGAGCCCGATCCATGTCCATCATAGCCCAGTGCTACAAGTTAAGATCGCTCGTCAGGATTGACGAATGAGAAGCATTCCTCATTGCCTGTCAATAAAGATCACTTCCAGATTCTGGAGTCATCAGAAATCATGAACCTTCAGCTATAGTAGTGCTATCCCATCATGGGCATTTTTGCCCCATTAGCCAAGGAAATGCCAGAATCCAAAGAGTTGCCCTCATATTTCTCATTGTTCAAAGAGAGGGAATGGAATTTTCCCGAGCAGTAGGGTTGACCAAAGATGAGATCCGATATGCCCTAGGCTAGGATAGGAACCAGAATCATAGCTAGGGAATGGTCCAATGATGAAACCCTTAATCCATAAACTGGGGCATGAACCAGATTGACCATGGACCCAAATTGAATGAGGTCTAATGAGGAAGGCCATTATAAACTGGGGCATGAACCAAATTGACCTTGGACCCAAACTGAGAGTGGTCTAATAAAGAAATCCATTGAACCCCTAAGCCGAGGAATAAACTATTCTAATCTTGGACTCAAAATGGTGTAGTGCAATGGCGATACCCCTTGCTCCCCAAGCTGGGGCATAAACCAAAATGATTTTGAATTCAGCTTGAAGTGGTCCATTGATGAATCCACTGAACCCCAAACTCGGGCACGAACCAGAGTAACCTTGAGCTTAAAAATCAATAGTCCGGTTTTGAATGGATCCCAAACTGAAAAAAAGATGAAAAAGGTAGGTATCTTGCACCTATTGATAGAGGGGCATGATGAGTCCTGCTATTAGAGATCTGAAGGAAGACTTATTCCCGCAACGACTGAAGGTGGTCGTCGAAGGCGTTATGCCCAACTAGAGTCGCTTGGACGAACTAGTTGTTTCAACTTTCTATTATCGGTATTTGATAGGTCATCCATGTCTGGGTCCAAGATCAATATGCTTGTTGACAAGTCTAGTCCAATCTGCCGTGCAAGTAAAAGAAAATCACCCCGTTTGGGATTTCAAACTTTGTGCCTTGTCTCTTCCATACATTTCCTCCCAGTTTCATACATCCTCCTATTCTACGTGCGCAGTCAATTCTGACTCTGAAGATGATTGAAATGATGAGCCATCTCCTGAACTTCTATGCCACCCGGCCTCTTGAGAAAGAAAGGTCCAACCCGTCTGGGAAAGCTTTAAATGATCAATCGGGAGACACAAGAGTAGTCTAAAGAAACATGTATTGGAGAAGCTGCCATTTGTTCTATCTGTGAAAAGATTCCAAGGAAAGCATTACATAATAACAGATCATATCAACAGGTCAGCCAATCAGTACAAATGAGTGGAGGACAGATGTGCCACCAAGAAGATGGAAATACCAAAGTTCTTACAAAGTATATCATCTGCAAGCAAGAGATACATGATGAATGGTCAATCTCAAAATCAAAGAATGAGGTCATTGGGATACCTAAAAAAAAAAAAAAAAAAAAAAAAAAAAAAAATTCAAGCCTATGTTTTATCTACATCAATAATGGGAAGGCAGTCACATCAGATAGAAGGTGATGATTAACTTCCAGAGGATAGCATACGGATTCACCATTCAGATAAAATCAGATACTATATGAGCAGTCACAAATGCTCATAAAGTTTACAGAAGATCGAGGGCTTATTGGGGTCAAAGACGTTCTACCTGATTGGAAATGTTTGGAAGAAGAAGATTCAAATCCAATATTGAAAGTCAGGATTCAATTTCGCGATCAAGCGAAGCACTACATTATGTGGCCTTCACATCCAAAAAAAAAAAAAAAAAAAAAAAAAAAAAAAAAAAAAAAAAAAAGAGAAGAAAAGAAAATAGCAAGATGTTGAATGGCATTGGAGCTCGATAGTAAGCCAATTGTCCCTCTCACTTCAAGAAGATGGTAGTTCCAACTAAAGCTTGATAACAAGTTTGATCACTCGTCGAGATTCACAGCATGTTGGACCGGACTTTTGATTTTGGCCAATTACATCCCGCCTTTACAGGAGACGATCTCATTACTTCTTCATCATCAGAGAAAGATTTTTCATCGGCATTAGACTCTCTCTCCCATCTATCAATCTGACGGCCTTCCAATGAGTCTCTATCACAAGCCTTTCTTTTTATTATCAATTTTTATGGCATTGTATCTCATGATCATGTCATCATCTTATGTACAATTCATAAATCTGGCTGGAACTCTCATCTGTCGTTCATTACATCCGATGGCTTCCCAAGGTTCCTATAAGCCCTTCATTTCTCAAGCCAATAAAATGAAATCTTCTCGGTAAGATAAATCCATTCTACATAATATAACCAAACACTCTCCCAATGGTAGACCCATGTGGACAGTTTCACATCCGTCCTCTTGGACCTTCAACATCAATACTTATCAACAAACCTAAAGGTTTCAGGCCCATATATGGTCGTTACTGATTCAGAATCTCGATATAGCTTGTTGGGACACGTGTTCTATCTGAACATCTCCAAGAAAGGAAAACATAATTCGGCACCATTTTTAATTTTGGTGTGGGACTGCATTTCCCTAATATCACTTTTAGTGATGATTGAAATAGCTGCCTGCCTATCAATACGTGTATGTGTCAACTAAAACAGTGGGGCAAGGCTACCCATTTGTCATGAAAGTCATGCGTTCAGATTTCCCCTAAGGGTTTCAAACCATTGGATAGGACCATAATTTTGGCAATATCCTCACCATATCAGGACTCCTTATTATTCAACCCAAGATGGGGTTTGCAAAAAGAAGAAAATGAAAAAAATAATAAAGGGAAGAAAAGAAACCTCAGCAGGGAAAGGCAACCCGAAAACCTCAATGGTCAACCCATAATACCTCAGTGAGGATAGGCGACCTGATGCAACCCTAAAGCATTGCCCTCATTGGCCCTTCATAGAAAAATTCAGTGGTTCATATAGACAAGTGTCGTACCAGTCTACCCTCCATAAGGAAAGGAACCCCTCTTTCTCTCCAGTGAATCATACTCGGAGGAGTTGAACAAACCATCATCTGTTGGGCTCCGTAGCATTGCCCTTCAATAGAATTCTATCTTCAAATCCTTTGGTCATGTTAGGGAGAGAACAAATTCTCATGGCCTGGTTACGGATGTAGCCAAATTCATCATCAGCTCCCTCATTTTTCAAGATTCAACAAGGATTTATCTAAGAAATCATTTTCTGCAATCAATCTGTCAATCTTCCCTTGACCTCAGAAGCATGGTCAAATTCTAAATGCAATCCAGATTCAACCTTGTTCTAACTCTGTTAGATTTCCCATTTCCTACTATAGTAGTGGTCTGTCACAATATGCAGACACTGGGGCATAGATATACCCTATGTAAAGGAATTGAACTTGATCATGAGCATTACATCTAGGATCCATTGTCTAGTCTGAAGTCACTGACTTTCCTAATCAATAGAAGTAGATCCGTCCAAGTTGGTTTTTGCCAATTTCTCATTTCTCCTAATCCTGTTGATGAAGAAAATTCAATGTGGTCGCTCACCTGTTAGGATTTAGTCTCCAAATTCTCTGAAGGAACACTTCGAATCCTTTGCGCCTCATGCCTATTTGGGGCCATGGTTCATTCATCTTTCAAAATTGGCATAACAATGTTGCAAGGCCCTGAGCTTTTCATGAGCCTAGATCGAGGGCCAAACCCATGTCACATTTCATCGTCGCTTGGCTATTCTACCAATTTGGTCTACCATAATGCTCAGTCAAAGAACTTAGTTGATCAGATGCCCCTCGATAGTCTAACACCAAGGTCAATCAATAAAATCACTTTGGTTAGAAACTGTCAAGCTCCCCTTATTCTTGTCCAAAATCCTCGCTAGAGTTTCTTTCAATCCAAAATCCAACAACATCAATGTTGGCTGAAGAAATTACGTGGAACCTTTCCAAGGGAGCAACCAAGTCATCCCTACCGTGCTAAAATTGAGTCAAACTTTCAATACCAGGTCATAAATGGCAAATTTCAAATCTAGGTATCATGCCAGCGAAGTCCATGATACCATTTCCATTGATGTCATGTTTTATGCCTTCACCAACAAAGCAGGGGCAAAAAAACCTAGGAAAACTGCCAAGGAATTCATCATCATTTCAAATATATCCAGCACTCTACAGGTTCAAAGTCAAGAGACTTCCAAGATGGGTCAGATTTCAACCCTAAAGGTTCAAAATCAACAAAGCCTTCCTATATGGGTCACTTTCAACCATCCTAAAGGTTCATAGCCATAGAGCTTCCAAGAAGGATATTCCTATTTTCAATCCCGAAGGTCCAAAGTTGGTAGGAACTGCCAAGACGAGTCATTCAGTATCACCCTATAAGTGACCTTCTGAGTTCTTACTCATTTTAGAATCAAATGTAGAGCCCTAGCTCATCCAAATTTCAAATCAATCTCAGTCTATAAGTAAATCAAATGTAGAGCCCTAGCTCATCCAAAGATCAAGTCAATCTCAGCCTATTAGTGAAGCAAATGTAGAGCCCTAGCTCATTCAAAGATCAAGTCAATCTCAGCCTATAAGTGAATCAAATGCAGAGCCCTAGCTTATTCAGAAAATCAATCTCAAAACCTCAATCAAAAGAGCCTCAGTTCAATCAAAGAAAAGACAACAAGTCCTCCGTCCAAATAAATCAATGCCGAGCCCAAGCTCATACAAATGAACCTTGTATTCATAGCCTAGCTTCATACAAGAAGTGGTTCCAAGCCTACCAACCAGCCTTGTATTCACAGCCTAGCTTCGTACAAGAAGAGGTTTATCAGCCGACAAATGGATCAAGCCGGGTCCAAGCCCGCACATACCTTGCATCATGAGTTCCACCTCAGCAAGAAGAGGTTCCCAGCCTACAAATGAGCCTTGTATTCACAGCCTAGCTTCAAACAAGAAGAGGTTTATCAGCCTACAAATGGATGAAGCCGGGTCCAAGCCCGCACATACCTTGCATTGAGTTCCATCTCAACAAGGAGAGGTTCCCAGCCTACAAATGAGCCTTGTATTCACAACCTAGCTTTATAAAAGAAGAGGTTTATCAGCCTACAAATGGATCAAGCGGGGTCAAGCCCGCACGTACCTTGCATCATGAGTTCTACCTCGGCAAGAAGAGGTTCCCAGTCTACAAATGAGCCTTGTATTCACAGCCTAGCTTCATACAAGAAAAGCAGTCACCAATCTTCCAAGACGAGCAAACCTTCTTGCCAGTCGAACTACGTTCTGGGCTTGATTTTTAGGACACCCTTAGAATACGTAGGCAGTTTCGGAAGAATTACCCTAAGTGCAGCCCAATAAACAATATCACTCATACCCCAAAAATGTGGTTCTTTTATCTTTAGCCTTC
Source organism: Protea cynaroides (assembly GCA_028583415.1). Classification (NCBI taxonomy): domain Eukaryota; kingdom Viridiplantae; phylum Streptophyta; class Magnoliopsida; order Proteales; family Proteaceae; genus Protea; species Protea cynaroides. The sequence continues at coordinate 69,215,915 of CM053272.1, read as the reverse complement.
AACTGATAACAATCTCGGCTAAAGAGGGGCATCTGTAAGCACCCCATTTTTGCCACCCTCGGCATAAGTGAACCAATATGGCAGGTTTCTGACCTTTAACCCAAAGATTTGTGATTCTCCACTGATCCCCACAGTAGGGTCATGGGCTATTATCTGCATAGATGCATAGGTCATAGAATTATCTTCGAAACGAGACCAAAATTCCTCAATTCTGATATCAAATGAGGAAGATACGACCATTTTAGTCGGATGATACATATAAGGGAGGTTTCTAAAATTATTATAAATAATAATCCCAGGGGCCTTCATGCAAATTATCCTAAGTCGGATTGTTTGAATTTCAAATCATCATATCTTGATCATCCGACATCGGATTCAGATGATTCCAAGACCATTATTCTTCATTCATGATGTTATACAAAGTGGACGTAAAAAAATCCCGGGTAGAAGTCACCAGTGGGTCCCATGCAAGCTTGCATGCAAAATTATCGTTAGAACTTCAAAGCTTCATATCTTTTCCGTTCTACATCGGATTCAGATGATTCCGAGACCATTATTCTTCATTCATGATGTTCTACAAAGTGGACGTAAAAAATCCTGGGTAGAAGTCACCAGTGGGTCCCATGCGAGCTTGCATGCAAAATTATCGTTAGAACTTCAAAGCTTTATATCTTTTTCGTTCTACATCGGATTCAGACGATTCCAAGGCCATTATTCTTCATTTGTGATGTCCTACAAAGTGGACGTGGAAAATCTCGGGTAAAAATCTCTGGAGGGTCCCATGAAAAATTACATATGGAAATGGTCATTTAATATTCAAAAATTCATATTTTGATCATTCCATATCCGAATCAGGTGATTCCAGTTTCATTATGTTCCATTTTTAGTGATCTACAAAGTGGACGTAAAATATTTTCGGTAGAAGCCTCCGAAGGATCTCATGCAGAATGGTCAGTCAAATTATCGATAATTGGTCCGCTTAAACTTCAAAAATTCATAAGTTGACCATTTTACTTCCAAATGAGGTGATTCAAGTTCTTATATTCCTCATTTTTAATGTTCCACAAAATGAACACAAAAAATTTAGAATAGAGGCCATCAAAAAATTCTATGCGGGATAACAGCGGAAATGACCCACGAAATGACAAGGAGAGAAAACCTAGTTAATTCCAATCAGTCCAGTGAACTCAGTTCAAACCAGTTTTGGTCCAACCTAGCTCAACCCATATCAGTTGTCAACCTAAGTCAGTCTCAACCCATTTCGAATCAGTTCATCTATGTGCACAATATTTATATATTTTATATATATATATATATATATATATATATATATATATATATATGTATATGTATGTATGTTATTAAATATATGTGTATGTATGTATATAATATATATTATTATATGTAAATGATAATCCAAAAGATTTTTGAGAAGAAAAAGGAAAGAGGGGAGAGAAAAAACATGAAAGAGAATGGGGATTTTGGTTTTGGAGATAATCCAAAAGATTTTGAGAAGAAAAAGGAAAGAGGGGAGAGAGAAACGTGAAAGTGAAGGGGGATTTCGATTTTGGGGATAATCCAAAAGATTTTTGTGAAGAAAAAGGAAAGAGGGGAGAGAAAAAACGTGAAAGGGAATGGGGATTTCGGTTTTGGAGATAATCCAAAAGATTTTGAGAAAAAAAAGGAAAGAGGGAGAGAGGAAAAACGTGACTTTTTCTAAGAGAATCCAAAGGATTTTGTTGGAGAAAAAAAAGGAAAGAAGAAAGAGAAAACGTGGGGGTTTTTAGGAGTCACGGTTTTAGGGAAGGGAGAAAAAAAAGGAAAAAAAAAAGGGGGAGAGAGAGGACGTGAAAAGAGAGAGGATTTAGGGTTTCTAGATTTTTTTTTTCAAAAGGGAAAGAAGGGGAAGATAAAAGGGACGTGAGAGAGAGAAGAAAGGGGACTTTTTCCAAAGAGAAAAAAAAGGGGAAAGAGAAGAAAAACGTGAAAGGCTTTTGAGCTAAGTTTTGGGAGAAAAGTAAGGGAAGAAGAGAGAAAAAAAGGGGGGAAAGAAAAAAAAAACGTGAAAGGCCTTTGAGACTCACGTTTTTGGGAGAAAAAGAAGGGAATAACAGAGAAAAAGAGGAAGGAAAAAAAAACCAGAAAAAAGAGAAAAGAAAAAAACGTGAAAAGGGAGTTTGATAGAGTTTGGGCTCTCGGTTTGGAGAAAAAAAAGGAGAAAGAAGAAGAAGAATGGAGGAGCAAGTAGAACCTACGAGCATCTAGGTAAGCTGCCTTTACTTCTATTTTTCTTCTATTGATTTTGCTTAACTACAAATCTCCATCTCATGAACCACTCTACCTCACCATTAACCAATTTCCATCACCAATCTAGCCTACACTTGATTTCAATCCCTATACAACCAGCACTCTAATCAATTTTATCTCATACTTCAATCATCAGCCTTGTGCTACCACCTACCCGTAACCCCACTCACTTTCATCTCCTACTGAAACAACCAACACCCCACACCACTTACCTGAACCTAGCCATGTTACAATACCCGAACCTGTCCATCAAGTCTTAGACCAATTCCCCTCATCCAACCATTGGATCAACATTCCTCATCTTACCCTTGATCTTTCCATTAAATATGGGCCATTGATTGAATCTATGATCATGATATGCTTGAATAAAAATCTGAATTTTGATTCTTTATCGTGTTAATATGATGTCCATTCAAAATCTGATCCATTGAATGTGAAATTTGTTTTGATCATGTGATGAAAATTTGTCCATTGATATTTGAATGAATGAACTTGATTAATTGATGTGAATTTAATCTGAATCATTGATCTTTTAAGATCCAATCATGTGAATGGATGGTTAATTAATCTGAACCATTGATTTTAATCTGATGATGATTTAATGATGAATTAATTTGAGCCATTAAAGTCTGATTAATTGATGGTATATGATCTGAACTGTTGATTTAAGATCTTGAATTACTTTCAATCATCAATCAAATGTGATTTCGGTCACATTGTTGATAATCGATGCATTGAATCTAGACCGTAGATCTGAAAATACGTTTTGATTGATTGACTCACATGCCTTGGTTGTTTATCACATGCCATATTTTGATGCTATATTGCTCACATGCTATATTTGGATGCTTATATGCACACACTGCCATAATTGGAATAATCACACTGTCATGATGGGAATAATCATACTCACATGCTATATTAAATTCTTATTGTCATAATTAGGGTAGAAAACTCTAAAATGGAAAGAAAATAACAGTTAGGGTAGAAAACCCTAAAAAATGGAAATAAAATAATAATTAGGGTAGAAAACCCTAAAAAATGGAAACAAAATAATAATTAGGGTAGAAAACCCTAAAATGGAAATAAAATAATAATTAGGGTAGAAAACCCTAAAATGGAAAGAAAGTAACAGTTAGGGTAGAAAACCCTAAAAAATGGAAATAAAATAATAATTAGGGTAGAAAACCCTAAAATGGAAAGAAAGTAACATTTAGGGTAGAAAACCCTAAGATGGAAAGAAAATAATAATTAGGGTAGAAAACCCTAAAAATGAAAAGAAAGTAACATTTAGGGTAGAAAACCCTAAGATGGAAAGAAAATAATAATTAGGGTAGAAAACCCTAAAATGGAAAGAAAGTAACAGTTAGGGTAAAAAACCCTAAAAAATGGAAATAAAATAATAATTAGGGTAGAAAACCCTAAAATGGAAAGAATGTAACAATTAGGGTAGAAAACCCTAAAAAATGGAAATAAAATAACAATTAGGGTAGAAAATCCTAAAATGGAAAGAATGTAACAATTAGGGTAGAAAACCCTAAAAATGGAAATAAAATAATAATTAGGGTAGAAAACCCTAAAATGGAAAGAAAATAACAATTAGGGTAGAAAATAGCATACTAGATCATGCCATGTAGGCTCTTGCCTTATTTGCAATACATGCCATATTTGAAAGATTTTTAAACAATCTTACTGTATGTGAATTTCTTGTCATAAATGTTTTATGTGCCATATTTAGATAGAATATTCTATTTTTTGGCAATAACTTATACACCCTAGTCAAACTGCCATATCTGCACACTTCTAGAAGACAATCTAGGCGTGGGGACATGCATTTAGGCACCCACATTCTTGGGAAGGGCATAATGGGAATAATAAAACCTTAATAAAGAAAGAGAATTCTTTGCCAAACCTTCCAAAATTAGAATTCATAATGAAAAGGGTAATTTAGGACGATTTGCCCCTCGGTAAACCCTAAACCTAGAATAGGTTCTAAACCCTAAACCTAGAATAGGTTCTCAATCATTAACCTAGAACAGGTTATAGCCCGAACTACGCGGATTCTGATTCTTAGGTCAAACCCTAGGATACGTAGGCCATTTGGGAGAAACCCAAATTTGGATCCACATTTAAGTCCACTCGGACTATCCATAGATCCACTAGGATATCCCCCATATTTTAACCCAAATAGGGTTATCCCTTAGTCCACTCGGACTATCCATAGATCCACTAGGATATCCATTCCCATTTCAACCCAGAGCCCGAACTACGTGGATTCTGATTCCTAGGTCAAACCCTAGGATACGTAGGCCATTTGGGAGAAACCCAAATTCGGATCCGCACTTTAGTCCACTTGGACTATCCATAGATCCACTAGGATATCCCCCATATTTTAACCCAAATAGGGTTATCCACATCTTAGTCCACTTGGACTATCCATAGATCCACTAGGATATTTATCCACATTTCAACCCACATAGGGTTATCCACATTTCAACCCAGATAGGGTTATTCACATTCCAACCCAAATAGGGTTATTCTTAGATCCACTAGGACTATCTATCAGTCCACTTGGACTATCCAGATCCTAACCCATAGGGTTTTCTTAACCTTTCAAGCATAAACTTCAACTTGAACAATGAACTTAATCATGCACAAGCATAAATCACATCCATAAACTTTAATCACACCTGAACTACAATGGCGAACCTGATTTTTGAAATAAATCCGTAATACGTAAGCAATCTGATGGATACAGATTCGGTTCAATGATATCAAACCACTTGGTTTGGTTTGGCTTAACAAATAGAGTCTAGTATAGGAAAGGTATAGGAGACCGATTTCGATCGGGCGGTTTGGGTGCCTAACCCCTTCCCATAACCGTAACCTGATGCTTACCCAATCTCTGATGGACTAGAATTCCAATTTAAGGGTCATGAGTCAATCGAAGTCTTACCTTGGGGTGAGATTTCACATTTCTAAGGTCCTAGACCTAAATCTAGGTGGCGACTTCTAAAGATTTCAATCTTTGTCCTCACAAATGGATTTTCGATAGATGTCCCCGAAGGAACCCATGCAGAAGGGTCAGCCAAATTATCGATAATGGGCCTGCTTAAACTTCAGAAATTCATAAGTTGACCATTTTATTTTCAAATGAGGTGATTCAAGCTCTAACATTCCTCATTTTTAGTGTTCTACAAAGTGAACGTAGAAAATTTGAATAGAGGCTATGGAAAAATTCCATGTGGAATGGCAACAGAAATAGCCCATGAAATGACAAAGAGAGAAACCCAGTCAATCCAGTCAACTCATCTCAACCAAAGCCAGTCTTGGCCCAACCCAGTCAATCTAGTCAACTCATCTCAACCCAAGCCAATCTTGGCCCAACCCAGTCAATCTTTGTCAATCCGAACCAAATTTATTGGACCCATGTGCATGCATATTATGTATATTATACATATTATTAGATTATGTATTGCTTTAGGTATTAAATTAGATTTTTATGGATTGAATATATGTATATATATTTATTGGAGGAGATAGCTGGCTAATGGTTTGATTAGACTAGGAAAGAGATCAGAAAAAAGATTGAATAGAGATTGTGGAGAAGAAAAAAGGAAAGGAAAAGAGAGAAGGGGGAGGGGACGTGAGAGAGGGAATCGGAGAGAGATTGAGGGAAATCTGAGAGAGATAAAAAAAAAGAAAAAAAAAGAAAAGAGAGAATCTAAGAGAATAAGAGAAAGAGAGAGAAAGAGAGAATCTAAGAGAATAAGAGAAAGAGAGAGAAAAAAAAGAAAAAAGGAAAAGAAAAAAAAAAGAAGGAACTTTCACGTTTTCTAGAAAACAATGTGAAAGAGAGAGAGAAGAAGAAGAGAAGGAAAGGAAAGAAAGAGAAGAAGAGAAGAAAAGGAAAGAAAGAAAAGAGATGAAAAGGAAAGAAGAAAAGAGATGAAAAGGAAAGAAAAGAGAAGAAAAGGAAAGAAAAATAAGAAGAGAAGAAAATAAGAAAAGGAAAAAGAGAGAAGAAAAGAATAAAAGGAAAAAGAAAGAAAAGAGAAGAAAAGGAAAGAAAGAGAGGAAGAGAAGAAAAAGAAAGAAAGAAAAGGGAAGAAAAGGAAAGAAAGAGAAAAAGATAAGAAAAGGTAAGAAAGAGAATAAGAGAAGAAAAGAAAAGAAAGAGAAGAAGAGAAGAAAAAGAAAGAAAGAAAAAAGGAGAAGATCGAGAAAGGAGAAGAAAGGAGGAGAAGATCGAGATAAAGAGGGGGTTTTTGGGCTTCGAAGAAAAAGGGGGAGAGAGAGAAAGAGAGAGAAAGGGAAGAAAACCAGAAATAAAAGAGAGGTTTTGTTTTCGGTCTTGGAAAAAAACCGGAGAGAGAGAAAGAGAGAGAGAGAGAGGGAGAGATAGGAAAAGAGAGAGGTTTTGATTTTCTTCTTCGGCCTTGGAGAAGAAAACCAGAGGGAGAGAAAGAAAGAGAGAGGGAGAGACAGGAAAAGAGAGAGTTGAGAGAGAATGAAAGAAAAAAAAAAGGAAGGCAGATCGAGAGAAGGAGAGGAAGAGAGAGAGGCGTCCAGAAGGAGGTAATCTAGTTTAATTCGATTTTCTATTTTTTTTTCTTTTTCTTGTTTGGTTTGTAGCACCCCAACACCTTTCATCCATCCTTGACACCTAACATTCAAATAAACCCACTCATCGCAGCTTACACCCCCATCTTTTTTCAACCCAAGCCTCCACTCACATAATCCGATCCCATCATCATATAAACACCTGTACAGCTACACTCACAATCCCATCTCTTCACTCTTGTCTAGCCTATATCATTAATGAAAACCCAGCCACGGCCAGGCAGCTTGCTATCATCTACAGTACCAATTCCATCCCGCAACACCTCATCAAATCCCTCACCTTGACACCTAGCAGCCCCACATATGATCATTCAAGCCCCCACTGATCCATCGTAGCTTTGGTCATCAGTCTAACCGTAGCACTGTCCTATTCCCAATAGCAATCTCCCACACCACTGAGAACTTGATCATACAAATGTGTAGCCATGTATTTAGAATTTCATGTGGTTAAATGGGTAGAAAACCCTGAAAATGGAAAGAAAATAATAATTAGGGTATGAACCCTAAAAATAAAAATCACAATGAAAAGGGATAGAAAACCCTAGAAACCTAAAAATGGAAATAATAAAAAAGGTAGGAATTTAGGTCTCATCCCTAGATCCTATTGACAAAAATAGAAAGAATTTGGTACATATCCTAAATAAAAATGGTAGGAATTTAGGTCTCATCCCTCGATCCTATTAACAAAAATAGAAAGAATTTGATACACATCCCAAAAAAATGATAGGAATTTTGGTCTCATCCCTAGATCTTATTAACAAAAATAGAAAGAATTTGGTATACATCTCAAATAAAAATGGTAGGAATTTAGGTCTCACTCCTAGATCCTGTTGACAAAAATGGTAGGATTTTGGTACACATTCCAAGTCCGACTCTCACAAATACTTTCGAACTACGTCGTACCTGATTTCTAGGGCACACCCTAGAATACGTATGCAATTTGGGAATCCCAAATATGGTACAAAGCCACCCATAAACCATCCATTCAGCATAAACTTCAACTTGAACAAAAAATCTAATTGACGCACATGCATAAATCACTTCCATAATCTTTAACCACAAAACCCTTTTCGAACTACGTTTTTGGACTTGATTTCCAGGATTGGAATACGTAGGCAGTTTGAGATGTCTTACACGTCTCAGATTCAGTCCAAGACCGAACCATCTTTGGTTCGGTTCACTGTATAATATTTTATATTACATTTGCTTGTTTATTTGCTTTAAAACATGATTGGCTGAACCCTAGGTTAGAATAACTTAGAAACTTGGTTTAGGACATCTTCCATTGAACCTAGTCATCCAATTGACTAAGCACAGTCAAAATTAGAGTTTAAGGAAAGTTTAGGAGGCCGATATTGATTGGGAGGTTTGGGTGCCTAACACCTTCCCATAATCGTACCCTGAATACTTATCCAATCTCTTGCAGACCAAAGAACTGATACATTGGGTCACAAGTCGATAGAAGTCTTACCTTAGGGTGAGGCTATATTTTTCGAGGTCCTAGACCTTAATCTAGGTGGCGACTCCAACAGAACAATTGATCTTCATCGATACGGATATATTTTCATCCTGAGGAGGATCATCGATTTTCCATTGTCCTCACACCATGGTTAGATCATGAATTTACTGTTGGGAGACCAAATCTAACCATCTATCTACAGAGATAGGTTCTCACCTTTACCCCTTTCTGTAAAGAAGAATGACAAGCCCCTCTGCAAAACCTCCCCTCCAAGTCTCCTTCTTCTCTTCTCCTCCTTCTCCTTCTCTTTCTCTCTTTGGTTTAGAGTTTGGAACTTAGATCGAAAAGAGTGAGAGAGGCTAAGGGACATCCTTTATATAGAGGAAAAACCTCCATATATAGTATTCTATTAAATAGGAAAGAAATCCCTTAAATTTAGAACGTTTCCAAATCTAGGGGTCGGTTCTGAGTTTGTGTGGCCGCATGAGTGGTCACAGAATTCGTCGATCACACAAGGCCAGAAGTACTGCCACACAAATATATCTTTGACTGACCTCACTTTCTGACTGTGTGGATTAACCACATTGCAATTTATGCTTCCACTCAACTACAATACACTATTTTGGGTTAGTTCACTCACCTAGGCTTGTGGTTTCTTCACACAGTTAGTCCGCTCGTACCAGCTATGATGGAAAGACCTGGCACGGCATAGTTAAACTAGGTTAGTGGATTATGGGTCTTACAACTCCCTCTCCCTTAAATAAATTTCATCCTCGAAATTTGTACATACGTTCCGAGTTAAATAGGTGAGGATATCATTTTCGCATAGCATTCTCTTCTTCCCACATTATCTCCTCAACATCCTAACTTTTCCAAGTAACTTTCACATAATAGATGTCTCGATTACGAAGTCGTTGAACTTTTCTGCTAGTGATATCAAATGGCACTACTTCGGACGTCAAGTCCTTAGTCAAATCTAGTGGATCCACTGTTAAGACGTGCATTGGATCTCTGATATATGTCTTCAACAATGAGACGTGAAATACATTGTGTACACCAAACATAGATGATGGTAGTGCTAGCTGATACGCCACTTTTCTACGTCTGGCCATAATCTCATATGGTCCAATATATCTGGGGCATAGCTTTCCTTTCTAATCGAACCGTTTCAAACCATGCATAGACGATATCTTCAGGAATACCTTATCACCTACCACGAATTCAAGGTCTCGATGTCAGTTATCTGCATACTATTTCTGATGATTCCGAGCTATTCCAACTCTTTCCTTGATTATATCGACTACTCGACATGTTTCTTCAATGAACTCAGGTCCTACAATTCTTCATTCTCAACCTTCATTCCAAAATAAAGAAGTTCGACACTTTCTACCATACAACGCTTCATAGGGTGACATCTGTATAGTAGCTTGATAGTTGTTGTTATAAGCGAACTAGATCAATGTAAACTTATCATCCCGAGCTCCCATAAAATCAATAGCACAGTCATGAAGCATATCCTCTAGTATTTGAATGGTTCACTCCGATTGCTTGTCAGTCTGAGGGTAGAATATGGTGCTGAACTTCAATGTTGTTCCCATCATTTTTTGTAATCCTTCCCAAAAGTTCGATGTAAAGCAGAGATCTTGGTCAGACACAATAATCTCCGATACACCGTGTTATCTGACAATATTATCCATATACAGCTTAACAAACCTCTTCATTGTATACTAATGTCGTATAGCAATGAATCGAGTTGTCTTAGTAAGTCGAACAAAAATCACCCAGACTACGTCAACTGATATGGGAATCAATGGTAACCCAGTGATGAAGTCCATAGTAATGCAGTCCCATTTCCAAGTTGGTTCAGGTAGTAGTTGTAACAAGCCTGCTGGTCTTTGCCTTTTTGTCTTTACTTATTGACAATTTAGGCATTGAAACACATATTAAGCTACATCTATTTTCATTCCTCTCCATCAATATGGCTTCTTTAGATCATGATACATCTTTGTACTTCCAGGATGTACCGAATAAGAGGTGGAATGGGTTTCCGTCATTAGTTTGTTTTTGATATCTAAATTTTTACTTTCAGGTACACATACTCTTCCTTTGTACCATAGTACGCTTTAAGATTCTAGAGTAAAATCAAGAGTGGTCCTACCCTTTTCCAAATCTTCTTGCACTATCCTTAGATAGGGATCCAATTGAATTATTGTTTTCACTTCGTCCATCAGATCAGGGGCAATCTTCAATGTAGCGAACATGTTTGCAAACTTGTGAATCAACCTTAGTTCTTTCAAACCACCCTGTTTATCGATCAAGAATTGCTCATTGCCATAATTAAATACTCTCCACGACATACATGGCAGCATTTATGCTAGCTTCGTCTTCAGGCTTTGTTAACACTTTTTGGCTCAGTACATTAGCAACTACGTTACCCTTTCCTGGATGATACTAGATATCGCATTCATAATTTTTTAACAATTCTAGCCATCTTCTCTGTCTCATGTTCAACTCCTTCTGGTTAAAGAGATAAGCCTCTTATGATCCAATTTAATTTGAAATTTTTTTCCATACAAATAATGTCTCCATATCTTGACGGCATGGATCACTGTTCTAAACTCCAAGTCATGAGTAGGGTTATTCATTTCTTAAATTTGGCATAGAGCTTCTCTCTTCTCAGTCGTTGTAAGGCTGCTCTAAGATTCATCGCATGAGTCGCTTCATCCTTAGAATAAATCAATATGTCATCTATGAAAACTATGATCGAACTGTCCAACATGTCATGAAACACTCAATTCATAAGTTCCATAAAAGATGTTGGTGCGTTGGTTAGTCTGAAAGACATGACCAGAAACTCATAGTGTCCATATCTGGTTTTAAATGATGTCTTTGGAAATTCTCCATCCTTAATCTTCAATTGATGATATCTGGACTGTAGATCAAATTTGGAAAACACCTTCGCACCTTGCAACTGATCAAATAAGTCATTGATATGGGTAATGGGTATCGGTTCTTAATCGTTAGCTTATTTAACTCTCGATAGTTTATACATTGTCGAACACTATTGTCCTTCTTCTTCACGAATAACACCAGCGCTCCCCATGGCAATATACTTGGTCGGATAAAGCCTTTGTTTAATAACTCCTGTAATTAAACCTTCAATTTCTTCAGTTCAGTTTGAGCCATTTGATATGGTGCCTTAGACACAGGTCCTAACCCTGGAAATAGGTCTATAACAAACTTTGTCCCTCAATCGGGTGGCAACCCGATTAAATCTTTTGGGAACACATCCAAAAATTCCCGTACAACCTCAATATCTTCCATTCATGGCACTTCTTTGGTAAGGTCCACCATAGATACAAGGTATCCAACTCCACCCTTCTCAAGACATCTCTTAACCTTTAATGAAGAGAAGATGAGTTTCCAGTTGCGAAGAAGTTTGGTTCCCAAAAAGTTAAATTCTGCACTATCCTATCCTTTGAAGGTCAATTTTTTCTACACATAATAGATTTGCAGAATGCTGAGCTAACCAATCCATTCCTAAGATGACGTTAAAGTCTACTATCTGAAGTTGAATTAAGGTTGCATCCAAAGTTTATCCACCAATAAAAACTAGACATGGTCCATAACCTTTATCTAACTCTGCTTCTAATCCCATAGGCGATCATACTAATAGTTTGGAGTATAAAGTTCTGACGGGCACATTTAGCTACTTTCCAACAGACATAGATACAAAAGAGTGGGTAGCTCTAGTCAAAAGTACTCTGGCGGGTATGCCAGCTATAGGTATGATACCTGTAATTTTACCTAAGTTTTAGTCTATATTCTCACACAAGGTATTACAAACAAAAGATCAGGTCATACCTGTGACCACATCAGGTGATGCGGCAATGCCTTTAGAAGTTATGGCATAAACCTTTCCTTACTGCAATTGCTTCCTTGGTTTAGGGCAGTCCCTTGAATAATGTCCTACTTGATCACAATTGAAGCATTTAACTCCAACATTTCCTTATTTTTATAAAGGCTTAGCCGGTTGAGTAGTTTTGGTTGCAGCATTGAAGCCTTATGCCCAGAACGGCTTGAAGGTCTTTGAATTCCCTCCATTGAATGAATTTTCGTTAGGCTTCTTGATACCTCTGTTTTGAGCAAAATAGCTCTTCCCCTGACTTGACTCCAACGCTTGTGCAATTTGCATGGCTTCATTACATATCTTCTTTTCTAAACCCAAAACATGCTCTCGGATGCTTCCCCTAAGTCCCATGATGAACCTTCGGGTTTTAGTATCTTCTTCTTGCATACTGGAGGAGCAAAGAAGAATAACTCTTCATATCGCTGCTAGTAAGCATCGATAGTCATCTGTCCTTGGTATAAACTCAAGAATTCTTTCTCCATCTGATCTCTAAAGCTTTTGGGAAAATACTTCTCGAAGAAGTCTTTCAATATAGCCCACATCAGATGGGTGTGCTTGGTCAGAAGATATCCGTGAGTAGACTTCCACCAATGATGTGCATCACCTTTTAGCATAAAAGTTGCACACAACACCTTTTCTTCTTCTGTAATAGTCATCATCATGAAATTTCTCTCGATCTTGTTAATCCAATGAATTGGCCACAATGGATCTGATGGCTTGCCCGTGAATTCCTTCGGTTTCATTTTCAAGAAACGCTCTATCAGCCTAGAGTGGTCACGTTGATTTTGCTCATAATAACCATATATGGGTGGCTGATTCTAGTAACTTCCTTGATTATTTGTTCCTTGTTGTACTCCATAATTCTGCATTGGGGTATTCATTAATAGAACTTGCTATACTATGGGCACGGTGTTATTTTCCATAGGTGCAATGGGTACCATATTATCAACAACGGGTGTATGAGGCACAATGCTGTAACCAGGAGGTGTTGGTGTGGTATTTATGGCTTGAGGTGTAATTTCCAAGGCAGCCTGCATATTCATCTGTGATTGTTGAAGGTCCTGCACTTGTCGTGCTAAATTCATTACAGTAGTAGCCAAATCAGGTGGTGGTCCTGGAAGGTTAGTTGGAGTAGCCTGATTATTACCGCCCTGAGGTATATTGTTCTGATTTATGTCATTTCCTGTTTGTCCTTTAGGGTCTCCACATTTACATTCTCTGTTTCAATTGGTGGCGGGGTATGGCTGCAGCTTCTACGACTATTTCCACCAGTACGACGAGCCATCTCAGATTATTGACTGATAAGGTCTCTGCATAGCCAACATAGGTGAAAATTTGTACAAGATGGAAATTTCATGGTTAGTCGCATGGTAATTTATTAAATATCTCAAAACAATCAATTTCCCAAAATTTTACAGCCTTTACTATAAAAAAAAAATTTATGTGGCCAAACTTGTGTGGTCGCACATGGTGCGGTCACTCATTCGTTTACACCAATCTGTAAGAGAGGCTGAGGGTCTGTGGCTGACTGTGTGGCCAAATATGTGGCTGATGGTTTGTGCGACCACACAACCTAGAATTGGGTTTTAACCCCAAACCGAGTCATTTTTCCTCATTGCACTCATTGTCTTCCACTTAGTTCGAACCCAATCACCTATACTAGTTGCTACAGTGCTGCCACACAAATTCTTTCTCAATCCTTCATCGAGTAGCGACCTTCAAACCTCTTCTAAAGGTAATGTCTTCCTTCCTTTCATTCCTTTGGATTGCTAAACCTAGGTTTTGTCGTCTTTTTGAGTTTTATCCAATTAAATTTTAATTAACTATAAAAATTGAATTTTTATCGATTAGCATTACTATTGGGCATAATACGAAGACAGCCCTTAACTTATTTGGCATTTCGTCTGTGGGTTTTGTTATAAATCCCAAAAGTCAAGTTTTTGCCCTAGAATTTGGGGATTTCTCAAATTTTCAAATTTCTTTGAAATTCATCAGATTTGAATCAACTCCTTGATCATGTATTATTGTTTGGTATGTATGATCATGTTTCTCTTTGACATAAGTTCTCTAGTCCAAGCATTTGGGCGAAAATGAGGCTTTCGGCCAAATCACGTAGTTATAATGCCAAGATTTCTAAAATTTCCTATAACTGACAACTTGCTTATTGGTTTATGCCCTTTGCAGATAACATGGTTCATGCCAAGGTCCCTCGGGTTCATGATGCCTTTCGCTTCAACTCAGTTGAAGCTGAGACACAATACCCTTGGTTTCAAGCCAAGAGAGTGGAAGTAGGCAGGTTTATGAACTTAGCTAGCCTCGCCCTCTTTGATGTTAAGGACGTCTTCCAGACTATAGGTTGGCTTCTGGTGATATTGTATGAGGGGTGCACTGGCCTTGAATTGTTAAAGTAGTTCTATTATAATCTTCAGATAGAGGGTGATCCAGAGGATGGAGACAGTGGTAGAGACCTCAGGATCACAAGTTGGGTAAAAGGGGTACCCATTTTATTTAATTGCCAGCAGTTGACAAACATTCTTGGTATCTCCAATGATGGTCCACTAGTTTACTGCCCCCAAAAGAGCACCAGTTTCTGACAGTGAAGTTGCACGCTGAGATAAGCAACCAGATCCTCTGAGATGATCGCTGGCAAATAAAGGCGATGCATCTATGGCCAGAGCCTAGAGTCTATTGCAAGATCTTCCAACACAACCTAGTGCCATAGAGTAGGGCACTACCAGATGGTCTCACAGCTGTCCTAGTATCTACTATACTATATTTACACCAAGCAGCCCATATGCCAACCCTACATTATCATTTGCACCATGTATCGAGCTGCGATGATCGGCCTGAAGGGCAACCTTCCCTACGGTCGTATGATCACCACTATCCTCTCTTGCCTACAGGTAGATATGGTGGGTGAGAGGATGTATGAGGATACAGTCTCTGTGAACCTTGATTGGGAGGCCATATGCAGGATGAAGATGCAGGAAGTGTAGGTCAGCGACGAGGAATGGAATGCGATGGTTCGTCCACCACGTCGAGCTGCAGTTACGGTAGAGGGTGATGACGATGATGATGATCAGATGTACATGGATGTAGATGACATCCCCCCTCCATTACCATAGTATTCTACTAGAGCTGGACCTTCTCATACTGCCCCTTCCATTGGTCCTTCGCAACCACCACCAGACTACATGATGACGCTGGGAAGCTCAGCGTACAATAGATCAACGGATAACAGACCTTGTTGAGAGTCTTCGAGAGACCCAGGTGTAGGTAGCCTGGCTAATTAGGGTATATGCAGAGGACTATGAAAGGGACCGAGAGGCACCTCCTCCTTCTACTCCACTAGCTCAGTGATAACTCTCCATCTCTCCCATTTATGGATACATTTCTCTTTTTGATATTTACTGAGTAATTGTCTGGCTTGTGGACCGTACTTTGATTTTGGATATACTTCTTATCACTTTTATTTTTAGGCATATATATATATATATATATATATATATATATATATATACATTGTTCCATCTTTACATTATGTGCGTTATGGTCTTCTTTACTTTCTGTCTCAAACAACACAGGTGTTTATGATGGGTTTTTATTAAAGCTTTTATTTTTCACCTAACTTAGTTCATAGACTCTTGTAGTAGTATTCAGGTTTGATTGGCAGAGCTGTGTAGCTCTGATACCAAGCTATCACACCCCCATTTTTTGTTAAACTAAAAGTGTGATGAACCATCATAAGATCCAACGGTTCAACTAGGATCTCATAACAACCAAGCCAACCATCCAAACCAAATACATACATCCCACAATACAATCAGAGATAATAATAATCTGAACTGAGTGTCTGCATGATAAATAAGTAAATAAACCAATTAGCTCCAATAAACTCAAAACATAACTTTAATAACCTATTACAAGTTCTCATATATGTCAAATGGAAATTATATAAGAATAAAGACACTAAAAGCACTTGCATGATGAGTCGTATTCATCCTCCATAACTTGAGTATCCATTGCCACTACGTGTTCGTATGCCGGCACCTCCATATAATCTTCAACAGTAAGACCTGCATCATCAACTAAAAATATTCGACGTCGAAAAGGAAAGCACACATAATGGCTCAGTGAGAAAACAAAACAATGCACAAATATATGCATGCATTTAATTCATATCTTTGGTCTGATTTTAAGTTCACAACTGTGCTATAGAAAGGATTGGCGGCCACTGCACCTCTACATACGACTATGTGAATCCGTCCAATGGATCAAACACCATTTTCGTCCCACATGCACCCCACCATGGAATAGAGATAGAGCTAAAGTATCTATATTACACACCATCAACACTTTCCCTGACGCCCTACCCATACCAGTATATATGCCCTTATTGGCACGGGCTTATAAACTGGGCTCACAACTAACCAATCCTAATATCATCCAAATGTATCCAAGGCCTTACCCCAACATCTCTCATTACGTCCATAGAGATAGAGCTAAGGTCCCTCGGCAGAGTCAAAGACCACATGATCAGAGACTTCCTCCCCTGATGCCTTACGACATAATAGTTTTGCTAACGTAATGGTGATACAACGATGTCAATACGAAGCATGGTTTAGGGATCAAATACCTCTCCCTACATAGTACACCAATCACACTCATAAACACATGCCTATTCCTAACATCATTCACAATAAGATAAAGCATTAAGGTAAATATGCATGTACAGAAATAGTAGTAATATTGGATGACATATGAGATGCACATTACAAGCATACAAGGATAGTATCAATCATGGCATTGGACACAATAAATAAAAGGTAGCTTATTATTATCCAATTAGTTTAGGTCTTGTTCCTTCACCTTAGATCATAGTATTAACTCTCTTCCAAGCTTTGTAAACTTACTTGACAACCTAAGAAATTCATAAATTTAGGTTAGGGTTTGTTAGTAATAGGTTACAATAGTCTATCCTTTAATCTGGCCTCAAAATAGGCTTCTTGGTTTGTATGGCCGAATGTGTGGTCGCACATCCTACTGCCACTAATATGGCCACACAATCCTGTATATCTTCCTGAGAGTCTGTGGTCGCACATTGGTCACTCTATGGTCGACCACTGATGCGGCCACACAACTTAAATGTTATGTCTGATGGGTTTTCTCATTGTACTCCTTGGTTCATCTTTGGAGCACCTTCTAAGGTCTTTCTAAGGCCTTGTTTATGGGTTTTTCACCAACAATTGTATTCCTAACCTAATCCATGGTTTCTCCTTGAGATTGTTCAAGGTATTTCATGATCTCAACCAAAATACCAAGTTTAAATCATGAATTCACTGTTGGGAGACCAATTTTAACCATCTTATACCTACAGAGATAGGTTCTCACCTTTGCCCGTTGTAGAGAAGAATGGAAAACCCCTCTGCAAAACTTCTCCTCTAAGTCTCCTTCTTCTCTTCTCCTCCTTCTCCTTCTCTTTCTCTCTTAGGTTTAGAGTTTGGAATTTAGTTCTAAAAGAGTGAGAGAGGCTAAGGGACGTCCTTTATATAGAAAAAAAAACCTCCATATGGAGTACTCTATCAAATAGGAAAGAGATCCCTTAAATTTGGAAAGTTTCCAAATCTCGGAGTCGATTCTGAGTTTGTGTGGCCACATGTGTGGGCGCAGAATCCGTCGACCATACAATGCCAAAAGTATTGCCATACAAATATATCTTTGACTGACCTCCCTTTCTGACTGTGTGGATCAGCCACATAATGTAATTTATGCTTCCACACAAACCAACTTTGACTGACCTCAGTTTCTGACTATGTGGATCAGTCACACAATGTAATTTATGCTTCCACTCAACCACAATACATTATTTTGGATTAATTCACTCACCTAGCCTTGTGGTTTCTTTACATGGTTGGTCTGTTCATACTGGCTATGATGGAAAGACCTGGCACGATACGGTTATACCTGGTTAGTAGAGTACCGGTCTTACACATTGGTGAGGAAACATGACCTAAACTAATTGATTAACAAGAAGCTACCCTTTTACATTTTCCTTAATTTAATCTAATGCCATACTCTGTATGATTGTTTTTGCATCTCACATATCATCCAATATCTATTATATATATCTGTTCATGCATATTTATTTTATTTTTTTATGATATTAATGATAAGGATAGGCACGTATTTGTGTGTGGTTCGTGCATTGAATGGGGAGAGGTTGTAGCATCGAACCATTCACCACATTGACATCGTCGTATCATCATTACTTTAGCACAACTAGTACATCATAGGGTATCAGGGGGTGATCATGGTGTGTGACTGTAGCTCTTCCAACGAACCCTAGCTCTTTCTCTATGGGTGTATTGAGGGATGCTTGGGTAAGGCCTTTGATACAAGTTTGATGATATCTAGGATAGGTTAGACACGAACCCAGTTTGCAAGCCCTTGCCAGTAGGGGCATACGTACTGGTATAGGGTAGAATATCAGGGGGAGTGCTAGCGATGTATGATTCGTTAGGCTCTAGCTCTATCTCTATTCTGTACTAGGTGTTGTGGGGAGACAGCGGTGTGTGATCTATTGGGCGTGCTTACACTCTCGTGTATGGAGGTGTGGTAGCCGCCTACCCTTATCATAGCACATTACAAATTTATACCAGACCAAAGATATGAATTGACATCATAGGTATGTTTGTTACATTATCTTGTTTACTCACTAAGCTAAGTTGTGAGCTCAGCCCAAGACGTCGTATATATGATGATGTTGGTACAACTGTAGAAGACTATGTCAATGCATCGTCGTATGAACATGTGGCTGCTATGGATGTGCAAGCTGTAGAAGATGAGCATGATTCATCATGCGAGTGTTTCCACTTCGTTTACGCTAAGTTATTCTTGTATTTGATTTATGGAACATGTAATAGTCTAATTACATTATGTCATGATACACTTTGAGATAATTTGTTTATTATTAACTACCCTCGTAGATACTCAGTTTATTAATAAAGACTTTTGCTTATTTACTATTATCTCTGATTGTGTGGACTTTATGGTTTGATTGTTGGCGTGGTCCTATATGACTGTGGCTTGAACTGTTGGTTTGTATGATGGTTCAACAACTTCTAGTTCCTCCAGAATTGGGTGTGACACCTTAGGCAGAAAGGTTGTCTCTACGAGCATGGGTGCTAGACTCAAAAAAGAAGGAGTTTTCGTCGCAACTACATCGACACCACTTAGTGCCTTATGTCTCACCTCAATTTTGGACACATTAGAAGTGTGAATGAACCATCACTAAACCATCGGTTTAAGCCAGGATCACATAAGATCATACCAACAATCAAACCATACACAGTTTACACAATCAAAGGTAATAATAAATAACAGAATTATATTAATGATGAATTGCGTGTCTAATGTGATAAGTAAATAGCAAACCAGTTATCTCCATGTAAATCAAAATATAATAATAAACTATTACATGTCCCATAGTCAAAATACAAAATTAAAACTAAGCATAAACACATTGGAAACCCTCGTATGAAGAGTTATGCTTGTCCTCCATAGTCTGCAAGTCCATAGCTGCCACGTGTCCATACGACGGCACGTTAACATAGTATTTGATAGTTGTACCTGCATCATCAACTAAAAGAAATACGATATTATAAGGTGAGCACACAACATAGTTCAGTGAGAAAACAAAACAATGCACAAACATATGCATGCAATCATATTCTTATCTTTGGTTTGGTATAAGCTTGCAATGTACTATGATAAGGATAGGCTACAACCACACCTCCTTACACGAGAGTATAAACACACCCGATGGTTCACACACAGCTATTGTCCCATATCACCCACTACAGAATATAGATAGAGTTAGAGTTCCTGGATCACACACAGTCAGAACTCCCCCTAATACCCTACCCCATACCAGTATGTATGCCTCTATTGGTGAGGGCTTGCAAACTGGATTCATGACTAACCAATCCTAAATGTCATCAAAGGTTTGTATCTAAGACCTTACCCCAGCATCCCTCAATACGCCTATAGAGATAGAGCTAGGGTCCACTGGTAAAGCTTACAAACACACACCACGATCACCCCCTGATACCCTATGATGTACTAGTTCTACTAAGGTAACAGTGATACGATGATGTCAGTGTAAAGAATGGTTCGATGCTTCAACCTCTCCCCATTCAACACACCAACCACATACAAGCATATCCCTATTCCTATCATCATCATCATAACAGTATAAGAAAGTAATAAAATATGCATGAACAGGAATAATAGTTATTAGGTGACATGTGAGATGCACAATAATCATACAAGCATAGCATCAATCAATTTAACAAAAAAGTAAGGGTAGCTTGTTATTATCCTATTAGTTTAGGTCTTGTTCCTTCACCTGTGGGTGATGTTCGTTCCTTTCCAAAGCCT
This sequence comes from Protea cynaroides, assembly GCA_028583415.1. Classification (NCBI taxonomy): domain Eukaryota; kingdom Viridiplantae; phylum Streptophyta; class Magnoliopsida; order Proteales; family Proteaceae; genus Protea; species Protea cynaroides. The sequence goes on along the minus strand of CM053272.1, from coordinate 69,195,177 downwards.
TAAAAATTATCTTGAACTGATTGGAAACCTAAACAATTGGTAGAATTAAATGAGGGTTCCATTCTATTAGATTATTGTGCACTGTTTCATTGTCTGGTCTCCTTTATATGGCCTCTGGACACTGTCTGGTCGAGTCACCGGTCACCCATCGTTGATGAGTCCTCTGGACGAAACCCTATAAACTTCTTGAGAGTCATTGGTCGCCTCACCGGTCTACTATATAGTCGACCGGTCAAGGGACTGAACAACTCCTGAGTCATTCCCAGGTTTATCATTCAATCTGAATTCCTTCTGAGTCAATTCTTCGGCTCTGCAATGGGATTCCTCCTAAGGTCATTCTATGGCCATTATACATTGTTCAACTCATTCTATCTAACCTTAACCATTGTAATATTATTACAAATTTTATATTCAGAATATTTAGGTTCGAAACATGGGATCGAATCTGATCTTCCTCACAATGTGATCTCCAATCTAGAACCTAATGTTATCTAACCCTTTATAGAGACAAAGCACTTACAGTAGATCCTCCTTGCTGCGAAAGGTTGGAGTTCCAAGGCACAATCTCTGTACAGAGCCTCTTTTCCTTTCTCCAAGCTTTCCTTCTCTCCAAGTCTTCTTCTCTTTCTCCTCCTCTCTTTCTCTCAATTCTAAGGTTTGGGGAATGAGCAAAAGAGTGAGAGAGAGTGGAGGGACGTCCTCTATATAGAAAGAAAATTCCCATATAGAGTCAAGTTGGTATCAAGCGATACTTATCAAAGTTAGTATAAGGAAATTGGCACCTAAGGACCCCTACCTTAGTATGGTTGCTAAGGACCTTGATCAAGGCAAGTTAGTTCCTGATTTCATAAAGAGAGATGATGAATTATTACACTTTAAGGAATGAATTGTGTGTCGAAAAATGATGGAAACATTGAGGGAAACCATCAAGATGAATACCAGCACCACTCTCTACTCCATGCACCGGGAAATACAAGGATGTACTATAATGGAGGAAGAATTATTGATAGAGAGGATTAAAGGTCAAAGTGACCAGATATTTATAAGAGTCAGACTTGTCAGTAAGTTAAGACCTTATATGGAAGAAGGTGTAGGACTTCATTGCTTTGGACTGATGTCAGTGAAAGAATAATTTTGGGATGGCATCATTCAAGAAACTTGTGAGAAGGTTAAAGGGATTAGAGGAAAAAATAGGACTGCTTAACCTCGTTACTCCCCGAAGAAGCTGGTATCTTGAAGGTGTTTCCCTTCGAAGAATAAATAAATTTGGTAAGAAGGAAAGCCGAGTCCTTGTTATATCGGACCTTATAAAGTACTGGGCCAAAGCGGAGTGATATTACCAAATGGCTTTACCGCTAGACCTACCTAGCATTTACATCGTGATCCACACGTCGATGACAAGGAAGTACATCGGAGACCCAACGTACATGTTGACTATGGAACTACCCCAGGCAAAGGTTGATTTGTTATATGGAGTGGAACCTTCTACCATTGTAGACCAAGAAGGTAAAGGACTCAAACCCCATACTACTTTTGTCGGAGTCCTATGGAAAGACCACAAAGACAAAGAAACTTAATGGTAAAAGGTGGATGATATGCGCAAGCAATACCCATAATTGTTGAGGACGTAGGAACGTCGAAATTATGAGGATGAAATTTTTGTAAGGGGGTGGAGTTATATGACCTATGCCCAAATTTCAGTCATGAGTTGGAAATTTTGGCTTGTAATAGGTCTTACCATGATGAACAGGTCGGACAAATGTTACCAAAGTGGGCAAGACACAATGGAGGAAGGTTAGACTTGATCCTACACAATACATGGGAGTTTACACACCATTTTGGTCATGCGGATGGACAGGTGGTCTGGCTAGTCATGTAGATGGAGTGTGCGGCTCTGAAGAAATGACATCAGGCTGTACATCAACTACACATAGCCAACAGACTGGTTTTTGATCCGGAATCCTCGGGTCTCACTAATACATGAAAACTTAGCCAACTAAGGACTAAACTAAGCGATTTGGTCTATGTTTGACCATGGTTAATTGTTAACCCAACAATGGACCATGAGGATGGACCGAAGACCATCTCTCCAATGGTTTGGGTTAGTCTTTCACTAACCAACCGCAGGACCTACCGAAAGAGATTGAGTTTTCACCAATAATGGAAAGCTTATTAGGTACATGCTTGAGAGAGGAAAGAATGGATGGAAATCCTCTCCCTTGCTATTTTAAAGTCTCCAATGATCCATACCCATCACCATTGGGTACAGATCATTCCAATTCTCTTTTCCATTTCACCTCTTACATTAACTGAGAAGAAAAGAGAGGAGAAAGGAACTCTGACACATTTTGGAGAAGGGAGGAAGAAAGAGAAATCTAAGAAGAGGAAGAAGAAGAGATGGAAGAGTTGAGCCTTGATTGATTCTATAATCTTATGATCGATGAAACCGTGATGGAGAGCGATTCAGTGGTAAGAACCTCAACCTCTTTAGATGTCTCCATTTCGATAATGTCTAATAGAACTTTGAGGATTAATACCTCTAATGATACCTTTGAAGAAATCCTCATCTACCATTAATGGTGGTACCAAGTACGGATCGATGTTGGATCCAATTTCGTATCAGAGACAAAGACCAAAGGGTTAATTAAACCATGATGAGATCATTGTCTCATATTCCCTAGAACAAATCCTTACTCACCATAACCAGTAAGCATCCATGGACTTATTGAGTGTGGGATTTAAATCAGTGAGGAAACTAAAGACCATATGAATGGTGAAAAATGGGTAAAAATGATTAATACTGGGATCTAAGCATCCCAAGTGATCCATAATCGATTAGAATGGATCCTTTGTACACCAAAGCCAAGGCCTACCCTTAAAGGAGTTACTGGAATAAGATCCAAGGTTGAAAAACCAGATCCAACAATATCGATTATTTAGAAATTCGAAACGGTATCCATAACGTGATGTAGAAAAGGATTTATGAGCCCAAACTCCTTATTCATGCTTAGAAAAATCCAAGTACACTACCGTGTCAAAATCATACAGTTTTGGCCATGATTTGACGTGCGGCTACAGGGACCAGCCATACAGTCTATATGACGTGACATGCTGTCGATGCCATCAGTAGCACGTGATTTTGGTTTTCGTTCTCGATCGAACTTGGCCGGTAGCTTGCTATGGTTTATTTTAAACTATTTATGGGCTTGGAATCCCAAAATAATATTTATGGGCTTGGAATTCCAAAATAAAATTTATGGATGTGTTTTCTCTATTATTTCAAATGTTAACTGATGAAGCTGTTTTTATTCTTGCTGTTCACTCTTAGTAATGCTTAGAACCCCTGGACAACAAGTGTATGATGCCACAACTAGACTACTAGACCTCTGAAAATTATTATTAACTAACATAAGGCTATGATGAGCAAACGATAGAGATAAATAATGAACAAAGGGATTAATATTTATTATTTATGATGATATTAATGGTACGGGAGAACTTAGGGAAGTAGTTCGAACTCGTGCTTCTTTAATATTTGTTGTTTACCATCGAGTAAGGGGATTAGACCTTTGTTTGCGTATGAACTTGATATTATGATGCTGTGTGCAATTGATAACATGCTTGTGTGATAACATGTCATCTAATATACTATTTTGCTTGCTCATGCATATGCATCCTTGTGTTTGGGATCAGCAGTGCCAGCAGAGATTAGAGGGCGAGTGGAATGGGACAGTTGCTACCTTTCCGTGAAATCGATTGATCTGTGATTGATTCAAGATGTTTGGTTAAGTCGATAAAGAGGATGGTGGGTGGAGTGAGACGCTTGCACCACTTCTTATCAGTGTTATTTTGCATTGACCATATGTAACTTAGTCAAGTCACGACATCCTATGCGGAGGCTCAAACGAGGTCGGAAGCTTGGTGACGTTACGGTCCAATAATATGGCTAATTAGGTGGAAATGGTTAGTTGAATATTAATCACTCGTATAACTGTATCCCTAGCCATTAGTAGGTTATGTAATGGCATGGGTTCAATAAAGGGTGGTATGAATATAGCTATGATGATCCCTATATCGGATGTAGTATAAATGGACAAGCGAGTCGACTAGTGGGATTATTACCTCCTCAAGTTCCACAAGGTGGAATTGGGATGAGTTGCGGTTAGTGCGGATGAAAATGATTGATCCATACATGGGGGATGTTGTACACCAAGTGAGGTGGCATCATTCTGATGGGGATGACCCGTGCAGCCTAGACACTCCGTGCGTGGGTTGTCTTGAGCTGGTACTTACAATTATCATACCTGATCGTAGTTTGTAATTTCATGCATTTTGTATGTTGCATGTCTAATTTCCTTGCTAAGCTCAGTGGTTGAGCTTACCCCATGTGCACACAATATTTTAGTTGATGCAGGTGTAACCATTGGTGACTATATTGATACTCCGAGGTACTATCTATCCTATTTTGTCACACCCCATTCCTGATGTATCGGTACTATGGAATGGACGAGATCTCCACCTCTTAATTTAGGGCATTGGAAATCCTCTTCCAGGATCACGAGACAGGGAACATTCACCACTAAAATTAACATCACATAAGAACTAATAAATAAAAGCACACCATCATATTTTAAGAAAAGTCTCCACAAAGATTATAGCAGAAGTTTTACAATACTTCAATACTTAACGTTTACTTCCTAAATTATTCAAATGATAATAATAATAATAATATTCCCCAAACCATTAGACGCATAAGTAAATAAATAAATAATTCCTTCAAATATAAAATTATTCAAATGAGCAACATGCCCTCAAACTTAAATCAAAATAAATGAATTCAAATTGTTTATCAATTGTTCCTATGTCCAGACACAGTTTTCAGACTCGCACATCTCTTCATGAACGTCATCGTTACTAACGTCCATAGCATTATTTTCCATTATACCTACATCTAAAAGAATTTGTGTACATAAGGGTAAGCTCAACCACCAAGCTTAGCAAGAAAATCAAATGTGCAACAAATACTATACATGAATTAACAACTACAGTCTGGTATATAACTGTATGCATCAGCTCAAGACAACCTACACACGGAGTCTCCAGTCCATGCGGGTCACCCCCATCAGAACGAATATTGTCCTACACACAGAGCATAGCAACATTTCCTAAGTATGGGTCCATCGTTGAAATGCAAGTCTGTTTTCCTGCTGGCATGCTGATATGAAAAGCTTCTTCTGCTTTTTCGGCTTGTCTCTGGTAAACACGATTAGGTGATCTCCATTAACTTTGATAGAAACTTTTCTCTCAACACATAGGACACTGGCTTTATGTATGGCTAGCCAGTCCATTCCTAGAATTACATCGAAATCAGACATATCTAGAAGTATTAGGTTTGCTTCCATTTGTCTATTGCCAATCTAGACTTCACAAGGGTCGTGGTAGTAGTTTAATTTCACTTTTCGTCCCAATGGCATGCTGACTATCAAATGTGAATCCATCTGCCGTGGAGGTGTGCCCAATTTCTCCGCAAAGGATGGCGACACAAAAGAATGAGTCCTACCCGAGTTGATGAGTACTCGAGCTGGCGAGTCAGATATAGACACAGTGCGTAGTGGTACATAATTCATTAATTTTACTGATACTTCAAGAACATGCTTGGTTCATGTACAATAGTTTAATTACTATGAGAGAGATATACCTATAACTACACTAGCAAAAATTTTAGCCTCTTCTGCCATTGTTGCAAAGACCTTGCCTTGTTGTAGTCCTTGCTTTGGAGGTTGGGGATAGTTCTTGGACATGTCCCTCTTGTTGGCAGTTGTAGCACCACATTGGGCCAGGTGCTATATCAAAAGGTGCTGGGACAACAGCCTTCTTTGTAGAACCTTATGTGGTTGCTTTCTTCACAGCTAAAGCTCTGAATGGCTTCTTGGTGTTGCGAATATCAGTGAAGGTATTCGTCCTTTTGGTACCAAAGGTTGCAGGCTTGTCTTTCCAGTGCGCTTGATAGCCATCTCTTTGGTTATCTTCCACTACTATGGCCATCTGAACGACGCTAGCATAAGTGGTATGGCCTTGAGCCTTAACAATAGCTCGAATCCCACCTCTAAGACCATCAGCAAACCTCTTCGCTTTCTGTGCCATTGCACATGCTTGGAGTTGCGAAATAATACAATCTCTCAAAGTCCCTTTGGTATTCAATGATGGATCTTTGCACTTTTCTGAATGTCAGATATTCAGCTTCCTTCTGGTCTCTGTAACTCTGAGGAAAGTAATTGCCAAAAAAGGCTTCCTTGAAATTCTCCCACCAGATGCTGCCGTACTTGGCCTCTAAGATAGGTCGGGTAGATTCCCACTAGTTATCTGGTTCATCTTTGAACATAAATGTAGCGCAACGTACATTCTGCTCATCTGTGCAAAACATCATCCTCAAAGTTTTCTTGATGGTATACATCCATACGGCAGAATGCAAAGGCTTATTGCCTACCCCTATAAATTTTGGAGGCTTCATCTTCTGGAATGCTTCCACTATCTTCGTCATTGGTGTTAAGGTAGGTCACACTACCATCTGTGGATCAACTTGAGGGTTAGTAGCAAGCACAAGTGGTGCCTGTGGGTTTATTGCTGCTGTCACATTTGGTACTGGTGCTATCATAGGGTTTATTTGAAACTGTACAGGTACTGGAGCAGGTGTTGGTGCGGTGGTTAACACTAGTACAACTGGAGTGTTTTCCCGTTGAACTACGGTTATGAGTTCAGCCATGAGTTGAATTTGCTGAGTATTGAAGTCATGAGCAAAGTTTCCCAAAATAGCAGTAATATCAACTGCTATCAGTACAGGTGGTGCTGGCGGAGGTACAAGTTCCTACTCGGGATGTATCTCCGATTGAGGTATAGGTTCTTGCATTACTCCTTTGAGTGGGGCGTAACTAACCGTGGTGTTGGGATCGCGATCCCTTTATCTAGTACTTGGTGTCATATTCTAAAATTTTTCTCGAACTTGAAAATTTAAAGGTAGTCAGTTGGCTCACGATATGGGCGTCTATGGTTACATCATACAATACAACTAATATGATTATAACTCAATTTCATAACTTGATCACATTGTAGATGAATCAAGAAAACAAACATTCGACACAGAGTAAATCTGGCATAAAAAGGAGTCATGCGGTACATGTTAGACTGCACCTCTTTTTAGGTGAGAGGCGTGCGGCATGTATTCTACCGCACGTCGCGATTTTGAATTTAAAACAGGGCGCGACTCTTTTATTTTTCATTTTCACTATTGCAGTGTTTGGTGTAGTGGAAGAGAAAGTACACACCTCTGAAATCGTCTTTAGAGGTGTTCTTGGTTGATTTCTTGCTTCCTTTCATCTCAAATTCGATTCTACACCTGGTTATGGTAAGTTTCTCATACCGAATCCCATTTTTGAGAACCCTAACTTGGATTTTTACGGATTTCTTTTTGTTTTCTCCATGTAATGGCTTAAAATGAAAGGGCTTTGCCATATGATCAAGTTAGGAGATGTTTGCCATGGTTTTCCCTTTGTTCAAACTTGTTTCCATCATTTATAGGATTGCCCATAGCCAAAATAGGGATTTTTTTCATTTTTCTCAAAATCGAATTTGGGAATACCTTTGTTCATTTACTTCTTTAATTCCATATTTGATTCTAATACATCATAGGTTCAGTAGTGATGATTAGAATGCATTCAAAACTCTTTCGAACATTCTTTGTTCGTATACACGAGTTTTCTCATTTTGGTTTTTTCCCAAAACCGAGTTCTATCGTCTGAGATATGTTTCAAAACTTTTCGTCAGTGTTTTGAATACTTGGCATGTAAATTATTTATTCCTACCATTTCTTCACCTTCTAATCCATTATTTTCACTCTTCTCGTGTAGGTTTCACTCTGAACAATTTGCTTACCCATTATGGCTGCTAGAGATATTACTGGTCCTTCAGGTGCTGGATCTTCTACTGTAAGGGCAGCGAGGTTGTAGGGACAGGTGCCACCAGCCTATGACCCCATTTCACTTCAGGTCTGCGGAGGCTGCAATAGCTTGGCCTTCTTTTGAGCACTAATTAGTAGAGCTAGGTCAGTTTGTCCTTGTGGATGAACTGGACAAATTTGAAGTTCGTCAGGCTTTCACTGATTTAGGTGGGTTGCCTGCTATCCATTTCCATTTGCCTACACGGGTGGACATGGTTCGACATTTCTATTGCAGCCTGTTGGTGGATAGAGGCATGGAGGACAATGTAGATGGTTTCACCTTACAGATCTCTCGTTGGGTTAGAGGTAGACCTATTGTTATTACTATTTCTAGTTTAGTAGAGAGTCTGGATATATCTGCGGAGGTAAAGAGGGTTTATGTAGAGCCCAAAATCCCTATCGTTGGTGAGTGGGAGTTGGCACTTATTCGTGAGAAGATGATGTTGTGTCTGGATTTACGCGAGCGCTACTGTCATTTGATTCATAGGGTTTTCAGTTACATTACTCAGCACAACTTGTGCTTAAAGGCGGACACAGGGATCCTATAGTGCACTTCTGTGAGTTCGTAGCTTACTGCCTCATAGTGCACCATCAGATTTTCCTTCCTTATCTGATCATAAGGACCATGATTCACTCTACTTTGTACATGGACCGGTAGCCTTCCCTACGGTTGCTTACTTACCCGATTGTTTGCTAACTTAGGTTTTGATCTCACCTTGGAGCTTGACACTAAAATTGGGGTTCACAATGATTTTGGTTGGGACACGTTGTACAAGCTCAGGCTTCAGGATATTGTTCTCAATGATGAGGGGCTAGAGCGGTGTCCACTACCCCGTCTTATTTGTCTGCATCAGCCTACCAGGAGGGCTCAGCATATGATCCTTATGTCTTCTTATTCTTCTTCTTCAAATGATGAGCCAGCCATTCCTAGTGTTAGTGGGGATACTTCTCCCATGCATGTAGACACTAGTGGGAAGGTTCCATCAGTGCTAGTTGCAGAGGATGAGGCTCATTCTGCTGAGGATGAGCAGGAGAGTTCATCACATGCTGCAAGTGGTGATGAGGTTCCAGCGACGTAGTTCTTCAGGCTAGGGCTTTATAGTTCATTGAGTTACATGATTTGCTAGTTGATGCTAACTCTTTGATGGCTGCTCTAGATGATTATCAGCCCTCCTCCAGACCAGACTAGATGCTCACAAGAGGATGATGTTACAGAACATCACTGGTGTAGATCAGAGGGTGATTGCAGTAGAGCAGAGTATCAACTAGCCTCAGGGTTTCGAGGAGGCTATGAGGAATGAGGTTGCTTTCCTGCGTTTAGTATTGACTTCTACGGGTATCATTCCATGGATTATTGACGATGTTGTGGCTACAGTGACAGCCAGGCGTGAGTGCTTTCGTCGACCACGTCTTCAGGTTGTGGCTTTAGCCAGGGCTACTTACTCTGTAGGTAGTCCTCGATGACAGGCATATCACGGTTCTCAAGAGTCTGATACCTAGTCTTATCGTGTTTATCTCTGTTATCTCACCAGGTATTATATACAATTTATTTTGATATTGGTTTTTGATTCATATCGATGGGTGAGGATCCGATTTGTGGATGTCGGCCCATCATTAGTATATTATTCTATTTGGTACTTTGGACAATTATGTTTAGTTTCGTATATATGGGTGTTTTTACTTTGCTTGTTATTATTCTTTTTTTTTTTTACAGCTTATTTATGGTTCTTACCCCCCATAGTCATATAGTTTATGCCTTCGTATTCAGCTTTATGGTTTTATGGTGTGTATGTATGCTATATCCTAACGATAAGTGTTGCATATTCATGCCCAGATACCAATTTCTATCACACCCCGTTCCCGACGTATCGATACTATGGAATGGACGAGATCTCCACCTCCTAATTTAGGGCACTAAAAATCGTCTTCTAGAATCACGAGACATGGAACATTCACTACTAAAATTAACATCACAGAAGAACTGATAAATAAAAGCACACCATCATATTTTAAGAAAAGTCTGTACAGAGATTATAGCAGAAGTTTTATAATACTTAACGTTCACTTGCTGAAATATTCAAATGATAATAATAATAATAATATTTCCCAAACCATTATACGCATAAATAAATAAATCCTTCAAATATAAAATTATTCAAATGGGCAACACGTCGTCAAACTTAAATCAAAATAATTGAATTCAAATTGTTCATCAATTGTTCCTATGCCCATTTATAGACACAATCGTCACACTCATACATCTCTTCATGTACGTCATCTTCACTAATGTCCACAGTGTCACTTTTCATCATACTTACATCTAAAAGAATTTGTATACATAAGGGTAAGCTCAACCACTGAGCTTAGCAAGGAAATCAAACATGCAACAAACGATATGCATGAATTAACAACTACGGTCTGGTACATAATTGTAAACATCAGTTTAAGACAACCCACGCACCAAGTCTCTAGTCCATGCGGGTTACCCCCATCAAAACGAATACTATCCCATACACGAAGCACCACAACATTCCCCAAGTATGGGTCCGTCGTTGGAATGCAAGTCCATTTTCCCATTTATTGCCTGCACCCAACTCGTCCCAAGTCCATAGTCCATCGGGCACTTGAGGAGATGGTAATCCCACTAGTCGACTCGCCAACCCATCCCATTACGTCGGCCATGGAAAGCATCACAGCTATGTTCATACCACCTTTTTATTGAACCCATGCCACTACATAACCCCCCCCCCAATGGCTAGGGGTACAGTTGTCGAGATAATTATATTCGACTAGCCATGTTCACCTAGTTAATCATTTATTGGACTGTAACTTCACCAAGTTTTTGACCTCGTTTGAGCCCCCACATAGGACATCGTGACTTGGCTAGGTTACATGTGGTCAATGTAAAAGTAGTGTCTGTAAGAAGTGGTGTAAGCGTCTCATTCCACCCACCTTCCTCCTTACTGACAACCAAACATCATGAAACTACAAGACCAGCTCTACCTTTCATGGGGAGGTTATGAGGCATCTCATTCCACCCTACTTCCAAATCACTATGGGTGTCACCAATCACATACAAAGAATGCATATGCATGAACACACCAGACAGTTTATTGGTTGAGACATGTTATCCATCACCAAGCATGTTATCATTCACATTACATCATCCAACAAATAAATATAACTAAGTTACCAAACAAAGGTTTAATTCCCTTACTAGATGTAACAATAGCAAAGGTAATTAAGAGTATAACCTCAAACAACTTTTACAATGCTCTTTTCGTACCTTAGTTGCCTTAACAATAATAGTATTTAGATTCATTAGTCGAGTAACTATCTCTATTATCTGTCTAAGCATAGCATAATAGTCTATTCATGTTTCCAGATGTTTTGTTGATCTTTAATACACCCTTTACACTTTCTGTCTAGAGTTTTAAGTGTATGGACATCTTGAACAACAAGCATATAAAGTATAAGCATTGGTTTTAAGTCGAAACTACAAAGCATACCTCTGTAGATAAATGAATCTAGGTATATGAACACATAGGCATGGTCCTAAAATTCCCAAAAACATGTAATCCAACATTGGTCTTCATAAGAGTTCATTTTACCGTGCGGCACATGACCGACCGCATGGTCACTGGCCGTATGGTGTGTGGCTCACAGACCACATGTCGAAATGTATCCAGATCATGCTGATTTTTACACAGTGTTCCTCTAGGATTTTTATGAGTCTAATCTATGAGTTTGAGTCCAAAAATCCCATTCTAACTCGTACCCATGATACCGAAATCATTTCTCTATAAATCGATATTGCTGGATTTAGCTTCTATTCCTTAAATCCTTTTCTCCCCAACAACACTAGGGATAATTCTTCTTAAAACTAACCATAAATAATTTATTCAATCGGATCTCTAGGGTCTAGAGTCCATAAAATCACCCAATACACTTCTTGATTTATATTCCAGTATTCCTAGGATTTTAATTCTCATAAATTCTGATCACTGCCTTGATTCAATTTGTGGAATCAATCTTGGTATTAGCCACAAAAGATGAGGCTCTGAGAAATCAAATCAAGGATCCCTATAATACTTGAACTCAAAAGAAATAAAGAGAAAATATGGAAAATCGATACCAGCTATGGATCTCTAGTGTCGGTGTCCTCAAATGGTGATTTCCTTTGGTTGCAGAGGTTCTTTTCTCCTTCTCCTTTCTCCCTTCTTCTTCTAGGTGTAGTAGAGCATTCTCTCTCTCTTTTCCCTTTTTTGGTTTGCAGAGAATGAAGAAGAGAAGGCATGGAGTATGGCCAAATCCCATACTCCATTCTCGTTGGAGTAAATTTAGGGATCGAATCAATGGATTTGGAGAATTCCCTCCCTTCTACTCATTTTGAAAGAGGAGTATGCACCTGGACACTCTTCTAAAAGGTTTGTTCAAAACCAGGTTTGACCCTAGGTCCAAACGAGTTGGTTTCCTAAACCAATTCCAAAATAAAAGGTATGGCACGTGATAGACCGCATCTAGGTACAAGGTGTTAGACCCCTAGTTTAAGTCATGTATTTATAGTTTTGGTGCTAGGGTTAAACTAGATTACCTTGGTTAGGTCCGGTCTACTTTGGTTTGAGTCATTTTTCATGGTATGACCTGTTACAAAGCCAAAATTTTAAATTAGGATCAAAATTTTGGGTGCGGGTCTTACAGGTGTAGAGGATGTTGATGGTGATAGCAACAAAGATGTCCATAGCTCCAGCTGTGAGTACGACGACTGTATCTATGGATAAGTGTAGACATTTTTTCATAATACTATTAATGTTTAAACAAACTATTTAATTGAGACTTATTGTCCAAATCTTTTAAATAATGCTTAAGCTCCTGGAAACACTTTTACATGGAATAATATTTTGATTATTACTTTCATAAATTGCAGACGTCAGCTACTTTTGAATTAAGATAAGACTTTCGTTGATTTTTATTTGGAGATAAATGTATTAATTTCTTTATTTACTCTAAACAAATTTATTTATTACCTTGTGTGTAATGTTTTGGATTTGTGGTTGTGTATCCTATGAAACATGATCTTGGAAGGGGATAGAAATCCCCTAATAGGTTGAGAAGATCCCGTTACATTCCATAGTATTGATGTGTCAGGAATAGGGTGTGACACTGTCATCCCATTAAGGCATTGGAGTAGTACAAGGCAAGGGTCTGCCTGGCAGGTCTGATCTAGTGGTCCTCGACCCTCTAACCACTTCCCTCCAAACATCAACAGCATACATTCACAATCAACATATATCAGAAATGCAAATGCATGCAAAAAAAGTAGTTATTGAATGACATGTTAATCACAACAAGCATGCGACATAGACATACGTAAGATAAAAAACACTCCAAAAATTAATCAGGGTTCTGTTCCTCACCTAAGGTTTCATCACTACAGTTTATTACAGCTTGAGAGTTGATAGATTCTTTGTTATGCGATACTTCAGTAGTATGTAAAGGTATTAGTTAATTTTCCATGTCATTACACAGTGTTGGGGCTCTCTAACTCTGGCGATCGTAGATCCAGATGCATGATGTCGAGTTCTGGTATTGCTTTCTGCTGGAGTCCGACCTTTCTACCAGTAGATGGTCGCAACCCAGGTTGATTAGTTTCGAGTCCGGTATTGTGTCCGATAACTTATTGAGACCTTACTGTGACTGGCCAATCGTAACCCTGGTCGCTCAGTCTTGAGTCCAGTGTTGAGTCCATTACTCCCTGAATGGTTGGTTTCGACAGTTTAGCCTAGTCAGAGGCACAAATTTCTTCTCCAGGGGTCCTCTCCGGACATGCTATTGGGCTTCTTTTATGGAAGTTCGTTGGTAGTCCTTCTGGATAGAGTTTCCCCATTTACTAACTATATCATTTGTAATCTAGGTATGGTTTATTTAAGGCATACCTCCTAGGTTTAGGTATAGCTATCCTAAGTTTAAGCTGAGAACGGATTTAAGGTCTACCCTAAACCGTCATTGAGATAAGGTCTTCTCGAAAACCGAAAGATGATACTCTGCTCTACCATTAATGGAGAGTGGAGTTTCATCAAGGAATAATGGTCCAAATCTATTAATAAGTAGTGTCGTCTACATTAAAACACTAAGGTATAGATTAAGGGATGTAACCAACGACAGTTTGAGCGGTGGTGCAAAGAGATGAACAGCGTCGACTGTTCTCCAAACAGATGTCCCTCCAAGCTTTTCTTCCTCCTTTAACTCTCTCCCTTTCTAAGAATGCATTAGAGTTTTCTCTTATGAGTGATACGTACTCAAGAGAGAGGAGTCTGATAGGGTTGATTAACTGGAGTCTCCCCTTGAGGTGGGACTCTTAGTTAGAGTGGGAAACTGCAAGGTGATGTCATGTAGCAAACTAAAAATAGAATAGGAGTGAAACTCCCAAATCCTAGTTCTACTTATTGATTGTGAGGTGGGACCTATTGGATTTGTTCATGGGTCCAAGGGAATATTCCCTTACTTCCCAACTGATTGAATTGGAGTTTGAAATTTGTGGGTGCCCATCTGGGCCTATTCGATTACAGGGTCGGTCGCACATGGGCTGGGGCCTTCTGACCGGTAGTCGCAACCTATGCCACTTCAAGTTACATCCTAGCATAGTCGGTATCTCAATTGAGGTTTCCTTCGTATTAGCTATGCTAGTCTTCTGGTTATTGTCGTTTTGGGTTTATTAGCAGTGGAAAACCCTAGCACAGAAGAAAAGCTGAGTTAGGCTAGATTTTCTAGGTGAGGGTTTACAATTCCCCCTCCCTTAAAATAATTTCGACCTAAAATTACTACCTTCCTGTAACCTAACCTGATGAGGGTTTTCCATAACCCCTTTGTCTTCCCAGGACATTTCTACCACGTATGGGTTCCCTCTTCTCCATTATTCTTGACTTTATGGACATCTCTATTCCTTAAGTGCTAATCTTTCTTGAACAAGTCATCTGAGTAGGCTAGTTGATGGTATTTCAATTTCTCCTTAATTGGTTGACTAAGTTCGGTGTAACTATCAACTTCTTTCAATGTGGTGGGGTTTGCTTCTCATCTCATGTTCCCATGAAATTGATGGTATAGGCATAGGTTACATCTCCAAGACTTATTGTTTGTCATGCGGACAATGACCCAATTTACATATAGTTTAGCCTGTATGCTTAGGTAACCGCGATTGCATTCAATACAACCTCACTAACAATGCGATCCCGTCAACGATTTCTTACACCATGCCCAAGGCTTTCAGTGTCAATGGTAGGCTGGTAGCAAAGTCCATAGTGATATAGTTCTTTTGCTATGAGAATTCCAGAGTGGTTAAAGTAACCCAAATGGTTTCTAATGGCTTGCCCTCATGTGCTAAAAGTTAAGCACTTGTGCACAAAGCATGCCACCTCTATCTACGCCCCTCCCTACCTTAACATCTTCAAGTCATGGAACTTCCTTGTACGGACTGAAAGAGTTGGGTGGGGAAATCGTTGACACTGAATTCCCATCGTGTAAGACCCACTTCGAGATCCTCACGGTTCAGATCTCTCCGTATCAAGTCTTACTGTGTTAATCGTTGGCACTCTATATTGTGACCCTAAATATGACGTGGGTCAGCCCCTTAGGTTACATAAGAGTACTAGACCATGTGGGAGGGGATACCTAAAGTTGAGGAAGCATCACCATCAAATTGGGCCCATGAAACTAGGCCCAGATATGCTTTAAGTTCAACAAGAGGCACATATCGGAGGGATATTCTGCCGCTTGACTTCTACCATTTGGGAAAGAGTAGGACACACTCTCTCTCCATGAGTCCTATAAAAGGAGGGCTCACTCTCCTTTATCCCTCTTGCTAAACCATAGGAGAGTGAGAGTGCTTGGGAAAGAAACTAAGAGCTCAAGCTCAAGGACCGATCTTCCTTGAAGGTAAGGTTTTCATCCCTTCTTCTTCTTCCATTCTTGTAGGGATGTGAGCTAGAAACCATGGTAAAACTCCACCATTAATGGCCTCCATAAATGGAGACTGAACCTTGACCTAGAATGGAGATGACAATGGAGCCCAAATGGCTCCCATTGTACTCAATAATGGTAGGTATACATTTCCCACCATTTTAGAGTGGAGGAAACCATGGTGGGAAACCTTCACCAAAGAAAATACTCTTTGGTTCATGTTTGGCCTTTGGGCTGGAACTGAAAGCACGAACCGGTAGACTAGTAGTGGCCTTAATACCTGTTAACTCACAACTAGTCTACCACCAGGGTAAATATTCGTAGCATGTCAGATTAGGGGTATCCAGTGCCACCTTAACTGGTATCATATACCAGAAGAACGACCTATCGGGTACATCACACCGGTTATGTACATGGTACCACTGGCCGTGCCTCTGTGTAGGCTAAATTATAAAAGGAGCCATTGTCAGATGATCAATCATCTAGCCTAGCTTTCAAAAAACCCATTGGAATCCCATTATTGTAAATAGTATATGAAGTGGATGACCAACCGCATAACCAATCATTTGATCTGTCTTCGGATCATTATACGTAAGAATCGGCTAAGTGTTAACTGGCATCAGATATCGGTGGAATGCACAATCAGTTCTATCTGTTGGTTCAGTTTATATTGACTTATAAGCCTATAAATGATTAGGAAGACTATCCTTTCGGTTACCCATTTGTCTTGGACCCGTGGATGGACTCTAGGACTTATTTATGCTGGTTTAAAAAATGTTCACCAACTTAATGAATCTTATTTAATTAAATTAGGTAAAACACCATGGGTAGTGGATGAAGCCTCCTACCAGCTTCAAGGTTCAGCAGCACTACTGGTGTCTACATGTGAGGGGTTGGGTCACGTACAGTTTGAGCATGTGTTTGTTGTGTGTTGAATGTTGTTTTTCTTTTATAATATGTCATCTAATGAAATGTATACAACTGTTCATGCATTTATATTATAGCAATAATTATGTATGTTGATGGCTGTATAATGGATGTGTAGCATGTAGGGCATAATAAATGGGCCATGTGGATAGAGGTTGGGACCTTGTGGAGACACAGAGAACCATGGGAGTGGGGATCCGGGGTCTCTGTAAGGAGGTAGTTGTTGATGTTGTATGCATAACCATGTATGATGGTGCGTGTGACATATGGGAGTATGGACATGCGTACCGTATTGGAATGCCAGTGTTCTAGTAGAGACAAGGTGAACCATGGGAGTGGGGATCCGAGGCTCTCCGTTGGGATGCCACCCATGTATGGTGGTTTATGTAACGAGTGACCTCATGAATCATGTTGGGAGTGGTTATACCTTAATAGAGGCACAACAAATCATGGGAGTAGAGAGTTGGGGTTCTCTGCTAGGTGTAGTTTGGTTGAGACCATGGACGTATAGAATATGGGAGTACGATACACGTGCTATGTTGGCACTCTATGCTCTAGTGGGGACACGGTCAATCCATGGGAGTGGAACGGGGATTCCTGCTGGGGTATAGTTTTATTTATTGTGTGTAAATGCCATATTGGGTGATTAATTGATTAGATTCGGATATGTTTGTGTGTGGGGTATATGATCATGTAATGTCTGAGGGCACGATACATGGCCATATGTCCGGTTACACCTTAGTGGGAACATGGTTAGTCCATGGGAGTGGAACGGGGATCTCTGCTGGGGTGTAACCCTATTAATAACATGCTCATGCATCATGCATCAACTTGACCAAATGACTTGTTCTTTAGTGAGGGGAACTTAACCCAGGCGGTGGGGTATGGGTACATACTCAGGCGGTGGGGTACGGCTACATGCTCAGGTGGTGGGGTACGGGGCACAGCTCAGACCGTGGGATATGGGGTAAGATCCTCACTAGGGTACAAGCTGGCCATGATTTGTATACACACTTGTATGACACTCATAATTGCTTATTTATTTGCTTTTGTACTACATTCATAAATGGTTGCAAAGGATTGCATTGGATACCTAACTTCTTACTAAGCTGAGATGTGAGCTCACCCCTTAATATCAAATCTTTTTAGCTTTGTTTGTACGTACCTTCTCCGTTGATGTAGCTATGATCTTGTGGATGATGAGGGCTCTTCTCTTGGTGTGGTTCCTCTGAGAAACCACGTTAAGGGCTGTACCTGTAAGGACTACATCCACGGACCTGAATCAGCTCCTTGATTCTATTGATTTTGCTATTTGTGGATAAATGATGGTTTGGTCTATCTACATGAACCTATTCGGATTTACTCTAGTTATGTAATTTGAGATGTACGTAATACTATAGATATTGTGGAACAACTATAATGAATAACAGATTTATAATATTAAAGTATTATTAGTTAACATCTTGTTTTTTATTATGATTTTCATTACAACTCTGATATTCTGCTGTAAATTATTATTATTATTTACTGTTGATTATGGTAGATATTGTGTGTGTAGACTATGGGGTTTGCTGGTAGATCATTTTGGTTGTCGGTTGTTGGAAGATTCGAGTTGTCTCTTGGATGACTCGGATATCACGCCCGATTCCTTAGAATGGGTTGTCACACATCCTAATTTATTAGAGTTCTGACTTGAAAAAGAGCGAAGTCAGAGTATGAGTTCTATCTTTCTAATTCTTCCCTCATAGTTCGGAAGCAGAGTCCTGTTGGTAGCTTTGTTACTACTTCCGTGTCACTTCATGATTCTAGGATCCTACTGATTCCTCAATGTCTTTCACGTCTTTTTCTTCGTATCGGCATGTCTTATCTGAACCCACTTTTCCTTTAAATATAAAACTTTGTTAAATATGGTTGACTAAACAAATTTATTATTCTTGGTCGGGTTAGTTAAAGACACTGCAGTCCTCCGATAATCTGCTATAATCCTATGATGACACTCAACTAGACTTAGAAGATTTTCGAGTTCATATAATCAGTTATACCCATTGGGTAGTGGTGAAGGATTTATTTCTGACTCTAGATTTCATACTAATGCACTAGGCCATAGTTACAAAGCATTGACTTTAAATGCAAATTAAATTTTCACCACAAGTATAATCTCAAAAGTTGCACTAAATACCTATCAGAGTTTCGGCATTGCCATTTATATCTTCTGTCCTTGAATCATCACCATATAACTGGTGATTTCCCATCTTTCTTGCCAATTGCAGGCATGTTTGATAAGAGTGATCGGCGCTGTAACAATAAGAGCATTGGAACCAAAGTTGAGGTTGGCTAATAATTGGACGATGGGCCACTTCAATCCTATGGTTCACCCTTGCTCGAAGTGTTGTTCTAGCCCTCTCCCGAATCTTCCCAACTGAAATCTCAGAGAGTTTGATTTGTGGTGCGAGGTTCCATGTTTTGGATGAAATACATGCAGGTGATAGTGGTTTAGTAGCAGTTAATGCTTAAGTTTCATATAGTGGTGTCAGAGTCCTTCGGTTCCTTTCCAAGGAAATTTTGAAATAATAGTTCTTGTATCGCTGGGATTTGTGGGCATTCGTTTCAGCTGGGCCCAATTCAATGGCATTCAAAACATTTGGGTAAGCCCCTAGGAAAGGATTTGATAACTTCAATTGAAGGTTTGGGTTTGTCCCTTACTGTTGGGCGATATGCTTGGTAAAATCTTCAAGAAATCTCCTCATTGGGAGTTAATGGGAGTTAACTCAGTCCCTCTTTCAGCTAAAGGCCCTTCAGAAGCACCTCTAGAAAAGCACATCTACGAGATCATCTTCTTGCAAATATCTCATATGTTTGCCTGCTAAGGTGATAATAGGGTTTGCTTCTGAGGTCCCCACCAAGTGTAGGGATCAGCTTGAATCCCGAACTCTCATGTTGCTGCTCTCTCAGCACTTTATGTTGCTCCTGACCCATAGTATGAGCTAGGTTCCTCATGATTGCTGGAATATTCTCAAGAGTAGCTGGGCTTGAGGCGATAATGCAGTTTCCACCTGAGTGTTTTTGCCAAGTTACAGAATGAGTGGTTGTGTCGCATTCAGATTTGATTTGTCACTTTGTTCATTTGTGTGTATAACAAAGCGAGTATTGGGTGCCATTTGTAACTGGTAAAGATTCTTGAAACGTTACATTAACACGGTTAGTGACATGTTCTACAGCAAGTGGTACAAGGGTAATATTGGAATAGAACATGTATGAAATGACACTAAACACTCAGAATAGCCAATCCCAAATGATGCTCATATTTAATCAAGCTTTTATTCATCCAATTGCAGTGTTCGATTTCGAAAATCACGACTGGGACCTGCGACCGTAAATATTTCCGAGTCTTATGGAATTGTCCGATTGCGACATCTGGTTATAATAGTGGCATGACCCGTAGTTCCGATGGGTATCATTACGAAGAGCATCAAAACTCAACCGGGGGGTTATCCAATCGCTATAATTGGCTATAACCCCATCGGGATTCACAACCGGATGGAGAAAATTTTCCCTCTTATAAATCCCACTCGACTTTTAAAATTTTTCTTCACATTCTAATTTTTCTCTCAAGCAGCTGGAGCCTTAATTTCACCTCCAAACATTGGATTCTTGCATCCAGTGGACTCCCAAGCTTCAACACTCTGACCAATCTCTTCCTACATCGATCAAGGGTATGTTTCTATGGATTCTCATGGCAAAATCCATCTCTAGGGTTTAGGAATCAATAGGATAAACCCTAGCTCCCTCTTTTTTGAGTTTTCCTCTCAATTTAAATGCAAGCATGTTTTTATTTGTTCAAATGTTTTCATGGTGCCTTTCTTGTAAACATTAAATCTCCACATCACATTTTCCTTGCACACACCACATGAATCATGCAAAATTGAGTACTTTCACTTTTCACTCTCTTATAAAAAAAATTTCTACATGATTGGATGTTATCATAGTTATTTTTTTGCATCACTATAACATGCTCTACTACAATTTTCTTGTATTTCCCATGGCTTCCAATGTAGAACATGCAATATTTTCTTTTCTCATTTGTATACTCTATTTGACATGGTTCCCAATTTCTCAAAAATTTTCTCATTGATTCTCATATTCCCCATCAATTTTTATCTTCCAACCATTTTGATTTCATCAACCCATCACCTACTTATCTCATCTCTTAATAAACTCTTCGCCGCATGCTTCTTTTGCAGACTCATGGCTACACGGAAGGTCACGAGTTCCTAATCCCCCAATATTTGATGAGGTATGGTTTCGTACACTGGAAGTGCAAGAGTCTTACCCAAGGTTTGAGAACAAACTCGTAGAAGCTGGCAGGAGGGTGGTGATCGAGGAGTTAGAGAGGTTCGACATTCAGGAGACCTTTGATGCTATGGATTGGTCCCCCGTTCTTCGAATCGGTATCATCACCAGACCTGACTTGGTGAGACTGTTTTACTGTAACCTCTGGGTGGAGGGTGGGTTCGATGATTTTGACTCTTTGCGGGACCTTTGCATTTTTAGCTGGGTCATGGGTGTTGACATCTCCTTCAACACAGGGCAACTGGCAGGTCTACTGGGGATTTCTATGGATGGAGATGCGGTCATCGGTAGCCCTAAAGAAAAGGATTTTTTGATAGAGAGCATGAGAGCTGAGATTTGGTGTCACACCCCAATTCTGCACCATTCAGAACGGTGTGATGAACCGCTACAAACCAAAGGTTCAACCAGGATCTCTAATAGGCGGTATCCATTTAAATAAAACCATGCGCATCCACAACCATAATCAGAATAAATACACAATAGCGGAAGTCTTATAGTAAATGAACTGAGCATTCTAAATGTAATAATCATAATTAAAATATCAAATTATTATTGTATCAACTGAGACATAACTAAATAAAATATCAATTACATCTTTTTATAAATCCAAATAAAATCCTAATAGAATACGCATGAGTTGCACTCGCATGAGAGGTCATGAGCATCCTCTAAGTCCTCAGCTTCCATTGCAACAATACGCGCATACACCGGATCATTCATATAATCTGCAACTGTGGTACCTGCATCATCAACTAAAAATATTTGACGTCAAGAGGGTGAGCACACATCATGGCTCAGTGAGCAAACAAAACAATGCAACAAACATATGCATGCATTCAATTCATATCTTTGGTCTGGTAAATAAGTTTGCAATGTGCTCTAGAAAGGATAGGTGGCCAAAGATCACGTTTATTGACGCCGCACCTCTATACACGAGTGTGTGAAGCCGCCCAAAGGTAACGTTTATTGCCGACTCACATGCACCCAATTCATGGACAATGTACACACAAAGGTCACGTTTCTTGCTGTAACCGTTGCCCATACCAATACGTAAGCCCCTGCTGGCGAGGGCTCACAAACTGGGCTCGCAACTAATCAATCCTAATGCCAAACAGTGTATCCAAGGCATCACCCCAGCATCACTCAATACGTCCATAGAGATAGAGCTAGGGTCTGGTGACCAGGATGAACCACAGTGTCACGTCCCCCACTGATGCCCTACGACGTATTAGTTTCGCTAAGGTAATGGCGATACGACGATGTTAGTTGTAAGACCTGCACTCCATGAACCCGATCTAAACCTTGAATTCATGTCGTAACCGGTCTTCCAATCATCATCGGGCCGAACGGGACGAGCGGATGACAACCAGGTATGAAATCGGACCAAACGGACCAAATTAGGTATGAATTAAGTCATACCGGTCGATGGTACCGGTCTTGGTACCGGTCGACCGGTATAGCCTGCGTAGCAGACTACAAAGATCCAAAAATGGATCTCTGCGGGTCTCATTTTCTAAATTTCGAACCCTAGCACTTTCCTAATGCTAGGAGGTTTTCCTAAACCTAATCTTAGCCTATATAAATCCCTCTAAACCTCCTAGAATCCCTCACATTGATCCTCACAAACCCTAGAAAGGAGAATGGAGATTAAAGAAAGAGAAGGAGCTAAGAAGGAGAAGGAAGAGCCGTCATTGCCGTTCGACGAAGAACATCTCACCGCAAGTCGACGGTAAGTGCTTAAACCTTCTTCTACTCTATGAACTCTTGTAGGGTGGGTTGTTATTGAATCCATCCCATTCAATGCGGGTATTGACCTAAACCCTATGTTTCCGTCAAACCCTAATTTGGTTAGTAAACCCTATATTCGAGTTCTAGGATGAAGACCATCAAAACTAGGACTTGAATAGAGTTGGAACAATTCTAACTCAATGCTCATACCTAGAATGTGTAGGAGAAACCCTAGAATCAATAAGGGATGACCGACGAAAGTCAAGAAACCGGATGTATGGTCTTCCGGAGACATACCGGTCGCACCCCATGCGATCGGTACTGCGACCGGTATCTCTCGGGGACTGGCCTGTGGGGACCGGCTGACCATACCGGTCGTAGGTTTCCCCACAGAGATGCGACCGGTATTTGCGACCGATCAGCTCTGTAAGATGTGTTTTGCCATTGTTGGTTTTTTCGACCAACGTAAACCTAATCTAACTAAACCCTAATATCGTATAGGACCTTGTGACAGCACGTTTGGACCTTGTGACGTGAAGCGGACTATCAAACAAGCGTCAGGTGAGGGAACAAGACCTAAACTAATTGGTTAATAATAAACCGTTTTTATTTCTTGAGTCCAATGCCATATTGATTCTATGCATGTATGCTTGTATGTGCATTCAACATGTCATCCAATATTCCTGCTATAACTGTTCATGCATATTTACTTTTGTTTATTACAACATGATGATGATGATGATGATGATGATGCTAGGAATAGGCATGTGAATGTTTGTGTATGGTTGGTGCTTGATGCGAGCGAGTATCAGGGGAGGTGGACTCGGTCCCAGTGGTCTCTGACTCTGCCGAGGGGCCTTAGCTCTATCTCTAACTCAAGTCTTGCCACTGACATCGTCGTATCGCCATTACCTTAGCAGAACTATTACGTCATAGAGTATCAGGGGAGGTGGTCTCGGTCTCAGTGGTCTCTGACTCTGCCGGGGGGCCTTAGCTCTATCTCTATGGACGTATTGAGGGATGTTGGGGTGAGGCCTTGGATACACTGTTTGAAATTAGGATTGGTTAGTTGCGAGCCCAGTTTGCAACCCCTCGCCAGCAGGGGCTTACGTGTTGGTATGGGTAGAGTATCAGGGGAAGTGTGATGGGGACGTCAATAAACGTTAACCTCTGACGGGCTTCACACCTGTGCATAGGGGCAAGGTGGCCACCGAACCTTTCTATAGCACATTGCAAACTTATACATCAGACCATAGATATGAATTGAAAGCATGCATATGTTTGTTGCATTGTTTTATTTTGCTCACTGAGCCGTGATGTGTGCTCACCCTTTCGAATTCGAATATTTTTAATTGATGATGCAGGTACAACAGTTGAAGGCTATATGAATGCGCCCGCATACGGGTATGCTACTGCTATGGAGGCTGAAGACGTAGTGGAGACGCATGACTCCTCATGCGAATGCAACTCATGCGTTTTCAATTAGATTTTATATTTTCTTGAACTTTTAAGGGAGTGTAATTGATAATTTATTTATTTATATCTCAGTTAATACAACAAAATTGAATATTTTATTTATGATTATCACAGATAGATTCTCAGTTCATTTAATATTAAAAACTTCCGCTATTGTGTATTTACTCTGATTATTAAATGTAAATGTGTATGGTTTAAGTAAAACGGACACAGCCAATTGAGATCCTGGTTGAACCGTTGATTATTTAGCGGTTCATCACAACATTCTGATTAGTGCGGAATTGGGGTGTGACATTAGTGGACAAGACTTGAGTTAGAGATAGAGCTAGAGTGCTGAGGCCCCGCCTATGACACCTCCCCCTGATACTCGCTCGCATCAAGCACACCAACCACACACATACATCCACATGCCTATTCCTATCATCATCATCATCATCATTATCATAAACAATAAATAAATATGCATGAACAGTAATAATAGAAATATTGGATGACATGTTGAATGCACATAACAATCATACACACATAAAATCATTCATGGCATTGGACTCAAGAATAAAAATAATTTATTATTAACCAGTTAGTTTAGGTCTTGTTCCCTCACCTTTACTTGATCGTAGGTCCTCTTTCAAGCTTTAAGAATCAACTATATATCGATATTATATCACTAGAAGACCTAACCAAGTTGATAGAATTTAATTATAATTAATTCTAATTTTAAAAAGCATGCTGTTAACTGGGGGTCGATGCTAGGGTCAGAGTTTTGATTGACCCTGGGTGCGACCACCCCTATTCTGGACTTTCCAAACACTGGGGGTCGATGATCAGGGTCTAGTAGGGTCGATTGGCCATCGACCCCCCGTGCGACCCCCTGTGGGTTTTATCAATTTTTCATCCTACAGTTCATTCTTCGTGTTTGGGGTCCTATGGCTTTCTTCTACAATCCATTCCACACATGTTCTATGGCCTAGAACCGTAGTTCATTCACCTATATGGCTTTCATGATCTCCCCCCATAGTTTTCCATGAAAACCTAACCATGGGTGGATGATTTGGGTTTCTCCTAGATCATTCCCTCTTCTTTATCTATTCTAAGGTTTGTAGAATTTCATGGAGATAGTATCCATACCTGGGAATTAGGTTTATTCCTCTGACGCCTTCAATTTGATCTTCTTCTCTACTTTCCTTCTCTTTTCTTTCTCTTCTCCTTCTCTTCTCTTTCTCTCAATCCAATTAGGGTTCTAAAGGGAGTGAAAGAGGCTTAGTAACGTCCTATTTATAGAGTAGAAACTCCCAAAATAAGTCCCATTGAGATTAGGAAGGAATCCCATTGAAATTAGGAAAGTTTCTTAATTTTTGGTTCGTGTTGTTTTTATCGATTACCGGGGGTCGATGCGGGGGGTCGGAGATCCCATTGACCCCTGGCTCTTAAAATGTCCGACCCCCGGTATAAAACTGGGGGTCTGACTTTTATACTGGGGGGTCCGACCCTCCCTTGCTAGGTATGTGACCCTCCCCCTATTTTTACTATTTTTGGATCAGTTTAATACTTAGGATCGTGATCTCCTACACGCACTTGATCCGTTTGGTTCGACCATGATGGGTAGACCTGGTTCAAGGTAGTAAGACTGGGTTAATTTGATACGGGTCTTATAACTTCCCCCAACTTATAAAAATTTCATCCCCAAAATTGTTCATACCTTTTGAGTTGAATAAATGAGGGTATTGCTTTCACATAGCATTCTCTTCTTCCCATGTGATTTCTTCCATGTCTCTACTTCTCCAAGTGACCTTAACATAATAGATATCTCGATTGCGTAGTCGTTGAACCTTTTGGTTGGTGATTTCAGTTGGTGTTACTTCAAATGTCAAATCATCAGTAAAATCAGGCAGATCTACAGTCAGAACGTGCGTTGGATCTTTGACATACTTCTTCAATAAGGAAATATGAAATACGTCATGCACACTTGACATAGATGGTGGTAGTGCTAACTGGTAAGCCACTTTCCCACGCTTAGCTAGAATCTCATATGGTCCGAGATATCTTGGACTTAGTTTTCCTTTTTGTCCGAACCGTTTCAATCCTCGCATAGGCGATACTTTTAAGAATACTTTATCACCCATGACGAACTCAAGGTCTCGGCGTCGGGTATCGGCATATTGCTTCTGAAGATTCTGAGCTATTCTAACTCTTTCTTTGATAATGTCGACCACTCGACAAGTCTCTTCAATAAATTCCGGTCCAACAATACTCTGTTCCCTAACTTCATTCCAAAACAACGGAGTTTGACACTTTCTACCATACAGTGCTTCATAGGGTGACATCTGTATAGTAGCCTGATAGCTATTATTATAAGTGAACTCAATCAGTGATAACTTTTCATCCCATGATCCTTTGAAGTCAATTACACATGCTCGAAGCATATCTTCTAGAATCTAAATTGTACGCTCCAACTGTCCATCTGTCTGTGGATGAAATGCAGTACTAAACTTCAATGTTGTACCCATAGCTTTATGCAATCCTTCCCAAAACTTTGAAGTAAATCGTGGATCTCTATCGGACACAATACTTTCAGGTACACCGTGTAATCGCACAATGTTATCCACATATAGCTTAGCTAACCTCTCCAGTGTATACTGGGGTCGTATAGGTATAAAGCGAGCTGTTTTAGTTAGGCGGTCTACATTCTCCCAAACTGCGTCAACTACTCGAGGAGTCAATGGTAATCCCATGACGAAGTCCATAGTGATGAAGTCCCATTTTCGTGCTGGTTTCGGTAATGGTTGTAACAGTTCGATCGGTCTTTGTCGTTCAGCCTTTACTTTTTGACAATTTAACCATTGAGATACAAACTTAGCTACATCTGCTTTCATTCCTCTCCACCAATATATTTTCTTTAGATCATGATACATTTTAGTGCTTCTGGAATGTATCGAATAGATGGTGGTATGGGCTTCTTTCATTAATCGATGTCTAATGTCCCAGCTTTCTGTTTCGGGTACACATATTCTTCCTTTGTACTTCAGTACCTTTTCTTCGTCCAAGGTGAACTCAGGGTTAGTTCTACCTTTTTCGATGTCTTATTGTACCGTTCTTAGGTAAGGGTCTGATCTAATAGCTGTCTTCACTTCATCAACTATATCTGGTATAATTTTTAATGCAGTGAACATATTTGAAAATCGATGAATAAACCCTTGGTTGGTTGATCCATCTGGTGCATCTATCACAAACTGCTCCTTACCATGCTTGAATACCTTTCTGGTCGTACACATTGCGGCAGTTGTGCTAACCTCTCCTTGAGATTTTATCATTGCCTTTCTGCTCAACGCATCGGCTACTACATTAGCTTTCCCTGGATGATACTGGATATCACAATCATAGTCTTTCAATAGTTCTAGCCATCTTCTTTGTCTCATATTCAACTCCTTTTGATTAAATAGGTAAGTAAGACTTTTATGGTCGGATTTAATCTGAAACTTCTCCCCGTACAGATAATGTCTCTATATTTTGACAGCATGTACTACTGCCGCTAGTTCCAAATCATGAGTGGGGTAGTTCTTTTCATGTGTCTTCAGTTATCTTGAGGCATAAGCAATTACTTGTTCCCCTTGCATGAGTACACATCTTAATCCCAGTCCTGACACATCGGTATATAAGATAAATGGTTGTCCTGGAATCGGGATGGTCAAGATTGGAGCTGATATCAATCTAGCTTTCAAGGTTTGGAAACTCTTCTCACATTTATCCGTCCAGACAAACTTCTCGCCCTTCTTAGTCAAACTGGTAAGAGGTACGGAAATTCGGGAATAGTCTTCCATAAATCGTCGATAATACCCAGCTAGACCCAGAAAACTTCTAATTTCCGCAACGCTCTTCGGTGCTTCCCACTTTACAATAGCCTCAATCTTGCTGGGATCTACTTTAATTCCTTCAGCGGATACTACATGGCCTAGAAATGCGACTTCCTTTAGCCAAAACTCACACATTGTAAACTTGGCGTAGAGCTTTTCCCTTCGTAGTCATTGTAGAACGGCGTTTAGATTCTTGACATGAGTTTCCTCATCTTTGGAGTAGACTAATACATCATCAATGAATACAATAACCAACGTATCCAACATGTCATGGAAAACCCGGTTCATAAGTTCCATAAAGGTTGCTGGTGCGTTTGTCAATCCAAAAGACATGACCAAAAATTCATAATGTCCATATCTGGTCCTGAATGCTGTCTTGGGGATATCACCATCCTTAATCTTCAGCTGATGGTAACCTGACCGAAGATCAATCTTTGAGAACACTTTGGCACCTTGCAGCTGATCAAACAGGTCATTGATCCGAGGCAATGGATATCGATTCTTGATTGTCAGTTTATTCAGTTCTTGGTAGTCTATACACAAGCGAACGCTACCGTCCTTTTTCTTCACGAATAAAACTGGCGCTCCCCATGGTGATATGCTAGGGCGAATGTAACCCTTGTCCAGCAGTTCCTGTAGTTGTACTTTCAATTCCTTCAATTCAGTAGGAGCCATTCGATAGGGTGCTTTCGATACTGGTGCAGCTCTAGGTATAAAATCTATAACGAACTCTGTAGCTCGGTCGGGTGGTAATCCTAGTAATTCTTCAAGAAATACGTCTGGATAGTCACGCACGACATCGATATCTTCCATTCGTGGTGCTTCCTTGGTGATGTCAACCACAGATACTAAATAACTGACTGCTCCTTTCTCAAGGCACTTCTTAGCCTTTAGCGCCGAGAGTATGAGCTTTCATTTCGGGGAAGTTTCATTTCTGTAAAACTGAACTCGGCTCCTTCCTTGTCTTTAAATGCCAGCTTCTTTTCGGCACACAATAGGTTTGCAGAATGCCGAACTAACCAGTCCATTCCCAAGATGACGTCAAAGTCTGCCATCTCAAGTTGGATCAAGGTCGCATCAAAGGTCTTTTCATCAATAAGAACTGGACATTCTAATCCCATAGGTGATCGTACAAGTAGTTTGCGGTCTAAGGATTTAAGGGATAGATTTAACTTCTTTCCAAACGTCTCAGATATAAAGGAATGAGTAGCTCCTGAATCAAAGAGTACTCTGGCGGGAATGCCATTAATAGGTACGATACATGTGATTTGTTTTGATTTAGTCTACATGCTCACACAATGTAATACAACTAACAAAATGTAAGTCATACCTGTAACCACATCAGGTGATGCGGCAGCATCCTCGGATATAACCGTGTAAACTCGTCCTTGATGTAGCTGCTTCTTGGGCTTAGGACATTCCCTTTCTATATGTCCTACTTGGTTGCAGTTAAAACATTTTATCCCTTCAGTAATTGGTTTCTATTGCTGTTGAACTACGGGGATAGTCTTGGTCGCAGCGGTAAAGCCTTGAGCACAGAACGGTTTGAATGTCTTGTTATTCCCTCCGTTATAAGAATTTCCAGCTGGCCTTTTGATACCTCTGTTTTGCATGAAATAACTCTCCTTCTGGCTCGATTCTATAACTCGAGCAATTTGTGCTGCTTCATTATAAATTTTCTTCTCATGTCCCAGAACGTGCTCACGGATGCTTCCCCTAAGTCCCATGACGAACCTTTGGGTCTTTGTGTTTTCCTCTTGCATACTAGTGGGTGCAACGAAGAACATCTCTTCATAACGCTATTGATAAGCATCCACGGTCATCTATCCCTGATATAAACTCAGGAACTCTCTTTCCATAGAATCTCTGAAACTTCTTGGAAAGTACTTCCCAAAGAATGCCTCCTTATAAATATCCCAAGTCAATTGGGCGTGCTTTGTAAGTAAATACGCTCTGGTAGACCTCCACCAATGGTGTGCATCTCCTTTCAGCATAAAGGTGGCACATAACACTTTCTCTTCTTCATTTAATGTCATCATCATAAAATTTCTTTCCATTTCGTCAACCCAGTGTGCCAGCCATAAAGGATCTGCTGGCTTGCCATTAAATTCTCTGGGCTTTAATTTCACAAAACGCTCCACCAGTCTGGAGTGGTCTAGTGGCTGCAGGATATACGCCCCATACATAGGTCGTTAGTATTGATATCCACCTTGAGCTATTCCAGGAATCGGTACTTGAGCCTGCATGATAGGAGTCTGAGGTGCATGGGGTACTGTGTTACTTTCCACGGGTACTGTGCTTGCCTGTCCAGCTGGCATTGGAGGTGTTTGTGCAGCTGGAAGAGTTATGCCTATGGCAGCTTGGATAGTAGCTTGTGTCTGTTGCATCTGTTGCAGCTGTTGGGCCAAGTTCATTACGACTGTGGCCAAGTCTATAGGTGGAGCTGGCAGATTGGTAGGATTTGCCTTCCCATTTATGATGGACGGTGCCGTGTTCATGTTCCCCTATGTTTCTAGGTGTGTCTGGTTGTCTCCCCCCACAGGTGGCGGTGGTGGGATAGAGTTACGGCTTTGTCTGGTTGCTCTGTGTCCCGCCATTAATTAATCTGCTAGTAGGATTGCCTGAAATCATTGAACACGAGAGATAATCATTAAATACTTCATTCTCATATTTTAAATCCACTAATAAATGAAAATTTCAAATTTTTCAGATCATTCTGTCGAAAATGCTATGTTTCCACTGCAGGGTCAATGGTGGGGGTCGATGGGTGTCCGACCCTCAGTATTCGACCCTGGGAAATCACCCATTCTTCCCAAGAGCCGGGGGTCGATGGGGGGGGGGGGGACTCCTCGTTTCGTCGTCTACACCTCCGCTATAGGTATTTCTTCTACCTTTTCATGTTTTTAGGTTTCTTAACCTAGGTTTTTGCTCGTTTATCTTGTATTTTTTAAATTAAACTTTTTCCAACAGTAAAAATTCGATTTTTATTGGGGGATTTTGTTATTGGTGACTCAAGGAACGAAAGCCCTCAAAAATATTTAAGTTTCATCGGTTGGTTATCGAAAAACTCAAAATTTTCACTTTTTGCCCTAATTTTGTCGAAATTTTGAATTTCTTGAAATTTCTTGCAATTCAATCTAATTAGTTGAAATTTCCGACTGTTTGAGCCTCACAAGATAATTTA
Organism: Protea cynaroides; assembly: GCA_028583415.1. Taxonomy (NCBI): domain Eukaryota; kingdom Viridiplantae; phylum Streptophyta; class Magnoliopsida; order Proteales; family Proteaceae; genus Protea; species Protea cynaroides. The sequence goes on along the minus strand of CM053272.1, from coordinate 69,163,712 downwards.
GGACCTATATAAGTCATCATGCCCACGTGTATGGGTGAAAAGTGAGGTTTTTGACCCATTTATCTTGTTATTACGTTGAAATCTTGGGTTTTTCCCTTCTACTAACCCATTGTTTGTTTTTCTTTTTTATTTGTAGATACTTTGGCTCGTACCAAGGTACCCAGAGTTCACAATCGTCTTCGCTTTCGTTCCAACGAAGCCGAGGCACATTATGCCCACTACGCTCGCAAGAAGGTAGAGGGAGGCCACAAAGTGGACTTGGCTGAGTTAGCCTTGTTCAATGTGGAGAGAGCCTTTGGTGATATGGGATGGCTCCCTGTCATCACTTATGACTCGTGTACCCGTCCTGGCTTGGTACGCCAGTTCTACTGTAATCTCCAGGTGGTGGGAGATTACAATGATGTGGAGAGGGGTGATGAGCTTCGCATCACGAGCTACGTCAAGGGGGTTGACGTTTCCTTTGATTATAGGCAGCTGGCCAACTTATTGGGCATTTCCTATGCTAGCCCCATGGTGTTCTGTGCTCCTAGAGAGCCCCAGTTCTTTTCTCTACAGATGAGGGCTGAGATCGAGAGCCAGCTCATCCGACCTGATCGCTGGCAGATGAAAGCGAGTTGTCTGCGCTCAGATCCACGGATATACTGCAAGATCATCTAGCACAATCTGATATCGCAGAGTGGTCATTACGAGAGGATCTCCCAGTTGACCCAGTATCTATTATACTGTATATGCACTAGGCAGCCCGTCTGCCTACTATACATCATTATGCGTACCATAATCAGTGCCACATTGCCCAGTCACACTAGAAACCTTTCTTACGGATGCATGATCACTACCTTGCTTACCCGCCTAGGGGTTGACCTAGTGGATGAGAAGATTCATGAGAAATCCTTCTCATCGCCTCTGGATTGTGAGGCTATTTGTAAGATGGGCATGCGGGATGCCCAGGTCAGTGATGAGGAGAAGAACGCAATGGTGCACCCTCGCACTCGAGTGGAGATGGCTGATGCTGAGGCTGTAGCAGCAGCCGCTGGAGCAGGGGTTCATGGGGATGATAACGATCGGCTGTACATGGATGTAAATGTCATACCCCCTCCATCACCTACTCATGCTACTGGAGCTAGTCCGTCTTCTTCAGCTGGTCCTTCGCATGCAGCTGGTCCTTCTTATACTCCATCTGATGACATGATGAGGATATTATACGAGATACAAAAGGCTCAACCTATGTCTGACCTGAGGATGGAAGAGCTTATAGAGGCTCAGCGTATGACTGACCAGCGGGTGGCTGATCTCATAGCTAGTCTCCAGACGAGCCAGACTCAGATAGCCTGGTTGACCAGGGTCTACGCTGAGGACTATGATAGAGACCATGAGGCACCACCTCCCCTAGCACCTCCAACTTCTTGATGTACTTCTTTTATTTTTCTTTTTGTACTTCAGAGTAACTGTCCGGACTGTGGATTGTACTCTGCTTTAATCATATATATATAAATGTTTGTTCTTCCTTTTGGTTGTATATAAATTTGTTTCTCATTTAATAGATGCATTATTCTCTTTCAGTTTAGTCTCAAACAACATAGGTGCATATGGTGTGTTATTATTATGTCTTTATATTTTTATCCTATCTCAGTTCATTACCTTTTCTGGAAGTATATGGTTTCACAGATAAAGCCTGAGATGCTTTGATACCAAGTTATCACGCCCCAATTCTGCACCATTCAGAACAGTGTGATGAACCGCTATAAACCAACGGTTCAACCAGGATCTCTAATAGGCGGTATCCATTAAAAATAAAATCATTCGCATCCACAACCATAATCAGAATAAATACACAATAGCGGAAGTCTTATAGTAAATGAACTGAGCATTCTAAATGTAATAATCATAATTAAAATATCAAATTATTGTTGTATCAACTGAGACATAACTAAATAAAATATCAATTACATCTTTTTATAAATCCAAATAAAATCCTAATAGAATACGCATGAGTTGCACTCGCATGAGGGGTCATGCGCATCCTCTAAGTTCAGCTTCCATTGCAACAACACGCGCATATATCGGATCATTCATATAATCTGTAACTGTGGTACCTGCATCATCAACTAAAAATATTCGACGTCGAGAGGGTGAGCACACATCATGGCTCAGTGAGCAAACAAAACAATGCAATAAACATATGCATGCATTCAATTTATATCTTTGGTCTGGTAAATAAGTTTACAATGTGCTATAGAAAGGATAGGTGACCAAAGATCACGTTTATTGATGTCGTACCTCTATACACGTGTGTGTGAAGCTGCCCAAAGGTAACGTTTATTGCCAACTCACATGCACCCAATTCATAGACAATGTACACACAAAGATCACGTTTATTGTTGTACCCATTGCCCATACCAACACGTAAGCCCCTACTGGCGAGGGCTTGCAAATTGGGCTCGCAACTAATCAATCCTAATGCCAAACAGTGTATCCAACGCCTCACCCCAGCATCCCTCAATACGTCCATAGAGATAGAGCTAGGGTCTGGTGACTAGGATGAACCACAGTGTCACGTCCCCCCCTGATGCCCTATGACGTATTAGTTCCGCTAAGGTAATGACGATACAACGATGTTAGTGGACAAGACTTGAGTTAGAGATAGAGCTAGGGTGTTGAGACCCCGCTTATGACACCTCCCCCTGATACTCGCTCACATCAAGCACACCAACCACACACATACATCCACATGCCTATTCCTATCATCATCATCATCATCATCATTATCATAAACAATAAATAAATATGCATGAACAGTAATAATAGAAATATTGTATGACATGTTGAATGCACATAACAATCATACACGCATAAAATCATAAATCTCATTGGACTCAAGAATAAAAATAATTTATTATTAACTAGTTAGTTTAGGTCTTGTTCCCTCACCTTTACTTGATCGTAGGTCCTCTTTCAAGCTTTAAGAATCAACTATATATCGATATTATATCACTAGAAGACCTAACCAAGTCGATAGAATTTAATTAGAATTAATTCTGATTTTAAAAAGCATGTTGTTAACTGGGGGTCGATGCTAGGGTCGGAGTTTTGATCGACCCTGGATGCGACCACCCCTATTCTGGACTTTTCGAACACTGGGGGTCGATGATCATGGTCTGGTAGGGTCGATTGGCCATCGACCCCCCGTGCGACCCCCTGTGGGTTTTATCAATTTTTCATCCTACAATTCATTCTTCGTGTTTGGGGTCCTATGGCTTGCTTCTACAATCCATTCCACACATGTTCTATGGCCTAGAACCGTAGTTCATTCACCTATATGGCTTTCATGATCTCCCCCTATAGTTTTCCATGAAAACCTAACCATGGGTGGATGATTTGGGTTTCTCCTAGATCATTCCCTCTTTTCTATCTATTCTAAGGTCTGTAGAATTTCATGGAGATAGTATCCATACCTGAGAATTAGGCTTGTTCCTCTGAAGCCTTCAATTTGATCTTCTTCTCTACTTTCCTTCTCTTCTCTTTCTCTTCTCCTTCACTTCTCTTTCTCTCAATCCAATTAGGGTTCTAAAGGGAGTGAAAGAGGCTTAGGGACGCCCTATTTATAGAGTAGAAACTCCCAAAATAAGTCCCATTGAGATTAGGAAGGAATCCCATTGAAATTAGGAAACTTTCCTAATTTGGTTCGTGCTGTTTTTACCGATTGCCGGGGGTCGATGGGGGGGTCGGAGATCCCGTCGACCCCTGGTTCTTAAAATATCCGACCCCGGGTATAAAACTGGGGGTCTGACTTTTATACTGGGGGGTCCGACCCTCCCTTGCTGGGTATGCGACCCTCCCCCTATTTTTAGTGTTTTTGGGTTAGTTTAATACCTGGGATCGTGATCTCCTTCACGCACTTGATCCGTTTGGTTCGACCATGATGTGTAGACCTGGTTCAAGGTGGTAAGACTGGATTAGTTTGATACGGGTCTTACATTTGGATCCAGATCCTTATTCCTAGCCAGCAACATTAGTGTGCAAACTATCATCCCTTGCCGCGAGTGTATTCCAGGATAGTGCAATACAACATGGTCCCTCAAAGTGGCCACAACATTGAAGTGCCTACTTTCTGCCAGTTCCTCGCCTATCGTCTAGTAACCAGAATTCCTATAAGCTTTCCCTACATTTTGATATAGGTTATGATCATGGCTACAGAGAGCACAGGTCCATCTAACTTACCTTACGGAAGGTTACTCACTCACCTCTTCACACGCATAGGCATTGACATAAATGAGGCAGAGGCTTTGGATGAAACATAGGCTTTCGACTTTGATTGGTATGCCATTGTCAAGATGAAACTGAACTAGGTGGTGTCGTCAGATGATGAGTTAGAGGCTAGACCTCCTCTCAAATGGTAAAAGGCACCTACAGTGGTGGTAACAGAGGAGGCAGAGGATAGAGAAGACGAGGAGGTACCAGTGGAGGTATAGGGAGAGGGTGGAGATCCCCTTGTGGGTCTTGCCCAGGCTCGTATTACATTGGATGATGTCATGGCTGACCAGGGACAACATGCATACACCATGGAGAACCAGATCTAGCTGATGCGGCATGCCTAGTCCTCCTTCTCGGCTCGCCTCGATACTATACAGGTGGTGATGGAGAGAGTTGGCCTATTGCACTCCGAGGGTGTTGGAAAGGTGTCAGTGTCGGGAACAACGCAAGTGCAGACTTTCCAGTGGGTTCATGAGTCTACTCTTCCACCATCAGACATTTAGTATAGATGATTTTTAATACACTTGTGCAGCGAGTAATGGTTCGGCTTGTGAACCATACTCAGGATAAACAATTTATTTCTTTTTCTTGGCTTGTTTATATTTTACTTTTATGCAAAGTATTTTCATACATTTTGGTCTTTGTTTATATTAGTTTATAATCTTTCCCTATCACATTATTCTTTTGGTTATTTAACACCCAACAATAAATTTGTTTCATATTTACAAGTTATGCTCTTTCGATTTTTACTATCCTAATGCTAAGTTCACTAACAAATCATGACGTTGTCTGAGTTGGCGTGGCATAATAGAGCTTAGTGCTCTGATACCAATGTTGTCACACCCCAAATTACGATACGAAAAATTTTAGAGCTGACTGAACTGACACACGTTTTATGTTCAGTGATTCAATCTAGAATTATGTGTACGCCTCCACCAACCCTACCATGGCCAATGTCACAAATAATAATCAGAGTAAATTTAAATAGTAGAAATAATAAGTCAACTAAGCTTCTAATGATACTTAAAATAAATTAAATAACAATTTATCATAATTAATTCTAGTACCAATCAACATTAACCATAAAACCATTCATAAATTCGACCCTATATTACTGGGCCATCAAATAGTACTGTAAAATGAAACTTAAAATTAATAAATCAAAACATAAATTACTTTTAGCTTTTTCATGATCTCTTTGAGCTTTCTCCTACTCGAATATACATGCGTCACACTAGCAGTCAGCATCATGTACATCTTCCTCCAGAGGTTGGACATCCACATGTGCCACATAAGAGACAATTGGAGCATTCACGAAATCAATGAACGTAGTACCTGCAACATCATCTAAAAAGAAGGAGTACACAAGGGTGAACTCTTCAACTTGAACTCATGAGAAAATAGATAAGAAAATAAGCGAATGCATGATAAGTTTATTATACACACAATAATTCAATAATCTGGTATAATGTATGCAAGTGCTAAGGTAAGGCTTGATCACGCTCACCGAAGCTGACCAAAACCTCCTTGCATAGGAGAGAATCGACACTCACTAAACTGCATCGACAGCCTTGGTGAAGCCACGAGTCTCCTATATAGATAGCGATAGAGAAAAGGTCTGGCCAATGATGCTCCAACAAACATTGCCACCACCCCCCCTCATCCCTTATCCATACCAACACTTGACCCCCTGTTGGCCAGGGTTACATACATGGTAAAATCCACTAACCAATCCTACATGTCATCATACGTACCCCTCTCACACTCCCAGCAGGAATCCCAATCTGGCATCCCCCCACTAGACGCTATCATCCCATTAGGATATGAAAATAATACATGGCAAGGTTAATGAAGTGAGTTGGATCCCTCGGTCCTTGACTGTTTGACCACTTCTACAAGGCACAATCAGCATACATTCACAACAATCATAATTAGATGCAAATGTATGCAAAAGTATTTATGGGATGACATGTTATCAGAATCAATCAATGCAACATAGACATGCGCATAATAAGAACCACTCCAAAACTTAAGTCAGGGTTCATTTCCTCACCTAAGATGTGATTATTGTTACTATCCAATAAGTGAGTTGCTCTTGATTATGCATGTGTCACCTAGTCTATGAATTATAACATTATTTACATTGTATATTAGAATTAGCTTATTATAGGGCTTCTTGGGACCAACTGGTTGTTACATCCGGCTGCAATAGTGTTGAGACAGGTGTCATGACTGGTTGCTCTTGGGAATCTTCCTATTTCCAACCAGTGGCAGATCAGACTGCTGCAGTCGTACAACCAGTGTTGTGGCCAGTTGCATTACCAAGACTTCCCAAATATGTCCGATCGTAAGTCCGGTGGCTATATCTTATGACCAGTGGTCGCGACTGGACCTTCCTTGAGAGGTTGGTCTGAGTATTTGCCTATCTGGATGCGTGCATTTTGCCTCTGAATGTACCCCCTCTGGATCCAACTAGGGACTCCTACTATGAAAGTTTATCAAGGGATCGTCGGGTATAGCATTCGATAGGGATTTCCAATTTATTCTAAGGCTTTGTGAGGTTAATTAGGGGTTAATTAGGAGTACACCTCCTAGTCTAGGGTTTATTACCTTGGTTCTTATAATGTATGGACTCGAGGTACATTCCTGAGTCTAATTCAAGGTAATCTCCCTTTCAAGTTTAGCCATTAATGGAGAGTAACTCCATTAAGGATGGAAATCAAGATTTCCTTAATGGGATTCAAACAACATTATTAAAGTCTAAATAAGATGATATGGAGTAAACCGATGGTGCAGTACACAATGTTTTCGAATAGCATCGATAGTTTCTCAAGGTTGATCCTTCTTCTCAGCCTTCTCCTTCTTCCTTTAACCCACCTCTCTCTGAGAAAGCATCAGAAATTCTTGGTAAAGAGTACGTACTCCAAAAGAGAGGGCTTTTGAGGGAAGTTAGATTGATAGGAGTCTCCCTATAGTGGTAAAACTGCTTGGAAAGTTGGAGAATACTAAGAACTGCCAAGTGGCAAGCTAAGAAGTCCTAAGGGTTCTAAATTCTCTCAACCAACTCCTAAATGGTTTGGAGTGAGGTGAGACCTATTGGGTTAGTCCCTGGGTCTAGGGAATATTCCCACTCAAGCCTTGCAACGGAGTTTTAAATCTCTCATTTGCGGGCAAGCTTTCTGGCTTGTCTAGTCGTAAGATCCTACTAGAACAGTTCTAGGTTCCATCGACCGGTGGCAGCGATCGGTGCCTTACCTGGTTGTACTAAAACATAGAATCTTATATTCTTATTAAAATATCTCATACCAGGTTCCAGCTGGTCTTCAGGTTGTCATTGGACAAAGTTTGTTAGTGGTAGAAAACCCTGTTACAGCAAGAAAATCCGAGTTAGGCCTAGTTTTCTGGGTACAGGTTTTATAACTACTAGCAATACTACTATTGTGCTAGTACCTCCTATAATGAATGCGACTGTGCCAACCACTGCAAATGTTCATCCTACTGGGTTGCCACAGCCAATTCATAATGTCAATACAGGAGTACCTACAGCCCCATTTTTTACTGAAGCTGCCCAGCTGAATGCCTTAGACTGTTGGAAAGGTTTCAGAAGATGAAGCCGCTGAAGTTTACTGGAGTGGGTGATAACCCACTACAGCCTAAATTCTGGATGCAGTCAATCGAGAAGTGTTTCAAGATGATGGTCTTAACATACAAACAAACAATGAATCTTATGTGCAAGTCATATGATGGAAGGTGAACCATATACTTGGTAGGAATCTAACCAGATGATTCTCGCATCTCTAAACCCCATTGTGACCTGGGGAATGTTCAAGGAAGCTTTCTTCAACAACTATTTTTCAAGGAGTTTTTGAGACAAGAAAGAGATTGAGTATCTGAGTCACTATCAAGGCCAGAAGTCTGTTCAGGATTATTAGATTGAGTTCGAGTCACTCTTTTATTTTTCCCCTACCTGTATGCGTACTGAAGAAGCTAAAGAAAGGAAATTCTTCAAAGGACTTATAGGTGTAGTTCAAGCTACAGTGGAAACTCATGGACATACTAACTATGCTGAGTGTGTTCAAACTGCCAAGGTCATTGAAGATGCCCTTAGAGATAGTTATCAAGCCAAGAATGGTTTTGGTAAATGTTTTTCTACAACACCTGACAAGAAGATGTCGAAGAAACCATTTCAAGGCAAGTTCAAGAACAAGAGTGTTCTCACTACCAAGTCTTCTACAAAGACCACCCCTACAAGACTAGTCAAATGCTTTCATTATCAGCAAATTAGTCATATCAAGCCTAACTGCCCTATGCTGGTAAATGCTCAACAGGGCAAGGTGTTTGCAATGTCGATTGAAGAAGTAGAGAAAGCCTCTCGTGTAGTGACAGGGATTTTAAATTTAATTAATTTATTCATTTTTTGATACTTATTGCATGCTTGTATGTGTGTTAACGCATGAATTATATACAATAGGCACTCTTAGTATATCCGAACATGTGGCTCGTATTCTATTTGATTTCGGAGCCACTCATTCATTTATATCCCTTGAGTTCACTGAGAAGCTATCTATACCTGCCAAGCAGTTAGTATCTGATTTGGTTATTTTTACTCCATTAGGACTGAAAGTGATACTAATAGAGTACTATGCCCATGTCAAATACAGCTAGATGATAAGAATCTAGTGTTAATTTGATTTAATTGGACATGTCAGCTTTTGATTCTATATTAGGCATGGATTGGCTCGCCACCGACCGAGCCAGTGTGATTTATATTGAAAAGAAGATTCTTTTCCAGTTGACTGATGGAAAAGTATTATAGTTTATTGGTGATAAACTTGCAAAGACAGCAGCTCGAGATAAATGGTCCCAATCTTGGGATTTTATCTAAACCTGGTAGCCAGGGATGTGGTGTGGGAGGCTTCCCATAGATCGAGAAACCACTTTCATTAGTTGGTGGTCCACCTAGGATGACCATTGCTGATGGCATTGCCAAAGGTAGGGGTTTATCATCTTATTAGGGCATTTTTATATTTTCTTTTTCCTTTTCTATTATATTTTAGGATTTATAGCAAAAAAAAAAAAAAAAAAAAAAAAAAAAAAACAAAGGGTAAAAAGTTATTCATATGAGAAGTTATTCATATCTACAATGCAAGCCTGTAAACTATTGCACCAAGGCTACATTGGTTATTTAGCATCTATGATTGATACTACAACTGAAATACCATCAATTGACCAGATTGATGTAGTAAATGAAATCCTTGATGTGTTTTTGAAGACTTACCTGGTTTACCCCCGGATCGTGAAACTAAGTTCGTGATCGATCTAGTTCCAGGATCAGGTCTTATCTCTAAAGCCCTATAAAGAATGGCACCTTCTGAGTTAAAGGAGTTACAGGTTCAACTTCAAAAATTATTGGACAAGGGATTTACTAGACCTACTATCTCCCCTTGGAGTACGCCAGTTCTGTTTGTCAAGAAGAAAAACGAAAGCGTGCGTTTATGTATTGATTATGGTGAGCTGAATAAATTCACCATCAAGAAGTGACATCCTTTGCCTAGGATTAATAAACTATTTGATCAGCTATAAGGAGCCCAAGTATTCTTTAAGATAAACCTTCGATCGGGATATCATCAGTTGAAGATTCGAGAAGGCCATGTACCAAAGACTACTTTTAGAACTCGATATGGATACTATGAGTTCTTAGTTATGTCCTTTGGATTGACTAATACCCTTGTGTCACTTTTGGAACTCATGAATAGAGTATTCCATAACTTCCTAGATCGCTCTGTGATTGTGTTCATTGATGACATCCTTGTATACTCGAAGAGTGGGGAAGATCATGCAATGCATCTTCATCTAGCTTTGCAAAGATTAAGACAAGATAAGTTATTCCCTAAGTTCAAGAAGTGTGAATTATGGTTGAGGGAAGTTGTCTTTTTGGGTCATGTTGTATCAGCTAAAGGAATATCTGTAGATCCAAGCAAGGTTAAAGTCATACTCAAACTCAACTGGGAAGCACCAAAAACGGTCACTAAATTTATAAGCTTTCTTGGATTGGCTAGATATTACAAAAAATTTATTGTTGACTTTTCAAGAATAGTCATTCCTCTGACTCAACCGACAAAGAAGGAAACTAAATTTGAATGGTAAGAGAAGTGTAAAGCAGCATTTCAACTATTAAAGGAGAAGTTGATATCTACTCCTATGTTAACAATCCCATCTGGATTAGAAGGATTAGTGTTATATACTGATGGTTCCAAGCTAGGACTCGATTAAGTCCTGATGCAAAAAGGAAAGGTAATTACCTTTGCCTCCAAACAATTGAAGTAACATGAAAAGAATTATCCTACTCATGATCTTGAGTTAGCTGCTATAGTGTTTGCGCTCAAGACATGGAGACACTACCTATATGGAGAAAAGTTCCTGATAATGTCTGACCAAAAGAGTCTCAGTACCTATTTAACCAGAAAGTACTCAACATGAAACAGAAAAGGTGGTAAAAATTACTAAAGGATTATGATTGTGATATTTAGTACCACCTTGGAAAAGCTAACATGGTAGCTGATGCTCTCAACATAAAAGCCATAAGTATAGCCAAAGGCCAAGTTAGTAAAGGAGAAGCAGGAGCTAATGACTATGTCTTGACTAAAGCTCAAATCATTCCTCTACCTATAGGAGAAGACCCTGTTGCTAGTGCTCTATTAGAAGACTGGATTGAAGCTGCTATTGTTACTCTAGGTCCCCTACAAATACAACCGACGTTATTGCAAGAAATCAAATCGGCAATTACATTAGATTACCACCTAGGTGCGTTGAAGAATAAACTTGAGAATGAAAAGCAAGATCCAGATTTTGTGCTGAATAATGGAGTCATTTACTATAGTGGTAGAGTATGTATATTAGAATCTGCAAAAGAATTAAAGGAAAGGATTATGATTGAAGCTCATTCATCACCATACTTTATGCACCCTAGAAGCACTAAGATGTATCATGACTTGAGATGGAATTTTGGTGGAAAGTTTTAAAAGTCGATGTGGCAAAGTTTGTATATAAGTATTTGACATGCCAATAAGTCAAGGATGAATTTCAAAGACCATCTGGTAAATTACATCCATTACTTGTACCAAAATGAAAGTGGGACCACATTACCATGGAGTTCCTCATAGGGTTACCTCTGACATCATGTTCTGTAGCTGCAATCTGGGTTATTGTGGATACATTTATGAAAATAGCAAGGTTCATTGCTATTTGCCCTCAATATTCCATGGACAAGCTGGCTAGACTATATATTGATAAAATCATTCAACTTCATTGTATTCAGGCCAGCATTGTATTTGATCGTGATCTAAGATTTACATCCAACTTTTGGAAAGGATTGTAGAATGCCATGAAAACTCAATTGAAGTTTAGTACTATCTTTTACCCTCAGACAGATGGATAATCTGAAAGAACAATTTAAATACTGGAAGATATGCTTAGAGCTTTCGCTCTAGATGTCAAAGAAAATTGGGATCAGAATCTCTCTTTGATGGAGTTTGCTTACAATAACAGCTATCAATCTATGATTAAAATGGCTCCATATGTAGTGTTGTATAGAAGGAAGTGCAGAACTACCTTATACTGGAATGCAGTTGGAGAAAGAAAAATCCTTGGACCAGAAATCATCCAAGAAACCTGCAAGAATATTGATCTAATAAGTGAAAGGATAAAAGATGCTCAATCAAGACAGAAGAGTTATGCGAACATATGTCATGAAGACCTTGAATTTGAAGTTGGTGATAAAGTGTTTCTGAAGATATCTCATTTCAAGGGAATAAGAAGGTTCGGCATGAAAGGGAAGCTAAGTCCAAGATACATAGGACCATATGAGATACTTAGTAGAGGTGGAGCGGTAGCATATCAGCTAGCTCTACCTCCCTCCCTTGTTGGTGTTCATGATGTATTTCATGTGACGATGCTGAAGAAGTACATCATTGACCCATCGCATGTCCTGAACTCGAGCTGCCATCTATTGATACAACCCTGAGTTACGAAGTTAAACAGCTAAAAATCCTAGATAGGAAAGTTCATAAGCTAAGAAATCAATCCATTGTATATATCATGGTACAATGGAAGAACCATCCTAAGGATGAACCATCGTGGGTGAAAAAAAAAAAAGAGATCTGATCTATCCAAAAAAAAGAAGAAGATATCAGTGAAAAATACCCTCACTTGTTCAAGGAACATGGTAAGACAATTTCAAGGACACAATTCTTTTATGTGGAGGGGGGGAATTGTGAAACCTGCATCCAAAAATCAGGCTAATTTGAATTTTTCACATAACAGGTCCTCCCGCTGACATGGACCTTGCATCTGTATCTGTATGAGAGTGTATCAAACTTTAGGTATGATTTAAAACCCTTTACTTTCCTGTATGGATTACTAGTTTGGGGTTAGATGATCGAACCAACCAACACATGGCCAATCTTAGCTGATTTGGGCCATGCGGTTGACCATAGTAGTCAATGAAATTGACCTGGTCAACCACCCATCTATGATCTATCACCAATCACAGAATTGGGCCAAACCTTGGTCTATTCATGTAGGCATGGTTCTGACTGGTTCCTAGACACCCCTGGTCATCCCTAAGCACGTGGAACCCATCTCTTGATTAGTTTTGAGTATCAATTGGCAACTCCTAAGCCTCCTTGTTCACTCTTTAAATAGTACTAGGACTCTCATGGTAGGAGCTGCATTGCAACTCTAACTCTTGTTCAATTCCCTAATAAAAACTCTTTAAAACCCTAATTTGAGAAGCCTAAAGGCTCTGACACATTGTGGAGAGAGAGAGAGAGAGAGAGAGAGAGAGAGAGAGAGAGAGAGAGAGAGAGAGAGAGAGAGAGAATTAGAGAAGGCTGAAGGAAGAAGAAAAAGAAGAATCACTATTAAAGGTCCTCCCTCAAGTTTATTGTTGTAACTATACTTAGCAAAACATTAAGGTAAACTCTACACCATTCTTTCTTTACCTCAAATGACCCTCTACTAATCTTATGAGGTAAATCCCAACCTTTGATCTTGTTGAAATGATTCCATTAGCCATTAATGGTCAGTGCTGTAGAATTGCTTAATAATGCTTAGATTTCATAAACCGATATAAAGGTATGAATGTTTCTCATAATATAGGGTTATGAAGTTGAATTAATGTGGAGAAGTAGTCAATAATGTTGTACATACCCTTTGAGACACTTTGGGAATTACCTCAACCCCGTGCCATGGAAAACAGATCAAATCATTTTCAGTCCAAGCTTACTGGTACGAGGCGGTCGACGGGGGCGATCGACCAAATTGGTCTAATCGACTGCTTGACTGTGATCGACTGCCTGAGTTATAGAAAGATGTAAAGTTGGTATTTTAATTCCCATTTGGCCCTATGGACTGAGTTGACTATCTTATACCTTTAGAATGATGTAATGAACATTGTAAAATGATTAGTTTGATTAGAATGCATCCCTAAGAGTATAAGCATGTACGGTTGCATAGCTGACATTCACTGTCAATGACCATACTTGCATATAGCCTATGGAAATGGGATTCTATCTTAATCAATGATTGTTACAGGCCTAAGACTGTCTATAGAAGTGACCATAATGAGGTGCAAGCCTCTAGAACCAATAATGACCTAAATACCCTAATCGATTGATGAAACGAGTCTGATTGACCACCTCTATCAACCACTTGTTGATAGTAAGTCTGTTTTGGTTGATTATTCAACCAGTAATCATGAAACTTGACCAATTGACGCTATGATAGTTCCTAAGACTGATGAGGATACCTTAGACCTATTGAGAGCATAACTAAACAATCTAATGTATTAACTGTATACCAAATGCAAATAAGTAGCTGATGTAGAAAGCTAGGAAGGTACTCTTCTATTTCAGAGTATTAGTTGCTTACCCATTTATAGGTGAGGGATTAGATTTATTTTATTTTCTTGTTTTCTATGAACATGCTATGTGTGAATTATGTTTGGATTACTGTATGATAACATGCCATCCAATAACTGGATATCTATTCATGCATTCTTACATATTAATATTATGTTGGATTAATAATATATTGATGTTTGATAACATGATTGTTTGGCATTCACCTGTATCCTAGTAGATCCAGATGGTTGGAATGGGACAGTTCATCTTGGTCCGTTAAGCTGGGATATAAGTACCTGCATTAGTAATATTCGTGGTTTAAGTTTCAATATCCCATGATTGGCAACCCTTGCCAATAGGGGTTTAGGTATTGTCATAGGTTTATTTTTAAGGTCCATCATAGACGCAGTTCTCTTTCACAACTGGAGTAGGGAGTTGGTCATGTGTTGGTATCCTTCCTGTAATGTTTCTGGTTGAGACCTAGGGATGAGTCTATTCTATGTACTTACCCATGAGGGATTGGGTGGTGTTTACCCAGTTAAGTGGTTAAGGCATAGAATAAGATGCCAGGATGAAACCTATGACGGGGGAATGCTAATAGATGCTAAGGTGTAGTCTTTGTGTCGTATCTTCATTCTTTGGGTAATGTTTCACATGAGGTGTAGCCAAGTGTGTTTCATTCACCTCATCAATGCTTGCGTATTCATTACCAGTATTTAGGTGTGATACTGCTTGCGTATGCTAGTTCATAGACCAAATCACCTTAATAATATATCATGCATTTGTGTGCTTGCATATGCTAATTTCTCACTGAGTGTGTAGTTTTGCTGACTCCTTGTATTTACAAATTTTTAGATTATTTTACAGGTAATAATTCTGTTGATAATGATATGACTGAAGATGAAGTATTTGAAGACGATTTACATGATTCCTCATGTGAATGTGATGATTGTCTCTATAGTTAAGGGACAAGGTTTTGCTGATATAAAGTGTGAAGACGTCTCTATCTGAAAGATGAGATTTCATTTATAATTTATTTTAGTTTCAGTATTAGTTATATTATTTGTTTCTGGGCATTGTCTGACCCGTGATAGTTGGTTTGAATATTTAATTACTTATGTCTTAGTTACAACAACATAAACATCTATGATGTATTTAGCACATCTAGACATGGCTTTTGGTTTAATATATTGATTCTGCTATTATTCTGATTACCTCTAATTTTACCATTGATCAATATTATGATTAATGGAATAGTTGTGATTCATCAGTACTCTAACAGATTTTGGTATGGTAGTACTTGCACTACAAGGAATCCATGGTCATACCAAAACACGATGGTTTTGGGGTGTGACATTACTGAGGGAATTCCAAGAAGTATTCACTTGGTCCTACAAAGACATGTTTGGCATAGATCCTAAGGTCGTACAGCATAAGATACCCTTGATCCCAGATGCCAAGCCACACAAATAGAAGCTGAGGTAGCTAAGGCCTGAATCTCAAGGTCAAAGAAGATATTATGAAGCAAATTGAGGCCAAATTCTTGAAAGTGATGAAATACCCAGAATGGCTAGCCAATGTGGTCATCGTGCCCAAGAAAGACAGGAGAATGAGTATAAGACCCGCACTCTACTAACCTAGTCTAACTATGTCGTAACAGGTCTTTCCATCATAATCGGCTCGAGTAAACCAACTAGGTGAAGGAACCACCAAGCCAAGTATGGAAAGTGACCATTTGTAGTTTGTCCAGTCGGACAAATGATTTTGTCTGGTCTGTGAATTAGGTGACCGGACAGTCAACCGGTCAAGCCCAGAAACCGACTCTGAATTTAGGAAAGTTTTCAAGTTTAAGTAAGACTGCTTCCTAATTGGAATCCCACTCCTAATAGAAGTTTACCCTCTAAAAAAGTAATGTTTCTCCACTTATTCCCACTCTTTTGATCATTCCCAAACCCTAGAATTGAGAGGAAGAGTGGAGAAGAAGGCTTAGAGAAGGAGAAAGCTTTGGAGAGGAAGTAATCTCTGTAGAGAAGAGTTATCGTCAGTTTCCAACCTTTGTAGTGAGGAATCAATGGTAAGTCTAAGTTTCCCGTCTCTATAGAATGTTAAGATGTGTTAGGGTTGAGGTTACAATCACCATGTTGGAAGGTCGAACTCAACACCATGATTCCTTGACAGTTGTTATAAGATTTACGATAGTAATGAAGATTTAGTAACTAGGTTATAATGAGATTAAATCCTAGAATAGTGTGACCATAAAATGATTTTAAGATGGATCCCATTGAAAGCAGAAGAATCAACTTTGGCAAAGGACAGACTGAAAGATAGCCTGAAGGTTGTATAGTCATGTTGTCCAGATGCACCTATGGCGAGACCGAACAGGTGACCGGACATCTCAGGAAGTGTTACAGACTTTGTCTAGATCGATGACCGGTCAAGCAATGCACGATCGAACATGCTATCGAACAACGTTCAAAAGGCTAGAATGCTAGACTGGACAGTCAGTCTGAGTAGTAAATCTTGTTAAAATGGAACCTTAATTAAGTTCTATTAATTGTTTAGGTTTTTGACCAATTTAAGATAGTTTGTAAAGCTTGGGAAAGGAATGAACATTACATAACAGGTGAGGAACAAGACCTAAACTAATTAGTTAATAACAAACTACTCTGTTTTACTTTTGTTTAATTGCCTATTGTTGTGTTTGGTGTTTATGCATATAGCATGTCATCCAATAACTGTTATTACTATTCATGCATAGTAATTATTATTTCTTTATGTTGATTGATGATGAATAGGATAGGCATGTGTTTGTGTGTGGTTATTGTGTTGAATCGAGAGAGGTTGTAGCATCAAACCATTCACCACACTAACATCTTCGTACCGTTGTTACCTTAGCGGAATTAGTACGTCGTAGGGTATTAGGTGGAATGAATGTAGTGTGGGCTGCAGCTTTGTCAGCAAACTCTAGCTCTCTCTATGTGCCATATTAAAGGATGCTGGGGTAAGGCCTTAGATCCACTTTGATGACATCTAAGATTGGTTAATGACGAACCCAGTTTGCAAGACTTCTCTAATAGGGACATATGTATTGGTAGGTGGTAGAGTATCTGGGGGAGTGCTGGCAGTGTGTAAGCCTTGCTCTATTTCTACTCTATAGTGAGTGATGTGGGGTGACAACAGAGTTGGTAGGTGCCTTTTCATTGGGTGTGCTCATACTCTCGCGCATAAAGGTGTGGTGGCTGCCTATCCCTACCATAACACATTACAAACTTAAACCAAACTAAAGAGTTATATGTGACATCATGCATATGCTTGCTACATTATTTTATTTCTCACTAAGCTAAGTTGTGAGCTCACCCCACGATATCTTACTCTTTTAGTTAATGATGCAAGTACCACTACTGAAGATTATATAAATGTGCCATCATATAGACATGTGGGTGCTATGGACGTGCAGACAGTCTAGAGTAAGCACGATTCATCATGCGAATGCCTCTACTATGTTTATGCTAAGGGTTTAGTTTCGTATTTAACTTATTGATTGTAATAAGATATTTACTTATATTTTGGTTGACAATGGATAACTGGTTTATTATTAATTATCACTGTAGAGTCTCAGTTCACTATTAATACACTTTTTGCTATTTATTTATTGTCTTTGATTATGTAGAATGTATGGTTTGATTGTTGGCACGGTCCTATGCGATCCTGACTTGAGCCGTTGGTTTAGTGACAGTTCATTCACACTTCTAGTTTGACCAGAATTAGAGTGTGACAGCTTGGTATCAAAGTGCTTAGGCTCTACTAATCAAACCTAAATGCATTCACATGAGTCTATAAACTGAGTTGGGAAAACTTAAAAGCTATAATATAGACACATCTAAGCACGATGTTGGTTGAGTAACAAACAGTAAACAAGACAATAATACACCATAATAAAAGAAGAACTATGTGCATAAACCAAAGTAAATGTAAGTTGTTCAACAATTGTAGGGTACGGTCCACAAACCGAACAGTTACCCTAAACCAAAGAAAGGATAGTATCAAATGACATGAAAAGGAAAAGTCATGTCATTGGGCTGGTAGGGGAGGTGATGCCTCTCGATCTCTCTCATAATCCTCCTCATAGGAAGTCCAGAGCTAGTGTACCTCCTTTTGTGTGACCCAAAGGCTCTGAGCAAGCTCTGCTATAGACCGGTCCATCGCTCGTTGGGCCTCCCATATCTTCCCAATACGTTGGTCTGTGAGCCTCTTGAATCTCCAAGAGCAGTGACATCATTGAATCCGGTAGGGGATGCGAAGGACCAGCCTTAGATGTATGCTGAGGAGTAGGGGGAGGGATATCATCTACATCCATAAACATACGGTCCTTTCCACCATAGTCAGCCTCAGCTGTTGCTGCTGCCTAACTCGGAGGTCGCTCCATTGCCTCCAACACTGCATCACTGATGACCGCTTCATGCAAGCTCATCTTCGTAATGGCTTCGCAAAATCAACCATTATTGGCTCCTCATAAATCCTTTCACCCTCCATGTTCACACCAAGTTGATCAAGAATGGTGGTGATCATATGGCCATAGGGTAGGTTGCCCTTCAAACCAAGCATTGCCGCTCGATTCATAGTATGGATCAGAATGTAGGCAAGCACACTGCTTGCTTAGAACAGATGCAGTAGAGGACATATTGGGTCAGTTGTGATACCTCATTGTAATGGCCACTCTGAGGTATAATGTTGTGTTGGACAACACGTCAATACACACAGGGAAAGTAACGCAAGTTGATTACCTTCAAATCTCTAAGTCCAGGCTGCATGATCTGATGTCTCACCTCGAGACGCAGGTCTTCAGTCATGAATTTATGCTCCTTGGATGTGCAGTAGACAAACTCATCGGCATTTGAGATGTTCAAGAGGCCCACAAACTGATGGGTGTCGAAGGAGATCTGCACACCCTTTACCCAGCTAGTGATCCGAAGTTTCCTACCCCTGTCGTAGTCCTTTGGATCACCCTTCAGTTGTAGATTGCAGTAGAACTGCTTCACCAGGTTAGGACGTGTGGACTCCTGCTACTGGGTCACTAGCAGCCAACCCATAACAATGAATGTTGCCTCCACATCAAACCTGGTTAGCTCCTACAGGTTCACAAAGCATCCCACCTCGACGCTTTTGTCCTGGAACCATGGATATCGAACTTCTGCTTCCACGGAACGGAATCAAAGCGCATCGAATAGTCTCATAGGTGAGTGTGGACCCTAAGAACCAAGTAGATAAACATTCTGGGTCACTGCTCAATGCCTAGACATGGTTAATCTGCAAGCATCAAACCAAAACAAATAATAGATTAGTAGAAATTCAAAAATTTGGACAGCATAACTGCGTAAATAGGTCAAAATCCTAACTTTCGTCCAGTTACATGGACAGGAGGACTTACATCAATGAGAATATAAACAAGCATGCCAAACAAATAATCAATTGAACATTAATACAGTAAAATTAAGGAAAAATTCAAAATTGTGAAAAATCCCTAATTTCTAGGGCAAGAAATTGAATTTTTGGGATTTCTCACAAACCATCGAACGAAAACTCAAATCGATTGAGGCTTCTTGTCTGTTGGTAGCCCAACATTAATTCTAAGCAAAGAAAATAAGTTTCCTACAGTTCGAAAACTTTTAATTTGAGAAAAGTAAGAAAAAGCCGAAAAGAACCTAGAAAAATTCCAAACAAAAGGGTAGGTATGAAAAGCACTTACCTAGGGATGTTGTCGCAAGCATTGACCTGAAAAAATCGCATTAAAATTTCTAGAAGGACTGTAGCAACCCACCGGCAGTGAGTAGGGTCAGAGACACAGAAGAAAGCAAAAGGAGAAATGAAGAAAAGACCCAACTCATGGGTTTTAAAAAACAGATTTGGATTGCCCAATCGGATAATTCGACTTATAAAATTGACTGGACACTCTTGGGAACCATCTCAAAGTTGTCCAGATTGATGACCGGTCGATTAATACATGATCGGACAATTGACAGGACAAAATTCTAAAACTGTCCAAATGTATGAGACCCACACCTGGAATACTCAAGGATTCAGATCCTTTGTACCAGGTCTCACTGTGCTAACCCTTGGCACCCGGATATCTTGACCCTTACTTTGATGTCGGGTCAAACCCTTAAGTGATTAATGTTGGATGAGTATGAGTAACAAGGCTCAATAGTCCTAGGAAGTGTTTCCAATGGCTTAAGCCCATCAAATCAAGCCCAAGCCCACGAATTGGCTCAACCAGTAAATCGTACAACCAAATCGGTCAACCGGTTGACAGCAACCAGTTATACGTATAATTGGGCTTTTCTCTCTCTACATGATTGTATAAAAGGAGGCCTCATTCCTCCTTTCATTCTATTGGAACCATGGGAGAGTGATAGAGTGGGAAGAAGTGGAGAAGAAGAAGAGAAGCTTGGAACTTGAAGCTCTAAGCCCTAGCCTCATCTATTAGAGGTAAGTTCACCAACTTCCTCCTTCTTCCTTGTTGTTTCAAGCTAGTAACCATGGTGGTTGAGCACCATTAACAACCTAGAAAACTTTGGTTTGTTTCTCCTACTCCATTGATGGAGCTAAATAAAGCTTTGATAGTTCTTTTTAGTTACATTGATGGTGGGAATGAGTTTCCCACCAACTAAGATGGATATCATGAGGTGGGAATTAAACCTCCATTAATGGAGATCAAGCTTGACCTAGAAAATCTGGGTTATCATCCCCTCCATGAATGGAGACATTAATGGGGTCTAAAAAACCCCCTTTATGTGTAAAAATGATGGGAGAATGTGTTCCCCCACTTAGAATGGAGGAAACCAAGTGGGAAAGACATTCCCCAAATAAGATGACCTTCTCTGATTCGTGCTTGGCATTCTGGGACTGAACCAGGCAACCGTACGAATCGGTATTACATACTAGATGAATGTTCCTCCAATACACCTAAACTGGTTAACTACTATCCAGTGTCATAACTGATCAATAGCACGAATCGGTCAATCGTACCAACTGGTCTCATGTAACCGGTAGACCACTACCGATAGCACGAACTGGTAGCATGAACTGGGTGAATGTTCACCCGACATAACCATAGAAAAATTTCTGGAACTCTATTGTTATAACCGTAAACAGGATAACCAATCAGATGATCAACCATCAGTTTCAATCCACCGGTTCAGTCTATTTTGGACTAATAAGCCTAGGAATGATTAGGAAGACCATCCCTTCGGTTCTAGGCCTATCTTGGGACCTGTATATAGACCTTAGGACTTATTTTCATTGGTTTAAAATCTATTTATCATTCTAATCAAGTTATCTAATTGAATAGGTAAAACACCGCAGGTAGTGGGCAAAGCCTTTTGCTGGCTTTAAGGTTCTTCAGCACCTTTGGTGTCTACAGGTGAGGGAAATTAGGTGCTCGTAATATTTGAAAATGTGGGTGTTTGGTGATAATTATTGTTTTTATTTTCATAATATGTCATCCAATAAACTGTATTAATTGTTCATGCATTTACATTATATATCAATAACAAAGTATGTTGGAAATATTGTACGGTGGACATGTGGAGTAAGGGAGTACAATACACGATTCACAAGAGGTAGGATAAAAAATGTATGCTATTGTGTGCATGATCATGTATGGTAGTAGGGTGGCATATGGGAGTATGTGCACACGTGCTATGTTGGTCTGCCTGTATCCTAGTGGGGACACAATGATCTACGGGAGTAGTGACCCGAGGCTCGCGGTTGGGGTCCAACCCATATATAATGGTTTATGTAATGTGCAACTTCATGAATTCAAGTTGGGATTTGGCTAGTCCGCAATAGAGCATGACGAACTATGGGAGTAGGGAGTTGGGGTCTCTGTTGGGACCCTGCCTTGTTAAGTCCATATATGATGGGCGTGCGGAGTAGAGGTGTACGAAACACATGCCATGTTGGTAAGCTATACTCTAGTGGGGGCACGGTCAGCTTATGGGAGTAGGATGGGGATCTCTGTTGGGGTATAGCCCTCTTGTTGTTATATTTATCATGCATCATGCATCATGCATCATGCATCATGCATCATGCATCATACATCAACTTGGTAAAATGACTTGAGCTTTAGCCATTGGGTGAATGAGCCACTGGTTCACATGGGGTTCGTTTTGGGATCAGGAGTGTCATTGTTTGTCTGGGCATGTCTCGAGAACAATGATGATTCATCCAATGACAAGCCACTGATTTACATGGGGTCCGTCTCGGGATCAAGGGTGTCATTGATTCACAAGGGGTCCATCTTGGGATCAATGACGGACGGACTAGTGTACAGATCGACCATGAATTGCATACACATTGTATGCACTCACAATTGCTTGTTTTTTTTTTTGCTTCTATACTGCATTCATAATATTGTTGCTTAGATATTTGCATGAGTATCTGATTCTTCTCAATGAGCTAGGATGTGAGCTCACCCCTCCATATCTAAATCTTTTTAGCGTTGATTGCATGTACCTCTTCTGTGATGGCTGATATGGATCCTTTTGATGTAGAGGGAACTTCTCTTGGTGGAGGGCCATTGAGGGATCTTGTCGAGGGTTGTACCTGTAAAGACTATTTATGGGACCTGAGTCAGCGCCTCGTCTCCATTTTGATATCTGTAGATAGATGCAGTTTGGTCTATCAACACTATATTATTCCAAATCTACTCTAGTTATTTAGTACGAGGAATTATGTAATATGAATATTACTTGCGAAACAGTTTGTAAGACATAATAGACATATTATTTATTGATAAAATTAGAAGCATCTATTCTTTATTATGATTCCGTTGCCACTCTTATATTTCCACTGTAATGACTATTATCTATTGTTGATTATTGTGGAAATTGTATATATAGACTGTGGGGTTTGTTTGATAGTTCATTTTGGTTATCTATCGTTGGATGATTCAAGTTGTCTCTTGGATGACTCGAATATCACACCCGATTCCCCAAAATAGGTTGTGACAGAATGGGTCCCGTAGGTTGACTGATAAGTGAAATTTCAACTAATAATGGACCGGTCAAGGTCGATCGGAAAAATTTTTAATGTACATATACTCTGCTACTCTGTTGTTGTCGAGATTTCATACACCATGTGGGACTAACCCTGTATGTAAGACTTGTGCCCAAATCCCGTTATGAAACCTTTATGTTTGGCATGAGTTAGGTCTTCCAACCTACGAGCATATCGTATCGACATGAGCAAGATAAGGAATTAAATGAGAGGCAACGTCAAAAGATTATATTTAATCCCTTATGGTGGTAGAGCACACCAAGGAGTGCTAGGAAATGTTTTGGAACCCTCTTATACAAACCGCGAAGGTCAGACGTACACGATCCTAGAACTGGTGGACCAAAATAAGGTCCAGCACTATGCAGAGGGCATGCGGTCTACTACAGACCGCACGGTCTTTCCGCACCCCCTGTGCGTGGAACTGGTTTGAGATTGACTTTATACGGGACCCACTATTCGAAAATCTTTTTTCTCCCTCCATGGCCGATAAGGATTGACTCTATTCATGGTAGCCATCCATGATTGAGTCTAAAATGGAAAGAGAGGAAGGAGAATCATCTCTATTCCAAATTAGTAAGCAATCTTACCAATTTTGTGTAAAGAGAGATTTAATCTCTCTCTTCACTAAAATCTCACCAAAGAAAGGAGATTGAGAAAGAGAGCTCTGATGCACGACCAGAGAGGAGGAAGAAGAAAGGAAAAAGAGAGAAGGAAGCTCTTCTCTCCTAGAGTCACCCAGCAGGAGAAAACATAGAGAAGAAGGAGAAGAGAAGAAAGAGACCAACCTTTGAAGCGTAGATCTACTTGCTGGAAAACTTGGAAGGGATACCCTCTGTAAGTATTTCCCCCTACTTTGAAAACCTTCTTCGTTAATGTGAATGAATGGGAAGAATGCAAAGCATGGCTGAGGGAGTATTGGATCCCAGCCATGATTTGTAAAATTGATGAATGGAGTGATTACACGGTTGAAAAGGAATCCATGGAATGATGGAAAGCAAAGAATAATTATTAAAAACTCTAGAAAGACCTTAGGAGACCCAAGACCATGATTCGATATCAGATCCGAAAGATAGAAATCGAATCTAAGAGGAATAAAACCAGATCTGAGATCTTGACAGTTTGTCAAATCGAAAAGGTATTCATAACTATACATAGGAGTTGAGTTTTGAAACCAAACTCGGATTATAGACCAATAAGAATGTGAGAAACATGTCAAAGGAAATTCGGAGTCTAGATGGCAACGATCTGACGTGCGGTCTATAACATGCCGCACGATCTAACCGAAATAACGTGCTATCTTACACGTGTAGCATGCCATTCTAACATCAAAAGTCAACTAAACTCGACCGATGACTCCTTGATAATTTATTAAAATTTATTGAGGGGCTAGAACCCTAAAATTTGTATGTTTTAATGCGAAATTGTATCGCACATTATGAATACTGAAAATACGTGATGGTGTACACCTTGAATTCATTAATCATGAATTTCTTTGACAAATAAGACTAGAAATCAACCCTACAGAAGTTAGGTGAGTATCTGTGGCATCAATGGTGCCACATAGCTATGACTCGACGTGCGGTTGAACTAATGCTGCATACCTTGTGGTCAGTGATCGTGTGGTCAATTACGTGCGGCACATGGTACCGAGCTCTGTTATGACCATCTTTGGTCAGTGACTCTATAGGACTTATGTGAACTTGTCTATAGATTTGAATGTCCAAAAATTAGATACTCATGGGTGCTAAGTAGGATGCTTCAATCGATTAAACTCTGGGTAAGTGTTGTGTAGTATTCAAATTGGTTAATAACCTTGGACAGCATATAAGAAACCTTAGGAATGAGAAAACTAGAATCCCTGACTTCATGATAAGAAGTCCTTCTTAGTATTAAGGCGTTCAAAAGGAAAACCTTGCTAGTAAGTATGCCATCTCATGGAGGATTGGTGCGGATAGCACTAGATATCTAGGGACAGCAGGCTTTCTACAAGTGTAAATGTACCCAAGAGTTGTGAATAGTGACAAGTGAATCTGGTAATAAAAACCTAGATGCCAAAGCATGATAAGAGACAATAAATTAAAGGTATTACACATTGGATGAACTACTATGCTATGAACACCCGAATAATGAACCTAAAGGGAAGTCTAATTAATTCTATCAAATAATGTATTAACAAATATTATTGTTTATGATGTTGAATCCTTAGTGACTAGAATGTTGGTAGACTATTACTCGAATGACTTGCTGAGGACTACACTCAAAGTAACAGTAACAGAACTAAACCTTTGTTTGGTAGATTAATTCTTTTAATTTATCTTGAGTGATGTTATGCGATTGATAACATGCCTTGTGTATGATAACATGCCATCCAATAAATGGTATTGTTGTCTATGCATATGCATTCTATTGTATGCGATCAGTGATACCCGTAGTAGTTTGGAAGCGGGGTGGAATGGGATGCCTTGTGACCTCCCCATGAAAGGTAGAGCTGTGTTTGTTGTTTCATGATGTTTGGTTAAGTCAGTAAAGAAAAAGGTGGGTGGAGTGGGACGCTTGCACCACTTTTTACTGACGCTACTTTGCATTAACCATATGTAACCTAGCCAAGTCACGATGCCCTATGTGGGGGCTCAGATGGGGTTAGAAGCTTGGCGAAGTTACGGTCCAGTAAAATGATTCAATTAGGTGAACATGGCTAGTTGAATAAATTATCCCAATAACTAGCTATTGGGGGGTTATGCAATGGCATGGGTTCAATAAAAAGATGGTAGGAACATAGCTGTGATACTCCTCATACCCGACATAGTGTGGATGGGCTGGTGAGTCGAGTAATGAAATTACCATCTCCTCAAGTGTCTGACTAACTGTGGACTTGGGATGAGTTGTGGATAGGCGATCGAAGAAATACAGACTTATACCTCAATGACAAACCCATACTTGGGGGATGTGCTATGCTCCATATGTGGGACAGTGTCATTCTGATGGGAGAAGACCCGTACAACCTGGAAACTCTGTATGTGGGTTGTCTTGAGCTAGTACTTACAGTTATGTACCTGATCGTAGTTGGTAGTTGCATGCATATTGTGTGTTGCACATTTGGTTTTCTTACTAAGCTCGGTGGTTGAGCTTACCCTGTACACGTAAACTTTTTAGATATTGCAGGTACTTCTCGTGATTCATTGGGTTACAGTCCATCTGGTGTAGAGAACAAGGACTCTAAATCTGAGGAGGAGTTATTTGATTCTTAAAGCATTCCATAGAGCTGAATATGGGCTTAGGCTGTACCTATGTTTTCTTTCCTTATAGTTGGGACTATCTTATTTATTTTGGGTTTATGGAGCAAATAAACTATGAACAATAGTATTGGTCTGGAACACTTGGAGTTTGAATTATTTAAGTTGGATACTTGGTTTGGAACAATTTTTAAACTAGTTTACATTATTTTGGAACAATGAAAGTTAATATTATTTGGGTTTAATTATTTCATGTTAACTTAATTTACGAATGGTTAACTTTACTTAAGGAAGTTTAAATTTTTAAGTCTTCCACTAATTTATTCTCTATAATATGAAAGTTTGTTTTAAAGTTAGATGGTAAATTTTTACTCTGATAAATTAATAGTTTTGGGTTGTTTTGCTAAAATCTCGTGTTATGCGATCTTGGAAGGGGATTTATTATGCCCGGATAAGATGGAGAGATCCCGTTGCATTCCATTGTATCGATACGTTGAGAATGGGGTGTGACAGAAGTTGGATAGTATTAAACATTCGTATCAGTGCTACTATGGAAACCAAAATCCCAAAGATTATTAACTTTAATTTAATATGCATGACTTACGAAAGCTGCATTAATTCTTCATAAGTCAAGCTAAAATGAAGGAATGAGATGAAACATGTTGCGCCCTGTTTTAACCCGAGGATGCTGACGTGCGGTCGAACACGTACCGAACGTCCTAACTGCACCTAGCGTGCAGCCGCACGTCCTACTTTCCAATATAGTCACTCCGATTAGATATTTGTTCCCTTTTACATCTACAATATCCCTATTGATTCACTATTGCTGACCTTGAGCATACCTATTCTATTGTATGATGTTATACTTGAAACATTCTATTCGTGGCATGACTAACGATTAGACTTTTCCCAGGTCCGACCGAAAAACCTCTGGTTATGTCATCGAACGATTTTCAAAATGGTGCGTTTAGTTCAAACAAAATTCCTACGTTGAAGGCAATGCTCATATTTTTAAAAGAACAGCCTGAAAAATTTACTAGAGAAAGTGACTCTAGGAACAATCTCAGAATTGGGTCTAGAACATGGTGGAGGTCATGGG
The DNA here is from genome assembly GCA_028583415.1 of Protea cynaroides. Lineage (NCBI taxonomy): Eukaryota > Viridiplantae > Streptophyta > Magnoliopsida > Proteales > Proteaceae > Protea > Protea cynaroides. The sequence continues at coordinate 69,136,170 of CM053272.1, read as the reverse complement.
AAACCTCCAGCTACCGGATGCACTTAAGGTTATATGTGCCACTTACCAATTAGAAGGCAAACCCTATGCTTGGTGGCTGGGCATACAACTAGTACTACGAGAACGGCATGGTGTTATCACCTGGGATGTTTTCAGAGAAGCTTTTTTGGCTAACTATGCACCTCGGGTGCGAGAGCCAGTAGCCGCCTCTGTTGTGGAGAGAAAGGAAACTGAGGAAATTTGTAGGGGAGTCCAACTACCACAACAACCCCGATTCCCTTTACGTAGGGAATTTCCCCCTTACTTCTTCAAGTGTTCTGTTTGCTGCAGGGTTATAAGGACAATGAGAAAATCTCGTATCCTCTAGAATGATCAAAGAAAATCTATTGTTGGAGTTGCCACCTAGATTAAGGTCTAAGACCTCTAAAAATATAGTCTCACCCTGAGATAAGACTTCTATTGACTCATAACCCAATGTATCGGATCTTTGGTCTACAAGAGATCAGGTAAGTATTCAAGGTATGATTTTGGAAAGGTGTTAGGCACCCAAACTGCCCGATCAAGATCGGATTCCTATACTTTCCTTAGACACTAATTCTGACTATGCTTGGTCAACTGGATGACTAAGGTTCATTGGGGGAGTTCTAAACCAAGTTGCTATGTTTTCATAACCTAGGGTTCAGCCAAACATGTTTTGAAAGCAACTAAACAAGGAATCTACTGTATAGTGAACTGGACTAAATGATGGTTTGGTCTTAGACCGAATTCGAGAATATTCCCAAACTGCCTACATATCCCTTGAGGCTGTGTCTTTGAGAATCAGGTCTAAAAAAGTAGTTTGAATGGGTTGTGGGTGATTAAAGTTTATGGATGTAGCTTATGAATGTACTTCAATTAGAAGTTAAAGTTTGTGCTAGATAGATGGTCTGTGTGTAGCTTTGTACCGTATTTAGAGGTGTGTCCCAAATTACCTATTTATTTTGAAGGTCCTAAAAATCAGGTACAACGTAATTCAAAATTGTTCCTTTTGCGTATCAAGGTTTCTAAGGGTTTCCTTGCCCTGTTAAGGTTTCTAAGGGGTTCCTTGCCCTATTAAGGTTTCTGAGGGGTTCCTTACCCTATTAAGGTTTCTGAGGGGTTCCTTACCCTATTAAGGTTTCTAAGGGGTTCCTTACCCTATTAAGGTTTCTGAGGGGTTCCTCGCCCTGTTAAGGTTTCTAAGGGGTTCCTTGCACTGTTAAGGTTTTCAAGGGGTTCCTTGCCCTGTTAAGGTTTCTAAGGGGTTCCTTGCCCTGTTAAGGTTTTCAAGGGGTTCCTTGCCCTATTAATGTTTCTAAGAGGTTCCTTACCCTATAAAGCTTTCTGAGGGGTTCCTTATCCGATTAAGGTTTCTGAGGGGTTCCTTATCCTATTAAGGTTTCTAAGGGGTTCTTTGCCCTGTTTGTTCTTTCCATTTAAGGGTTTATCTTACCCTAATTGTTCATTCCATCCTAAAGTTTATCTTTATCTAATTGTTCATTCCATTCTAGAGTTTATCTTGACTAAATTGATTATTCCATTATTGGGTTTATCTTGACCTATCTGTTTATTCTATTATAGGGTTTAGCCTGCCATAATTGTTTATTCCATTCTAGGTTAATCTTGCCCTACCTGTTTATTCCATTCTAGGGTTTATCTTGTCCTACCTATTTTGTTATTTTTAATGTATCTCACTCCAAACATGACAATAGCAAACAGATCAAATATGGTAATAGCAAACAGATTAAATGTGACAATATGCACAAATACAACTAGTGTTAACAGTCCAAACTTGACTATGGATTTAAAGACAACTTGTAAACAATCCAAGCATGGCAGTGATTCCAAACATAGCAATGTAAACAGTCCAAACAGAGTAGTGATTCCCAACATAGCATGCAAGCAATCCAACCAGAGCAGTTTGCTATCACAGATATCAAATATATGCACGTCCAATATATTAAACAATAATATCATAAATATAAATGTAAAATAAATAAAAATAATATACTTGTAAATAAATATAAAATAATATATATGCAAAAATAAATAAGACACATGTAAAAAGAAGTAAGACTAATATGCTTGTAAAAATAACTAATATACATGAAAGAATATAATATACATGTAAAGAAATAAATATAAATAAATAAATCAATAATATACATACAAAAAGATATAACGAACATGCAAAAATAAATATACAATAATATATGTGCAAGATTTAAAATGATATTATACAGTAATAAGAATCAAAATATTAATAAAATAATAAAAATAATATATTATAATAATGTAGATCAAAAAATAACATATTACACTAACAAAGATCAAAATAATATTAAATATAATATCAAAGATAAAAACAATGTATAAAGAAGAAAATAAAATTATAATACAATGTCAATATGCATGTATGAGATATCCAAGGTAAAAACAAACTAATAATCTTCATATACGAGATATTCAAGATAAATAATAATAATAAATAAAATGACAACACATGATACGATAAGAGATATCTAAGATAACAAAAATAATAAAGTAACAACACATGATACAACATGCAGGATCCACATCCTCTCCCGCCTGAGTTTGGGCAGGAGAGTTGGCGGCCTAGATGGATGGCCGCCACTTGGCTCTCGGGTGGATTCGAGCCCTCCATCCGAGCCAACACCCCTGTTGGCTCCTATTGAAGGCTCGGGTGTCGGCTCGAATGGAGGGCTCGGATCCACCCGAGAGCCAGGTGGTGGCCATCCATCCGAGCCGCTAACTCTCCTGCCCAAACTCAGGCGGGAGAGGATTTTTATACCAACATGCATGTGATATCCAAGAAAACAAAATAATAAAATAGAATGACAAGACATAATACAACATGAGATATTCAAAATAACAAAAATAATAAAGTGACAACACTTGATACAACATGCATGTGATATCCAAGATAACAAAAATAATAACAAACAACACATGATATACCATTGAGATGGGGTGATGCAAATTCGGTTAGGCTATGGTGGATCCATGGTATACAGGTGGTGAGTGGAGGTGCTGCGTTTAGTGGGTGTTGAAGCAGTTCAGTTAGGTGCTATCACGGGCTGTGTTGGGATGGACAGCAGGGGGTATTTGGCCATCGAGATGAATCACTGGTGATAGGTGTTAATGGTAGTGGATCAATGGAGTAGTGTAGGGAGGTTTATAGGGTTGAAGACAGGTTTGTTGAGGGTCGATTGGTGGTGAATGTCGATGGAACTGATAATGTTGGGAGATCGATAGGCTGATCAAGAATAACTATAGGTGGTTACGGTGGGTATTGCTGTTGATGGAGATGGTGGTAGCAGGTTTGCTGGCTGATAGAATGGTTAGGATTCATTAGGTTCCGTAGTTGACTGCTGGTTTTGAAGAAGAAGTGTTGGGTTTGATTGGGTCAAGATAGGTGCAACCAGTTGACGGGGTGATCAGCGATGAAGACTATCAAAGATAGAGGTAGCAAGTGAATCGGTTAGGGTAGCAGATTCATGAAGAAGTGTGAGGGCAAGAGGGTGGCGGATTTGGGTTCAAGTCTGCAACAGGGATTACCGGCGGTACGTAATGGTAGGATGAAACCAAAAATAAAACAACAACAAAAAAACATGAAACAAAGCGAAAAAAAAACAAAAGAAAAAAAAAACACGAGACAGAGCAGGGAGGGGCAGCTTACCTCCGACAACCTCCTTCTCTTCTTCTTCCCAACTTCTTCGATCTTTCTTCTCACTTTTGCTTTTTTTCCTCTTCTCTCTCCCCGTAAGCTCTCTTCTCAATCTTCTAAATTTTCTCCACTCAGTCTCTCTCTCAGCCCAACAGAAAATTCCCCTTTCCTTATGTCCTCTCTCTCCTTTCCTCTTCTCTAAATCTCCCTCTCCTACTTAATCTCTCTCTCTCTCTCTCTTAATCTTCTATCCCAAACTTCTTATCTCTCTCCATATCTCTCTCGGTGTCTCTCTTTCCTATTCCATCTCCAACTCTTAGACTTCCACTCTCTCTCCCCCTCTCTCTTGGTATTGCCACGTATGTCCTATACATAATATATTATAATATATAATACATAATAGATACATATAGATGTATATGCATAATATATCTAATTAGATATTACTTATAATATATATAGTATACGTAATATATGTAACAAATAATATAAATATGATAATATAAATAATGTATATATAACATATAATACAATATGTTAAGATGCATGTACAAATACACATGGACTGAGGTGATTTGACCCTTTGGCTTGAGTCGGGCTGGGCTAGACTGGCTAGGATTGAACTGGGCTTAAGCTGGGTCGGGTTGGACTAGCTAGGACTGGTTTAGGCCACTATGGATTGAGTTGGGTCAAGCTGAACCGGTTTTGATTGGAAACGGAAAAAATGGGGTGCTTACAGATGCCCCTCTTCGACAGAGATTGTAAACGATCGATGTCACACCCCAATTCTGGTCTTACCATAATAGTGTGATGAACCGCCAAAAAACCAATGGTTCAACCAGGATCTCATATAGGTCGTACCCACCATATCAAACCACACACACATTCCAAAGTAATAATCAGAGGTTTTAAACAAATAAGTGAAAGTCTTACAGTGAACTGAGAGTCTAATAGTGATAAATAAGCATTTAATCCAATTAACTTCAAACCACAAAACATAAAAATAAATAATCAATTACATATCTGATGTTCAAATTATAACTAAACTTAAGCAAAAACGCATTGGTTGCACTCACATGATGAATCATGCGCATCTTCTTCAGCTTCTACGTCCATTGGAGCAATGTGTCCATACGTCGACGCATTCATAAATTCTTCAACAGTAGGACCTGCATCATCAACTAAAAATATTTGACGTCGAAAGGATGAGCACACTTCACGGCTCAGTGAACAAACAAAACAATGCAACAAACATATGCATGCATTCAATTCATATCTTTGGTCTGGTTTTTAAGTTTGCAACGTGCTATTGAAAGGTTTGGTGATCCCCGCACCTCTATACACGAGTGTGTAAATCCACCCAATGGATCAAACACCATTGTCGTCCTACATGCACCCACCATGGAATGGCGATAGAGCTAAAGTGTCCAGATCAAACACCGCCAACACTTTCCCCTAATGCCCTACCCATACCAACACTTAAGCCCCTATTGGCGAGGGCTTGCAAACTGGGCTCGCAACTAACCAATCCTAATGGCAAACAGTATATCCAAGGCCTCACCCCAGCATCCCTCAATACGTCTATAGAGATAGAGCTAAAGCCCCTCGGCAAAGTCAGAGACCACACGGTCTGAGACCACCTCCCCTGATGCCTTAAGATGTAATAGTTCTACTAAGGTAATGGCGATACGACGATGTTAGTGGGCAAGACTTGAGTAGAGATAGAGCTAGAGTCTGGTGACGAGTGTAAAGACCATCATGCCACGTCCTCCCCCCCGATGCTCCACTCGCATCCAACACACCAACTACACACATACATTCACATGCCTATTCCTAACATCATCATCATCATCATCATGTTATAAATAAACAGAATTAAATATGCATGAACAGTAATAGGAGGAATATTGGATGACATGTGAGATGCACATTACAAGCATACAAGCATAGAATCAATCATGGCATTGGACTCAATAAAAATAAATAGTTTGTTATTATCCAATTAGTTTAGGTCTTGTTCCCTCACCTGTTAGCAAATCTCGATCTCTTTCCAAGCCTTGAATTTATCTTTCAATCAATCTAACAACCTAAAAGTTATATGAATTTAAGTTAGGGTTCATATGTAACATGTTACAGTAGTAGAAAATCGAAATAGAGCACTGATAGGTGTCTGATTGGTCCTATGGTACCTTACTACTTACGGTCGATACCCTATGGTCGCATTTGGTGCGATCGTAGCTGCTACCATATGGTTTCTGGATCATCCTGAATGCCTATGGTCGATCCTCTGGTCATGCTGGTCATGCTATGGTTGACCGTATCTATAACCTTGAGATTTCTAGTCACAGACTACATGCAATTCGAGTTCTTCCTGGGTTAAATCCTTTACTCTTTAATTGGGTTTATTCTAAGGTCGTCCTATGGCCATCATTGTAGTTTCTTTTCAACCCTAATCATCAAACTCACTTCTCATGGTTCTCCTTGGGATTTTCTTAAGGAAATCACATGGATCATAATAGATTGATATTGCCTATCTTCCATAGAAGTCTTATTCCTTAAAGTTTACATCTCTAGAGATTCGGTTCATAACTTTGCCTGTGATAGATAGCCAATCTCTTCTCAGTAAATTCCTTTCCTTAGCTTTTTCTTCTTCTCATTCTCTTCCTTTTCTTTCTCTAGGATTTACTAATGTTCTAAAAGAGTGAAAAAGGGCTAAGGGATGTCCTTTATATAGAGGAAAACTCTCCATATAGAGTCCTCTTTCAATTAGAAAAGAAATCCCTTAGTTTAGGAAAGTTTCCAAAACTCAGAGTCTGATCTGGGGTCTCACGGTCGATGGCTACGGTCGTAGAACCCATCGATCGTAGGATCAAAATCATCGACCGTAGGGTCATTGATCAATGACCATTGTTTCTTTCAATATGATCGACCATACCTACCCAGGTATGCGACCATATGTATATAGTTTTGGGTGTTGAGTCGATTTTTATACCTGGTTTGTGATCTATCTTCACATATTCGGTCCACTTGGTCCAGGAATGATGGGAAGACTTGGCACGACACGGTTAAATCAAGTTAGTGGAATGCGGGTGTTACAATTGAGGCCAAAGACAAGAGGAGCAGCCCATTTTTGCATTGCTTTAAACTTGATCTGGATGCCATGCTTGCTTTTTTTATTGATCCTTCATGGTGTGGAACATATAACGGTGCTGCATATGTCAAACTTCTTGAGTAGGGACCTAGTTAGGTCTGTGACTTTTCTCTAGGCCACCCGATATTGTACTGTAACTGTAATTGTCAAGCTTCTTAAGTAGCAACCTCATCAGGTCTGTGACTTTTGACAAGACTGCCTAATGATGTACTATAACTGTAATTAACAAGCTTCTTGAGTAGCGACCTCATCAGGTATGTGACTTTTGTCAAGACCGCTCGATGTTGTACTGTAACTGTAATTGTCAAGCTTCTTGAGTAGCGACCTCATCAAGTCTGTGACTTTTCTCAAGACCGCCCATGATGTAACTGTGATTGTAGTTCCTGCATTGTGTTGCCTGCACTACAAATCAAATGTGAGTACCAAAATGAATCGGATCGATTGGGCTTATGGTGTTGGACTGAATTTAGGGTATGTCCCCAAATTACCTACGTATCCTTTGGGACCTTTGTCTCTTAGGAATCAAGTTTGAAAACATAGTTTGAGGTTTTTGCTATGGTGGTTGGATCTGGGGATATATCAACCCAAACTCCCTCCAAATCAAAAGACAAGATCTAGGGACATTTCAACCTAAACTCCTTTCATTTTTGTATCAAACAGGATCTAGGAACATTTCAACCTAAACTCCTTCCATTTTTGTATCAAATAGGATCTAAGGACATTTCAACCTAAACTCCTTTCATTTTTTGCATCAACAAGATCTAAGGACATTTCAACCTAAACTCTTTCCATTTTTTGTATCAAATAGGATCTAGGGACATTTCAACCTAAACTCCTTTTCACTTTTGTATCAAATAGGATCTAAGGACATTTCAACTTAAACTCCAATCATTATGTGTTGTAGCTTGCTGTAACAGCTAGATATGAAAATTTTCATTCATTCCCTAACAATGTGAGCTATACTCTTTTCTTTGTTCTTATCTTTTATTTCTCTTTGTGCTTTCTTCTCTTGTGCTCTCTTCTTTTCTTGATTTTCTTTTATTTTTCTTTGATCTCTTTCTCTTTTTTATTTCTCTTTGTGTTTCCTCCATTTCATTCTTCTTCCTTTTCTCTCATGTTCTTTGATCACTCTACTCCCTTTGTGCTCTCATATTTCTTTCCTTGATCTCTTTTTTTCATCTTTTTTCTTTTCTTATTCTGTTTTTTCATTCCATTTCTGCTTTGATCCTTTCATCTTTCTTCTCTATACTTTCACCTTTCTTTCGTTTTCTCTTTTCTTTTCATTTTCTTGTTCTTTTCAATTCTTTTTTCATTCTCAAAATGGGTTGAAATTTTCATAAATATTGAACCAGCTATAATGGGGCTTAGAAACTGCACTTTGTCCAACTAACATTGCTTGGAATCCAAGAGGAACTAGAGATCATGATTTAATCGACTTTCCTTTCCTTGACTTAATTTAGACTGAGAGAAACATATTTATTCCATTTAGAGGAAAATCTTGATATGTTTTGCATTCCTGCCAAATTTATATGGGTCTCACTTTGATCAAAAGGGTAACCAGGTCTTTTAAATGTGGACAATGATTTAATTTTCTTTCACATTATTTTTTTTCTTTTTCTTTTAATTTTTTTTCTTCCTCTCATATTCAACCAAACTCATCTAGTAGTTTCAAACAAAGGGCTCAACTAAATTCATGATGTTTGGATAAATGGATGATTTTTTTTTGCTCCAGTGTCTAATTTCGCGTCTGCACCCATTGATAGACAACTGGCTTTTTGAGTCATCACTAGAAGAAACCCTAAGGAGAAGTAACCACATACTAATCTTTGGAAAGATGCCAAACAATGCTTTCTTGACATTCAGATAGAAAAACAAATCTCAACAAGTTATGCTTAGATGTCGAATCGATCATAACCAAGTCTGGGCCCAAAACCTTTAAGTTTGTAGATGAGTATGATGATGAAAGTCCAGATGGATGGATAAAAAATTGTCTAATGGGTCTGCCATTGGGAGAGTGTTTGGTTGTTTATAGAAGGGCTTGATCTCCACTAGGTAAAGCCACTTTGGCTTATAAAAAATGGACTAGTGAAACCCTTAGATACTGTTTGAATTGATAAATGGCCGATGTGAGTTCTGGTCAGAGTTGTCAGGATTATTGTTCAGAATGGAATGCTCACAAGAGTCATGCCAAAGATTCCTTGCACTAAAACAACTTTAATGCAACAATAGCAAATAAAGAAAAATTAAGCATACTCATGTTCTATCCATACATAATTCTAAACTAATCATGCTTATTATGCAACCAACATAATCTATTCATGTACAACTAAAATTGCAATCATCACTTCTTACTACTACTACAAACAATGGTAGCAAACTAGGGCCTTTTCTTTTTTCTCTTTTTTTTCTTTTTTTTTTTTCGGTGGTTGCATTTTATGCTCTCCCACCTCAAGCAATGTTCGGTATAGTGATTGCATTTTATGCTCTCCCACTATACACATGTGTTTATGATTGAGTAAAAATTTCATTGTTCGTTTCTCAATTCCACCACATGCTTTCCCATTAGCTTGAAATTTTTTGATATTTTGATCTTTTTTATTTTGATTTTTTTTTTTTTTTTTGCATATTACCACCCTATTTACTTAAACCATGTTTAGGCCTGGATCAAAGGGAATACTCACAAGAAAAGAAGTACATCCATATTTTATGCATAGTCACACTACTCGCACAACTTTACCTAGAACATATGTTTTGATAATCTTTTAAAGAAAACATGCATGCTTAATCTCGTTTTATATGATATTGCCCATCCTAAGTTAAAACTTCAATGCTTGAACATGACACAAAATCCGAATGTAAATCATGACTCCAAATAACAAGTTCACCCTTTTTATTCTTTCACAATAATTTTTAGTTCAAGGGTTAGCCAAGGATGCATAATTTTATGCCCCAGTTCGGGTCTGACGTCCACCTGATCTATGCCCCAGTTTGGGTTTGATGTATTCAGTCTTATGCACCAATTTGGATGTCCTAAAGCTCTGACCTATACCCTAGTTTGGTCCATTGCCCTTTTAGTTTACCCCACTTTGAATCCATTGACATTTTGGTTATGCCCCAGTTTAGGGTGTATTTAAAATTCATTTTTAGGCTACCTCAATCATGGGATAAAGTTAATCACATGTTCTTCTTTTTCAATCTAGATTTTAGGAGGTGGGAGGGGCATTCTTGAAGGTTTGAGGCTGCTCCTTTGAGTCTGGGAATTCTGGTCACTTTGGGTGATGAAAGTAATACTTGGGGGTCGAAAACCAACTGTCAGTCAAATTGGCTCAATCACTAAGGGTGAATGAAATGCTTTCCTATCTCAATTTTCCATTTTAATTTGGCAGGGATGCTAACATGGGAAAGAAACAATGATCTCTTAGAATCTCAACTTTCTACTCTTTTGGATTCATAAACTCTGATTCTAGATGATCAATTCTGCTCTAAAACATTAGGATCTCAATATAGTGTCTTCTAGCTACAGCGAGATTCAATGGAACAAAATCTTCCTTGTGAACATGAGCCGGATGTAAACTAATGATGATGGGACCTTCCTATGAGTGGATGTACTAGGAGGATGCTTCGTCTACTCACTCAGGCATTCTCTTAGGTTTAAACTTTTATGGCTATCTAAACTGTATCATCTAATATGACAATCTTATCCTCCTCAGTTCGACCTTCCCTTCTTTTTTTTTTCTTTTTTAATCCTATATAAACTGACATGATGATTACACAGACTTTAGGGTGAAAATTCTAGACAGTCTCCTAATGGTGGGGGCTCTCGCCCATGGAGTAGAAATGGTTGCAGACTGGCTTGACTTTCACCTAGTGTTGGAGCAGAAGACTTGGAAGCAGCTAGACACGAGAAGAATACACATGCACATACACGCTGACTCGACCAAAAAAGTTAGCTCCTTCAGCAAAACTGTTCATTAAACATTATCTGTAACAATTTAATTGTATTTGAATGACCCCATGATTGGTCTTGGGGCCTCAAGATTTTGTACGGATCATTGTAGCACTAAAGTTCAACTACATGGTTTATCAAATGCTAAGAAATTGAATCGAGTATGCTTATTTTTAGTTTTCATGAAGGATGGTTAGCAAAAGGGGTTCATGAATGAACAAATTGGTAAATTTCTCCTTGATCATAGTATCTATGTTGTGATGGGGATTTTTTTATCGTTTTTGAGATTGACGTTTCAATATTGAGCAGTCCAACGCATTGAGCTTTGTATGATAGAAGACGTATACAGACCACCCACACTAATGTGTATGCAGGTGTAAACAACCCTCACACTCCCAACAAGTGAGAGATAAGAGTGCTCAAGAGTGGATTTGGACATGGTCAAGGACAAAAACAGGCAGAACTTTGACGTATCAGGTGTACATATCATGATCGAGTAGATTTTACCATGTTGGTTCAAGGATGGACCAAAAATAACATACATGTGGTTCAAACTGGGTTAGGATCGGCAAGGCTACCTTGACAAGGAGGAGTGGACCTATCTCGTCTACATGGTGAATCATGGGTCCCTTGATTCCTTTTGATATAGCATTTTGCAAAATTTCAAACGACCTAGAGTAGCATGACGCCTCCCCAGGTAGACCCAAAAACTAATCATCAGAGGTTCTCCTCAGTCGAGACTTTTACAGGGTAAGTGTCAAGGCTGTGCTTTTCACCTAACGGGCGATCCCATAAGTATGAGGACCCAGATCAGCTAATAGCACGAAGTGTGATGGAACCTATTCCCTCCAAAATAATATGTACAAACAATAAATATAGTACCCTAGTTCTAGCATCCAATGTCAAGCAATCAATGTGAGAAAAGTAACATAGGAGTCTGAATATAAATCCCCAGCGGAGTCACTACTGTAAGGACATAGGAAAATCTGTTATTGGAGTCACCACCTAGATTAAGGTCTAGGACCTATAAAATATGGTCTTACCCTAAGGTAAGACTTCTATTAACTCATAACCCAATGTATCAGTTATTTGGTCTATAAGAGATCGGGTAAGTATTTAAGGTATGATTTTGGGAAGGCGTGTGGCACTCAAACCTCCCGATCAAGAATGGCTTCCTATACTTTCCTTAGATGCTAATTCTGACTATGTTTGGTCAACTGGATGATTAGGGTTCATTGGGGGAGTCCTAAACCAAGTTGCTATGTTCTCTTAACCTAGGGTTCAGTCAAACATGTTTTGAAAGAAAACAAACAAGCAACCTAATGTACAATGAACCAAACCAAATGATGGTTCGATCTTAGACCTAATTTGAGAATATTTCCAAACTACCTATGTATCCCTTAAGGTTTTGTCTCTTGATAATAAGGTCTAAAAATGTAGTTCAAATGGGTTGTGGGTGATTAAAGTTTATGGATATAGTTTATGCATGTGCTTCAATTAGATTCTTTATTCAAGTTGAAGTTTTTACTAGACGGATGATCTGTGTGTGGCTTTGTACTGTATTTGGAGGTGTGTCCCAAATTACTTATGTATTCCAGAGGTCCTAGAAATCAAGTACAATGTAGATCAAAATTGTTCCTTTTGTGTATCAAGGTTTCTAAGGGTTTCCTTGTCCTGTTAAGGTTTCTAAGGGGGTTCCTTGACCTATTAAGGTTTCTAAGGATTTCCTTGCCCTATTAAGGTTTCTGAGGGGTTCCTTGCCTTATTAAGGTTTCTGAGGGGTTCCTAGCCCTGTTAAGGTTTCTAAGGGGTTCCTTACCCTATTAAGGTTTTCAAGGGGTTTCTTGCTCTGTTAAGGTTTCTAAGAGGTTCATCGCCCTATTAACTTTTCTAAGGGGTTCCTTGCCTTGTTAAGGTTTCTGAGGGATTCTTTGCTCTGTTTGTTCTTTCCATTTTAAGGTTTACTAATTGTTCATTCCACTTTAGGGTTTATCTTGCTTTAATTGTTCATTTCATTCTAGGGTTTATCTTGCCCTAATTGATTATTCTATTCTAGGGTTTATCTTACCCTACCTTTTTATTCCATTGTAGTATTTATTTTGCCTTACCTATTTATTCCATTCTAGGGTTTATCTTGCCTTATCTATTTTGTTATTTTTAATGTATCTCACTCCAAACATGACAATAGCAAACAGATCAAAAATGGCAATAGCAAGCAGATTAAATGTGACAATATGCACAAATACAACTAGTGTAAACAGTCCAAACTTGACTATGGATCTAAAGATAACTTGTAAACAATCCAAGCATGGCAGTGATTCCAAACATAGGAATGTAATAGTCTTAACAGAGTAATGATTGCCAACATAACATGTAAGCAATCCAACCAGAGTAGTGTGCTATCACAGATATCAAAAATATGCACGTCTAACATATTAGACAATAATATCATAAATATAGATGTAAAATAAATAAAAATAATATACTTGTAAATAAATATAAAATAATATATATGCAAAAATAAATAAGACACATGTAAAATGAAATAAGACTAATGTGCATGTAAAAATAAATAATATAAATGTAAGAATATAATATATATGTAAAGAAATAAATATAAATAAATAAATCAATAATATACATACAAAAGGATATAACGAACATGCAAAAATAAATATACAATAATATACGTGCCAGATTTAAAAATGATATTATACAGTAATAAGAATCAAAATATTAATACAATAATAAAAATAATATATTATAATAATGTAGATCAGAAAATAACATATTACAGTAATAAAGATCAAAATAATATTAAATATAATATCAAAGATAAAAATAATGTTATAATACAATATATAAAGAAGAAAATAAAATTATAATACAATGTCAATATGCATGTATGAGATATCCAAGGTAAAAACAAAATAATAATCTTCATATACGAGATATTCAAGATAAAAAATAATAATAAATAAAATGACAACACATGATACGATAAGAGATATCTAAGATAACAAAAATAATAAAGTGACAATACATGATACAACATGCATGTGATATCCAAGATAACAAAATAATAAAATAGAATGACAAGACTTAATACAACATGAGATGTTCAAAATAACAAAAATAATAAAGTGACAACACATGATACAACATGCATGTGATATCCAAGACAACAAAATAATAACAAACAACACATGATATACCACTGAGATTGGGTGATGCAAGTTCGGTTAGGCTACTATGGTGGACACATGGAGTACAGGTGATGAGTGGAGGTGCGGCGTTTAGTGGGTGTTGAAGCAGTTCGGTTAGGTGCTATCACTGGCTGTGTTGGGATGGACAGCAGGGGGTATTTGGCCATCGAGATGAATCGGTGGTAATAGGTGTTAATGGTAGCGGATTAGTGGAGTAGTGTAGGGAGGTTTATAGGGTTGAAGACAGGTTTGTTGAGGGTCAATTGGTGGTGAATGTCGATGGAACCGATAGTGTTGGGAGATCGATAGGCTGATCAAGAATAACTACAGGTGGTTACGGTGGTATTGTAGTAGATGGAGATGGCGGTAGCAGGTTTGCTGGCCGGCAGAATGGATAGGATTCATTAGGTTCGGTAGTTGACTGTAGGTTTTGAAGAAGTATTGGGTTTGATTGGGTCAAGATAAGTGCAACCAGTTGGTATGGGGTGATCAGCGATGAAGAATAACAATGATAGGGGTAGCAATTGAATCGGTTAGGGTAGCAGATTCATGAGCAACTGTAATGGCAAGAGGGTGGTGGATCTGGGTTCAAGTCTGTAACAGGGATTATCGGAGGTAATGGTAGGATGAAACCAAAAATAAAACAACAATAAAAAAAACACGAAACAAAGCGAAAATAGAACAAAAGAAAAAAAAAATACGAAACAGAGCAGGGAGGGGTGGCTTACCTCCGGCAACCTCCTTCTCTTCTTTTTAGCTTCGTCGACCCTTCTTCTCTCTTATGCTTTTTTCCCTCTTCTCTCGATCTTCTAAATTTTCTCCACTCAATCTCTCTCTCAGTCCCAACAGAAAATTCCCCTTTCCTCATGTCCTCTCTCTCCTTGCCTCTTCTCTCAATCTCCCTTTCCCACTTAAACTCTCTCTCTTAATCTTCTATCCCAAACTTCTTATCTCTCTCTATGTCTCTCTCGGTGTCTCTCTTTCCTATTCCATCTCCAACTCTTAGACTTCCATTCTCTCTCGCCCTTTCTTTTGGTATTGCCACGTATGTCCTATACATATTATATTATAATATATAATACATAATAGATACATATAGATGTATATGTATAATTATCTAATTAGATATTACATATAATATATATAGTAACATATAATATAAATATGATAATATAAATAATATAAATATTACATATAATACAATATGTTAAGATGCATGTACAGATACACATGGATTGAGGTGATTTGACCCTATTGGCTTGAGTCAGGCCGGGCTGGACTGGCTAGGACTGAACTGGGCTTGAGCTGGGTCGGGTTGGACTAGCTAGGACCGGTCTGGGCCACTACGGACTGAGTTGGGTCAAGCTGAACCGATTTTGACTAGGAATGGCAAAAATGGGGTGCTTACAAGGGTGAGCCATACCATGAGTCAATGCCCATACCCGGTGAGCCAGACACCTCAGCCAGAAGGAAATCAACTGATTGTGGAAGGAACCAGGATCAATGCCCTTGTTGTACCAACAGGTATTTCTTTTAACCCTGGATATTAAAGTATGTGGTGTTTTATTCATGTATGTGGAAATTTGATCTTAGCTATATCGAGAGTTAATATTCCATGAGAATGTGAGGTGTTAACAAAATTTTGAACCATAAGTTACATGAGATATTACTAGAAGAATCAATTGGAAGGATATGGAGAACTGATTTAGATTTATAAGAACCACATGATTGGTGTTCAGAAGGGTGGATTAAAAAGTAACGAAATTGATCAGAATTAATGAAGTTCTAGTATGAAGAGTGAGAATTCTTGAATGTCATATGTCAAATGACAAACATATATCAATACAAATTGAAGCACCGGAACCAAATAATCATATGAAAACAAAGGGAATAAAAAGAGTGATGAATCCCAGCATCTATGTAACCCATAAGAGAATTGAGGAATAATGAGATTATAATGGGTGAGAATCAAATGTCAAACAAACCAGTAAAGACAAACTAAGGAAAATAAGAAAGGGTTTCCTAAGTTGATGGTGAAGAATTATGTTAAAAAGGTCTAACGAAAGGATATAGATTCGACGAAAACACTATTATGGTGACTCCCAAGAATAGTAGACTTTGTGGAAATTGAGTCCATTAAAGAATCCATTAAAGGCTTAAGA
This sequence comes from Protea cynaroides, assembly GCA_028583415.1. Lineage (NCBI taxonomy): Eukaryota > Viridiplantae > Streptophyta > Magnoliopsida > Proteales > Proteaceae > Protea > Protea cynaroides. The sequence continues at coordinate 69,120,020 of CM053272.1, read as the reverse complement.
CATATTGTATGAAGAATGTAAGACCTGCACCTGGAATCCCATTACTAACCCAGATTGCTCCTGTAATAGGTCTCAACTCGACAAGTGATGAAGTACCTAATGCAGACCCTATGGTGGTATCTTGACCATAGGTAAGTCTTCACTATGTAGAGTGGGTATTGTAAGGTGCTATAGTAGACCTTGGGTGAAGGGGATACTCATCTCATAGCATTCGGGCCAAAGAGTTGCCCAATAAAATGTGTTTTAGGCCAACCGATAGAACGTACTAGTATAACATTCATCCGGTTGAGTTCAACCAGTTAAACTCGAGCCAGTCACTCTCTCTCCCTGATTCCCTATAAAAGGGGACCAAAGCCCTCATTTTCTCACTTCTTACACTGTGGGGCTTTGGGAGAGGATAGAGGAGAAGAAAAGAGAAGAAGTAGCAGAAGAGAGCTTGAGCTCATGGAACTCAAACCCTAACCATCTCTTTGGAGGTAAGAACCATGAACTTCCTCCTTGTTCTTTGTATTGATGGTTAGCAACCATGGTGGTTGAGCACCATTAATGGTAACCACCATTAATGACCTAGAAAACCTAGGTTTGGTTCACCCACCCTCTTTATGGGAGTTATTGGAGATAAACTTTCCTTCCTCCCTTCTCCCTTGGGTAAATGGATGCAAGATATTTGGTGGTTGAAGCTCCATTAATAGAGACCCCATAAATAACCTAGAAAGTTAGGTTTCTGTCCACCAACTTCACTAAGGGAGCTATTGGGGCCATAAATGCCTTCCATTGTAAATATTAAGGGTGGGAATGAGTTCCCCACCAACCAAAATGGCAATAGTAAAGTGGGGAGCAAGTTCCCAAACTTGAAAATCATGCTCCTTTCGTGACCTAGCTTATGGTTCTGTACGGGAGCCACGTACCTGTAGGACGGTCATGTCCTTTCTTCCGGTTAGCCTAGACTATAGTACTACCAAGGCAAAGGCCTTAGCTAAATGATAATGAACTAATCGGCATCTTAAACCGGAGGCATGTACCTCTGTAATAGTCCCAACCATTTGACCGGTAACCAATGAATCAGCTTGGTTCGGATTTCTGGTTTCGCTTAGTAGTTAAGCGGAGCTAATGCTAGATGAATGATCACCCAGCAATGCTTTTGGGAAATCTACTGGAATCTCAGAGTTATTAACAGCATACGAAATAGATGATCAACTGGATGGTCGAGCATCCACTCCTTCTGGTGCCATGCACTGTAAAATACTCTAAGTGTTTACCGGTAAAACGTACTGGTAGAGCCCTCCACTGATTTCATCTGTTGGTTCAGTCTGTCTTGACTGTTTAGCCTAGTAATGAATAGGAAGACCTTCTTGTTGGTTCTCGACCTTCTGTGGGACCCATGCATGGACTCTAAGACTTGTCTATGTCAGTTTAAAAGCTATGAAACAAACCTAATGAAACTTACATGCTTAATTAGGTATTGAAGAAGGGTAGAGTGGAAGCTTTCTACTACAGCTTCAGAGTACTGCTGCACTCTCTATAGAATCAGGTGAGGGGTCTAGTCCTTAGACATATGACATCTTAATAATATGTCTACATTCCTAGCAACATGCTTAAGTTGTTATTTAATTGTATGATTTTCATGATTGCTTTGTATGAGCATGCATTTGCATATATAATAACTATGAATGTTGTATGATTGTTTGGATATGGTGGACGTGTGGAGTATGGGAGTACAATACACAGGCCATGTTGTTGATGCTAGGCTCTAAAGGGAGCACGATAATCCATTGGAGTGGTGACCCAGGGTTCACCGTTAGAGTATAGTTTTATTTATAAATTATATACAACCATGTATGATGGCTTGTATGATGCATAAGAGTGTGGGTGCACTAGTCATGTTGGATTGCAACCATGTATGGTGGTTCATGTGACTCATGGGAGTATGGGTACATAGATCACGTTGGAATGTAAACACATTAGTGGTAGACATGGTGATCCATGGGAGTAGAGATGGGGTTTTTTGTTGGTGGATAGCGCAATGGTTATGTCGACATGCTAGTGGGGGCACGATGAACCATGCGAGTGGGGACCCGAGGACATCTATTGGCAGACAGCCAAAGTAAAATGAATGAACATAATAAACATAGGTGGTGACATTCCCTGTTTCCTACACCCCTCTAGTAGGGGTAAAGATACTAGCATAGCTTTGAACTCTCGAAGGTTTGGTGACCCTAAGGGAGTGAGTGACATATGGGCGTACGACAGCTGGCGTATGTGAGGTCTATAGTGGGAGGCAATGAACCCTATAAAGATGGGAGTCCCCAAGTGGGGAGTTAGATTGTAGAAGTCGTTTAACTGCCCGAGGTTGTGTATTCAACTTCTACGTTTGCCCAGGATGTTGAAACACAAACCTAAGACCTAATATAAAATAAATTACATTCATCTCATTGGTTGTTATATGTGCATAGCATGTGATACTATATTTCTCATTGAGCTGGGATGTGAGCTCACCCTCATGTTGACACTGTTTTTCAGATCCTTCTATAAGTGACTTATCTATCACTGATTTTATGTAGTCTCCCTTAGCTAGTATGGCTGCTAGCCCTGATGATGTTGGTGAATAGCACGGCGAGGGCTGCATCTGCAGTGACTACGTCTATGCATGACGTTGCCCTCCCCTTACTTTCTCTCTTCCCCTGATATACTCTTGACTATTATGATTCTTTTTTTGGTAGATAAAGAGGTCTATCATGAACAATGTGACTAATTTACTCTTTTGGATTTGGGTATTTATATATTGATATTGTAGTAAGTATTTTGGTGATAAACAGATGGTTTGTAACAGGTAACATGATACATAGTATGAGATATGATATCATTTAAATGCATCTGTCTGTATTAAATGCTTTCGCTTATTTTATTATTGTTTCTTGATCATTGTGGATATTGCGTGTGTAGACTGTGGGATTTATTTGTAACCATTGTGATAGCGATTTTGGATGTATTCAGGTGCCACAAGGGTTGACCCGGATATCACACTCGATTCTCCATAATGGATTGTGACAATACTAGTATCAGAGCTAACTACTTTGTATTAGTTATAAGTTTTCCCTGCACACACATTTTCATGTGTCTGTGGCAGATGCAAAGGTTAACTAAAAGACATGTATAAACCAACAATAGTGATAGGGACAATAATAATTTAGTCACCAATCACAAGAACTAAACAAGAGAATAATGCACAATTAAAGTAAGAACAATATATATATATATATATATATATATATATATATATATATATATATATATATCCGTTGAGTACAAAATGGGGTACAATCCACAACCCAGACTGTTGCCTTATATAGAAAGTAAGTACTGGTGTCAAACACATAGTAAGAAAAGATAGTGTGATCACTGAGGATCACTAGTAGATGGTGGGGCAGGCTTCATGGAGGCTCAAACCTGTTAGAGGTCCTCATCAAAGGCATCTGGCACCTTACTATGGTCTATTGAACGCATTGCATGCCAGCGAGCTCCTTAATGATTTTTTGCTGACCCTCTTGAATAGTGGTAAATATTTCCTCAACTCGAGCCAAGCGACCTCAAGATCTAACTATTATTGTAGAAGTAGAAGCCTCGTCTCCTATTGGGACTTCCCTCTTGCTATCACTACCCTCTCTGACAGCTACCCTGCGTGCTACTGGTTGTCTCCGACGTGCTCTCCTATGAGGCTTTTTGATTTCCTCGAGCTCTGGATCAGACATCACCACTTCATGCAGTTTCATTTGGATGACGCTAGTCCAACAGAATGGGGAAGACTCCTTTCCATTCTCCATCTCCTCCACAGCGAAGCTCACCCCAAAGTAAGCAAAAATATAAGACAATAGACGACCATATGGCAGTCTTCTGTCTAGACCCAGGTGTCTTACAAGAATAGCATGTGTCTCAAGATGATGTATGGGAGACATAGCTACTCCCCTTGAAGTACATAGTACTTCACGTACATACCAAATGTGTTAAGCTCATCTCTATGTCCAGCTCTGGGAAGTATGTTGTGCTAGATAATGCGACTGATGATCCTAGGAATAGGTTGATAGTCGAGCTCAATGTTTCCATTCTCCAAATCTAGCAAATCAGGAAGGATGAGCTCTCGGCGTAAGGTGACCCACTAATCCTCTGGGAAATCCACAACCTGACAAGGTCCAAAATACATGGTTCTTCCAACAGTGAAAATGTTGAGTATTTCGCCTAGATTGGCAATGCTCATTGTCATACGTACACCCTTCACCATGCTGGTAAGATGTAGTGCCCTACCTTGATTTTGGCTATGCCAAACTTTACCCAGTTTTGGCTATAGTCATATGACAGGAAGCGTATCCTATCAAACCTTTTAGATAGAACAACCCTACCCTCCTTGCGATGTGTCATAGTGCCTATAGGTTAGGCAAATGGAAAGATCTCAGTTTGAGTGATGGATTTGGGCAAGGAAGACACGATTCCCTAGGAAATGAGGTGGGAAGACCATGCCCTAACCCTTTTAGGTCACTACTATATGGAATGAAACCTAGGTATGCCCTAAGGAACTAGAACAACAAGAACAAGGGGTGAAACATACCTGAAATCGATATAGACAGAGTTTTGTTGTCCGATGTAATTGAAATCACCAAGAACTAGGAGGAAGAAGCCTTGGAGAGCCGGAAGAAACCCTACCTCTCTCTTTCTCCTGGATTTCCCTTGGTGTGGGCTCCAAATTAGAACCCACTAGCCTTTTCATAAGGTTATGATTCGTGGAACCGGCAGACCGGTCACTTAAGCCCTGCTACCATTTTTTGCTACCGGTTGACCAAAATTGAACCAATTGGACTTTTAGGCACCAAGTATTAACCAGATTTATCAAATTTACTAGAACCACGTGATACCACTTCTGTGCCTCTAGTATGATTGTAAACTTAGAATATTTTCCAACTATTCAACCGGCAGGATGACCGGATGAACGTCATCAGCCACTTCATCTGCTTAAGCTACTGGAAGTTTGATTATCTACAGGTGAGACAAACCGGATGATTACCCAGAAGTTAATTGATCCGGTGCCATTTAATAGCTTTTCCCAATAAATTGGAGGGATTACTAACTGGTTCCACCCAACTGGCGGAGCGTACTGCCGGTTCAGGAAAACAGCTTAAATTGTATATTGGATTGTGGAAATTTATGATGCATTGTTTATAACTACCATAAAATGAAGTGTTTAAGATATTGTTATGGTTTAATTGAACTTATGGTTGATACTAACATTGGGAATTTACAGATTTTCCCTATCAACCTACATGAATTGATAAGCAATGCCTCCAAGGAGAAGGCCTAGAGGGAGAAATGCTAATGTAAATCATCTGGTTGAGGATGAGGGTAGTGTGGGCTAGGGTGGTTTAAATTCACCACCACGTGTACTACCACCACCACCACCTCCTCCTTTACCACCAGTTAATCTTCCACCACCCCCTCCATTACAAATGGTGGCAGATATGGCAGCCATCATGGGTGGCTTGGTATGGAATCTAGAAAATCAACAAAGGAATATGGCTGCCGTATTTATTGAATTGTTGGCTGCTCTCTGAGGAGTGCCTCTAGCTCCACTAGTTTCAGGACAAGCACAAGGTAGAGGCATGCCTCCAATCCCTCCTACACCGCATGTGCATGAGCAGGTGCCCCAGTGCCACCTGTTCATCATGGTCAAGCGCCAGTTCCTGTAGAATACACTCACCCCGCCATGGCAGGCATCCAGTTACAGCTTTAAATAGATGGGGCAAAAGTAATGAACAATTTTTAGTGGATGCACCGGTTGAAGTTCACGGGGGTTGATACCAATCCAATGTAGCAGACTATCTGGATCTAAGCGATGGAGAAAACCTTGGAGACCCTTATGTTCACTGAGGCACAAAAGTTGCTATGTGTAACCTTTCAGTTAGAAGGGGGTGCCCTATGATTGGTGGAAGGGCATCTAACCTACTTTGATGCAGCGCCATGGGGAGATCACATGGCAGTTCTACAAGAACCTTTTCCCCTAGAGTTTTAGAGACCAGAAGGAGGTTGAATACCTTAATCACACGCAGGGGAGTAATACTGTTGAGTCATATCAACAGAAGTTCGAGAAACTCTTCTACTTCTCTTCCACATCCATGAGGGATGAAGAGCCTAAGCTGAGGCACTTCGTACAAAGGTTAAGGGGTGACATCAAGGTCATTGTGGAGTCCATGAGACTGACTGAGTATAGTGATGCCGTGTAAGCAGTGAAAAGTGTCAAAAATGGGTACCATCATAATCACCAAGGCCAAAAGAAGCCTATGAGCTTCTCTTACAATCGGCCCAACAAACCATTTTGGGTTCACTATCCTAGTTCCTTTGTGTTAGTTTCTTCTGCTCCATCCATGGTGAGGCCTACTTATAGTAACCCAGCCTCCACTCAAAGCAAGCCTGCATTTGTACCCAGGACTACTTAGCCAAGGCTTGCAGCTTTGAGTGCCTCTTTAGTACCATATGGCACCTGCTTTAATTGTGGGAAGTCTGGCCATTTTGCAAGGGTATGCCCAAAATCGAAGAAAGCACCACAGTCGGGACAAGGCAAGGTCTTCGCCTTATCAGCTGATGATGCAGAGGGCTCACCTGGAGTCGTCATAGGTATTTTAAATTTAAGAGAAAAGCATCATGTCTGGCATACTTGCATGTGTATTATTTGATTCTGAGGCTACGCACTTGTTCGTTTCCCTCGCATTAGCCGCTAAATTGGGAATGTCGTCACCTAAGATGTCTTGTGCACTGATAGTACATATGCCCATGGGGTCCAAGCTCAGTCTAGAAGACTATTATGGACCGTGTGACATGGTCATAGAGGGTAGAGTATTGGAAGCCAACCACGTCGGCCTTGAAATGAAGGACTTTGAGGTAATTTTGGGAATTGATTGGTTGGCAAAACATCAGGCCAATGTCCTATGTTCCAAGTGCTAGATTTTATTTCAGTTTATCGCAGGAGAAGCCTTTGTTTACACCGGCGACAAGACCAAAAAATGTCGCAAGTTGTTTCTGTCGGCCCTACAAGCATCTAAACTCATACGCCAAGGGTGTAAAAGTTACCTAGTGTTGATATTCGATACCAAAGCAGAAATGCCAAGATTAAAAAACATACCGGTGGCAAATGAATTCCCCGATGTATTCCCTGAAGAGCTACCTGGTCTACCACCAGATTGGGAAACAGAATTTGTGATTAACTTAGTCCCAGGAGCAGATCGTTCTTCTAAGGCTCCATACCGTATTGCCCCTATTGAGTTAAATGAACACAAGGTACAGCTCCAGGAGCTTCTAGATAAGGGTTTCATCAGACCCAGCATTTCACCTTGGGGAGCACCGGTGTTATTTGTGAAGAAGAAGGACAGTAGCATCCGTTTGTGTATTGATTACTGGGATCTGAACAAGTTGACAATCAAGAACCGGTATCCCTTGCCTCGGATTGATGACTTGTTCGACCAACTATAGGGGGCAAGTGTATTTTCAAAAATAGACCTATGGTCGGACTATCAGGACAAGATATGGCCACTACGAGTTTTTGATCATGTCCTTTGGATTAACAAATGCTCTAGCCTCATTTATGGAGCTTATGAATAAGGTGTTCCATAAGTACCTAGACAAGTTTGTCATCATTTTCATAGATGACATTCTCATCTACTTACCCGATGATACCACCTATGCGGAACACCTCCGCTTGGCATTGCAGAAGTTGAGACAGGAAAGGTTATATGCCAAATTCAAGAAGTGCGATTTTGGCTCAAACAAGTTGCATTCTTAGGGCATATCATATCATCTGAAGGACTAATAGTGGACCCTGGGAAGGTCAGTGCAGTTATGGACTAGAAGACACCCACCTCGGTGACTGAGGTCAGAAGTTCTCTCTGATTGGTTGGCTACTATTGGTGCTTTATTGAGGGTTTTTCCCACATAGCCATCCCACTGATGGGATTAACTAAGAAGGTTGTAAAGTTTGAAAGGTAGAATAAATGTGAAGAGAGTTTTCAGACCCACGAACAGAAGCTGGTCTCTGCCCTGGTTTTAACCATTCTTTCCAAAAAAAGGGGGTAAATTTGTGGTCTATACAAATGCTTCAAAGTATGGACTTAGTTGTGTACTCATGCAGGTTGATTATGTTGTAGCTTATGCTTCAAGGCAACTAAAGGTGCATGAAAAGAATTATCCCACCCATGATCTGGAGCTTGCAGTAATTGTCTTTGCCCTGAAGATATGGTGGCATTACCTATTCGGGGAGACATTTTGCATAATGTCAGATCACAAGAGTCTGACTCACTTGTTCAATCAAAAGGAACCAAGTATGAGGCAGCGAAGGTGGATTGAACTACTAAAGGATTATGATTGCATCATTAAGTATACCCTGGCAAGGCAAAAGTGGTAGCTGATGCTCTCAACCTAAAGGCATTGGTCATAGTAGATGGGGAAACCTATGAGATAGTGGAACATGAAGAACGGTGCAATATGGCCCATACAATGGCTCTTGAACCTCTTCCAAGATTGAACCCTCTACCACTGATGATGTTGTGTCAGAGTGGGTTGAGGCGACAATGCTGCTGCTCAGTATATTAACTATTCAGCCTACCCTTCTTGATGAGATCAAGGATGCTATTGACAGTGATGTTCATTTGAAGACTCTCAAGCATGATCTTGAAAAAGGAAGGCAACATCCAGACTTCTCTATGGATAGTATGGGGTTGGTAAGATACAGAAGTAGGGCATGTGTACCAGAGTCTTCCCAACCACTGAAAGAGACTATCACGATGGAGGCCCATTCCTCTCCCTTTCAGTGCACCCTAACAGTACCAAGATGTACTAGGATTTGAAGAAGAACTATTGGTGGAGAGGTATGAAAGCTGATGTGGCAGCTTTCGTATACAAGTGCCTTACATGTCAACAAGTGAAAGCAAATAGACAAAGACCAGCTGGTTTGCTTCAACCATTATCGATCATGGAGTGGAAGTGGGACCACATTAACATGGATTTCGTGTTAGGATTTCCCTTAACCCCAAATAATGTACATGCGGTTTGGGTAATCATTGATCGTCTTACAAAGGTAGCCCGTTTTGTAATTATTTGGCCAACATACATTGTAAGACTTGCACTCTACTAACCAGTCTAACCGTGTAGTGGATCAACCATGTGAAGAAGGACCATAAGACAAGGTATGAAAATTGACCCAAAACACTTAAAATCAAGTATATGGTCGACTACCTGGGTAGGTATGGTTAACCAAGCAGTAGGAAATAAAGACCACTGATTAATAGCCATACGATTGATGTTTTCAAGCGTATGGTTGGATTTTGTGACCGTACGATCCTAAACTAGACTCCGAGTTTGGAAACATTACAAATAAAAGGAGGATATCTTTCTTATTGTTGGAGAGCCTTATATGGAGAGTTTCTGTCTATATAAAGGATGTTTCTTAACCCCTTTCACTCTTTTGGAACATCATCAAATCGTAGAGGAAGAAAAGGAAGAAAAGAAAAAGGAGAGAAGACTAAGGAGAAGGTTGAGAGAAGAGTTCAACAGACTCTCTGCAACAAGTAAGGTATGAACCTTGTCTCTGTAGCCTTAGAACATTAAGAGTGGGAATTTCTAGTGTAAACCCAATGTAAGGATTCAACTGTGGGATTCTCTGAGCAAATCTCAAAAAGGGACCATGGAGAATGGGTTAGAGTAATTAGTTGGTAAAACTAAGAAATTTGATCTTAGAATGACCATTAGGAAGAACCCTATTGAAGAGCCAAGAGGAAGAATTGGGATTGAAAGTAGAATTTGGTCAGAAAACGGTGTGGTCGCAGCTATGGTCAACCATAACATGGCTAGAGTATCTACCATAGCCATTCGGGAAGAATTCAAGAACCGTATGGTCGTAGGTATATGGTCGCATATAGTGTGACTGTAGGGTATCGACTGTACGTGGTAAGGTTGACATAGCATAAGACCATAGGACCAATCAGACACCTATCAGTGATCTGTTTTGATTTTTGAATACTGTAACATGGTACATATGAACCCTAACTTAAATTCATGTAACTTTTAGGTTACTAAATTGATTCAAAGAGAGTTATAAGGCTAGGAAAGAGATTGAGCTTTGCTAGCAGGTGAGGGAATAAGACCTAAATTAATTGGATAATAATAAAATGTTATTTTATTGAGTCCAATGCCATGATTGATTCATGCTTATATGCTTGTAATGTGCATCTCACATGTCATCTAATATTACTATTTTTACTGTTCATGCATATTTACTTTTGTCTATTTGCTATCATGTTGGTTGATGATGATAGGAACAGGCATGTGATTGTGTGTGTGTGGTAATTGTGTTAGATGTGAGTGGGGCATCAGGGGGAGGACGTGGCATTGTGGTCTCTGACCTGGTCACTAGACTCTAGCTCTATCTCTACTCAAGTTTTATCTACTAACATGGTCGTATCACTATTACCTTAGCAGAACTATTACGTCGCAGGGCATCAGGGGAGGTGGTCTAGGACCGTGTGGTCTTTAACCTTATCGGGGGGCCTTAGCTCTATCTCTATGGACGTATTAGGGGATGCTAGGGTGAGGCCTTAGATACATTGGATGGCAGTAGGATTTGTTAGTTACGAGCCCAGTTTGGAAGCCCTCGACAATAGGGGCTTACGTATTGGTATGGGTAGGGCATTAGGGGAAGTGTTGGTGGTGTGTGATTCGGACACTTTAGCTCTATCTCTATTCAATGGTGGGCTAGATGTGGACGACAATGGTGTTTGATCAGTTGGGTGGGCTTATACACCCGTGTATAGAGGTGTGGTGGCCGCCAAACCATTCTATAGCACATTGCAAACTTAAAAACTAGATCAAAGATATTGAATTGAATGCATGCATATGTTTGTTGCATTGTTTTGTTTTACTCACTGAGCCGTGATGTATGCTCACCCTTTCAACGTCAAATATATTTAGTTGATGATGCAGGTCCTACTGCAAAAGAGTACATGAATGCACCATCGTGTGGACACATGGCGGCTATGGACGTAGAAGCTGTTGAAGATGCGCATGATCCTTTATACGAGTGCAATCAATGCATCTTTGATTAGTTTAATTATATTTTCATTACTGAACATGTAATTGATTATTTTATTTTTATGTCTCGAGTTACTTACAGACAATTGAACTTAATATTTAATTATCACTGTTAAATACTCAGTTCATTAATTATAAAGACTTTCACTTATTCGTTTACTATCTCTGATTATTACTGTGGGATGTGTATGTGGTTTGATATGGTGGGCACTACCTAAATGAGATCCTGATTGAACCGTTGGCTTATTGACTGTTCACCACAATATTCTAGTTAGTCCAGAATTGGGGTACGAGAAAAATGTATATCCAAACCAAAGTACAGTCCATAAGCCAAACAGTTACTCTGTAGTATAATGATAGAAAGAAAAATGAGCAATCATGGAGCTGGGGACGCTGGAGGAGGAGGTGCCTCCCGGTCTCAATTATAGTCTTCAGCATACACTCTCGTGAGCCAGGCTACCTGAGTCTGGGTCGTTTGGAGACTAGCTACCAGATCTGTTACCCACTGGTCTGTAGAGCATTGAGTGTCTAGGATCTCTCCTACCCTTTGATCCGTAGCACGCTGGGCATCCTGAATCTCATGCAGTAACACCATCATGTCATCTGATGGTGGGTGTGAAGGACCAGCCTAATGAAAAGTTTAAGAAGGGCCTACTCCAGTAGAACTCCGTGGTAATGGAGGAGGTATGTAATCTACATCCATATACATTAGATCATCATCCTCCTCATCATCACTCTTGTCTACCTCTACTGCTGCCACTGCTACCGCCTCTGCATCTGCTGCCGCCACTTGAGTGAGAGGACGTCTAATGGCATTTCTCTCATCACTGACCTGTACCTCTCTCATCCCCATCCTGTAGATGGCATCCCATTCCAGATCAACAGAGAAGGTGTCTTCATAGATCCTCTCATCCTCCAAATTCACCTGGAGGCAAGTCAGTAGAGTGGAGATCAACCATCCATAGGGTAGGTTACCTCACGAATCAGACAAAGTAGCCATGTGCATAGTCTAGATAATAATGTATGGCAGATAGACAGGCTGCCTGGTGCATATACAGTACAATAGGTACTGAGTCAATTGGAAGACCATGTCATAGTTTCCACCCTGAGGAATCTGATCATGCTGAATGATCTTACAATATACCCATGGCTCAGGACGCAAGTTGACGGCCTTCATCTCCCAACGGTCATCATAAAAAATCTGGTTGCATATCTCTGTGTGCATAGAAGTAGATAGAAACTGAGGCTCCTTTGGTGCGCAGTAAACCAATGGCCCATCATTGGAAATGCCCAGGAGATCAACCAACTCCTGACAGTTAAAAGAGATAGGAACCCCTTTCACCCAACTAGTGATCCGAAGCTCTCTACCCCTGTCCATATCCTCTAGATCACCCTCGACCTATAAGTGGCAATAAAACTACTTTACTAGGTCTGGGAAGGTGTAAGCCTTGTACAAGATTATGGGTAGCTAACCCATATCACCAAATGCCCTCTCCACATCAAATATGGCTAAATGGGCTAGGTTAACATACCGACCCCCTTCCATCTTTTTTCACTGAAACCATGGATATTGAACCTCCGCTTTGATGGACCGAAAGTGACGCTGGTCATGAACTTAAGGAACCTTAGTGCTAACCATGATAACTATAAGAAAAGAGAATAAGAAAAAACAAGTTAGAGAATAAAATTTAGGTAGCATAAAGAAGTAAAATGGGAAAACGCCTCACTTTTCACCCAAACACTTAGGCAAGAGGACTTACATAGGTCACAAATCATCCTGCAAGGCTTATTCAATCAAAAATTTGAACTAGGTAGATTGAATTTGGCAAAATCTTAAAATTTGGAAAAACCCCAATTTCTAGGTCAAAATGGGGAATTTCAAATGTTAATCAAACTAACCGATGAAACTTGAATTTTCTTGAGGGCTTTCATCTGTTGGGTAGCCAATAGCAAGAACCACCAATAAAAATCAAATTTTTACGATCAAGAAGATATTAATTTGAAGAAAACTCTATATATGGAAAAAACCTAAGTATGGAAGTTGAAAAAGAAGAAAAGAGTAGAGTTCATACCATGAGGAATAGGATGAAGATTGTCGACCGATGTAGAAACCACTAACTTTGTATGGTTGACACTGTAGCAACCCAGCGGTGGTAAGCTAAGTTGAGACCGTAGGAGAAAGAATGAGAAATGAGAGGGAAATCTTGAAAAATAGGTTTAAAACCTGATTTTTGAATCGTACGATGGCACAATTCGACCGTACCAATCGACTGTACAATCGACCATAGGGTCTCGGTAAGTTGCCAGGGCTTGTATGGTCGATACCTATGGTCGCACTACATGTGACCGTATGACATTGACCGTACGATTAACTATTGTCTGTTTTGATTCTGTTAGAGTTATTGCTTTATAATTTGTTTCTTCTCTCTCCTTCCACTATGGGACTAACAAAATATTACCATTCTATCTTTGTCTCACATGTGTAGCCTCTCTACTTTACCCAGGAATTTAAATGGTTGGGCGTAGATTAACCAGAAGGAGACAGAGTACAATCCCACCTCCACCATCTACGGAGGTCAATAACAATGAAGGTCAAGAAGAGCAAGGAGCAGATGCTGGAAATCAAAATGTTGCACCGCAGGATGTTCACACCTAGGCCAACCCAACTAATTTACCAGCACCACCTACAGATTTAGCTACTGCAGTGATGAATTTAGCACAACAAGTACAACAAGTTCAGCAAATGCAAGCGAACATGCAAGCTACCATGGAAATTGCTTCCCCAGCTGTAAACACCACACCTATACCTGTAGGGCAAGCTAGTACCATGCCTGGGGGTAGCAATATTGTGCCCCAAGCATCTGCTATGAACAACATAGTAGCCCAAGCACCGCAAATACCAGTTATGCAAACTAAAGTGCAGAACCCTGAAGCACCGTAAGGTGGGTACAACCAAGGTAATTATCAGTACCAACCGCCCATGTATGGACCTTATACACAGTATCAGCTTGATCACTCCAGACTGATAGAATATTTTTTGAAGATGAAACTGAGGGAATTCACTGGTAAGCCGTCGGATCATCTGTGGCCAGCCCACTGGATCGACGAGATGGAGAGAAACTTTATGATGATGACTATCAGCGAAGAAGAGAAAGTATTATGTGCCACATTTATGCTGATGCTGAAAGGTGATGCACATCACTGGTGAAAATCCACTCAGAGTTATCTGTAGACAAAGCACATCCAATTAACCTGGGCTATCTTCAAAGAAGCTTTCTTCGAGAAGTATTTCCCTAGGAGTTTTAGAGATCAAATGGAAAAGGAGTTTTTGGGTCTGTACCAGGGACAGATGACTGTGGACGCTTATCAGTAGCATTATGAAGTGCTGTTCTTCTTTGCTTCCTCTAGCATGCATGAAGAAGATACCAAAACCCAAAGGTTCATTATGGGACTTAGGGGAAGCATCTGAGAGCATGTTTTGGGGTTGAAAAAAAATATATACAATGAAGCTATGCAGAAAGCATGAGTTTTGGAGTCTAGTCAAAGAGAGAGTTACTTTGCTCAAAGCAGGGTATAAAGAGGCTGAATCGAAACTCATTCAATGGAGGAAACTCCAAGACATTTAAATCCTTCTGCACCCAAGGCTTCAATGCTGCAACCAAGACTACACCGACAGTCCAATCTCAATTAAAGTAAGGAAATGCTGGCATTAAGTGTTACAACTATGATCAAGTAGAACATTATTCAAGAGATTGTCCTAAGCCAAGGAAGTAGCTACAGCAAGGAAAGGCTTTTGCAGTCACTTCTGAAGATGCTGTCGCATCGCCTGATGTGGTCATAGGTATGATTTAACCATTTTTTTGTAATGCTTTGTGTAAGCATATAGATTAATTTAAGAAGAAAAATCATAGGTATCGTACCTATTAATGGCATACCCGTCAGAGTACTCTTTGACTCTGGAGCCACACACTCATTTATATCAGTGTCTTTCGGAAAGAAGTTAAATTTACCCCCAAGACCGTTAGACTACAAACTACTAGTACGGTCACCTATGGGATTAGAAGTAAAATTAGGTCAAAGTTATGGACCATGTCCAATTCTTATAAATAAACAAAGTTTGGCTGCCAACCTGGTGCAACTCGAGATGACAGACTTCGATGTCATCCTAGGGATGGACTGGTTATCCCAGCATTCAGCAAGTTTGCTTTGCACTGAGAAAAATATATCATTTAAAGACAAGGAAGGCGCAGAGTTCAGTTTTACGGGAACCAAACTTTCCCATAAATGAAAACTCATTATTTATACATTAAAGACTAAGAGATGCCTCAAGAAAAGTAGAATTGGGTACCTAGTGTCTGTGGTCATCTTAACCAAGGAAGCACCACGATGGAAGAAATTGAAGTTGTGCATGAATTTTTGAATGTATTTCCTGAGGAATTACCAGGATTACCACCTGATTGAGCGATAGAATTTGTTATAAACCTTATACCAGGAGCCACACCAGTATCTAAGGCATCCTACTAAATGGCTTCTACTGAATTGGAGGAATTAAAGGCACAATTATAGGAGTTGCAAGACAAGGGTTATATTTGACCCAGTATTTCACCATGGGAAGCACCGGTATGTTCGTGAAAAAGAAGGATTGTAGTG
This sequence comes from Protea cynaroides, assembly GCA_028583415.1. Taxonomy (NCBI): domain Eukaryota; kingdom Viridiplantae; phylum Streptophyta; class Magnoliopsida; order Proteales; family Proteaceae; genus Protea; species Protea cynaroides. The sequence goes on along the minus strand of CM053272.1, from coordinate 69,104,252 downwards.
TTTGACTTTATATAGATTATCGAGAACTGAACAAGCTTACGATCAAAAATTGATATCCGTTGCCTCGGATCGATGACTTATACGACCAGTTGCAAGATGCCAAAGTGTTCTCCAAGATTGATCTCCAATCAGGATACCATCAGTTGAAGAACAAGGAAGCTGATATTCTAAAGACAACATTCAGAACAAGGTATGGAGATTATGAATTCCTAGTTATGTCTTTCCGATTGATTAACGCACCTGCAACTTTCATGGAACTCCACTCAACACATACAAAAAAAAAAAAACCCACCCCCCACAAAACCAACACAACAAACAAAAAATAAAAAAAACCCCCATTTTTAAAAAATTAAAAAACCCCCCACCAAACCCCTTCCAGGCCCCCCACAAAAACAAAAAAAAAAAAAACAAAAAAAACCAAATAAACCATTAACAATAAAATCCCCCAAAAAAACCAATATTAAAATAAGAAAGATTTTTTTTTTAGATTGTCCAATAAAAATAATTAAAAATACACCAAAAAAAAAAAGGTCCCCCCCACCCCCCCCAAAAAAAAAAAAAATATTTTTTTTTAGGAACAAAAAAAAACCAAAAACCCCCCAAAACCCCAAAGCCGGGCCCCCCCCCCCCCCCCCTTTCACCCCCCAAACAAAAAAAATATTAATCCCCCAAAAGGAAACCTTTTTTTTTTTGTTTTAAATAAAAAAAAAAAAAAAAAAAAAAACCCCCCCCCAACAAAAAAAAAAAAAAAAAAAACCCAAACCCAACCCCCCCCCCTTAAAGTTGAAAATAAAAATCAAAATTAAAAAAAAAATAAATAAAAAAAAAAAATTAAAAATCCCAAAATAAAAACTCCTCCTTTTTTTATCCTCCGGGGGGAGAAAAAAAAAAAAAAAGGAAAAAAAAAAATATTAAAAAAAAAAAAAAAAAATAAAAAACCTCAAAAAAAACCTATTAAAAAAAAACTATAAAATAAAAAAAAAAAAAAAAAAAAAAAAAAAAAAAAAAAAAAAACATCCAAAAAAAACACCAAAAAAAAAACCTTAAAAAAAATAATTATAATTAAAAAAAAAAAAAAAAAAAAAAACCCAATTAATTTTAAATATTTAAATATATTTTTTTAAATAGAAATGTAATATTTAATAGACGAAGTGAAAGTAGCTATTCAATCAGACCCCTATCTGAGAACAGTGCAAGAAGACCTTAAAAAAAGTAGGACTACTCCTGACTTCACCTTGGACCTTAAAAGGGTACTACGATACAAAGGGAGAGTATGTGTCCCTGAAAGTGAAGACTTAGATATTAGACACATATTAATGAAGGAAGCTCACACTATTTCTTATTCGGTACATCCTAGGAGTACAAAGATGTATCATGATCTGAAGAAACTATATTAGTGGAGGGGAATGAAAGCAGATGTAGCTAAATATGTGTCGCAATGCCTGAATTGTCAGCAGGTAAAGGCTGAAAGGCAAATGCCTGCAGGTTTGTTACAACCATTACCTAAAATAACTTGGAAATGAGACTGCATTACTATGAACTTCGTCACAGGATTACCATTGACTCCCAGAGTAGTTGATGCAATCTGGGTAATTATAGATCATTTATCTAAGACAGCTTATTTTATAGCTATACGACCTCAGTATACACTAAAGAGGCTAGCCAAGCTGTATATGGATAATATTGTCAGATTGCATGGTGTACCTAAAAGCATCGTGTCTGACAGAGACCCACACTTTACTTCAAGGTTTTGGGAAGGATTATAAAAGGCTATGGGTACAAGTTAAAGTTTAGTACCACATTCCATCCCCAAACCAATCGATAGTCGGAGCGCACCATTCAGATTTTTAGAAGACATGCTCTAAGCATGTGTGATTGATTTCAAAGGATCATGGGATGAGAAGTTACCATTAATCAAGTTCGCTTATAACAACAGCTATCAAGCTACGATATAGATGTCGCTCTATGAAGCACTGTATGGTAGGAAGTGTCGAACTCCCTTATTTTGGAACGAAGTTGGAGAACGGAGAGTTGTTGGACCAGAGTTGTCAAAGAGACTTGTCGAGTAGTAGACATAATCAAGGAAAGGGTCCGAATAGCTCAAAACCATTAGAAATAATATGCAGATAATGGACGTCGAGATCTTGAATTTACCACAGGTGATAAGGTATTTTTGAAGATATCTCCTACGCGTGGTCTAAAACGGTTTGGACAAAAGGGAAAGCTATGTCCTAGATATATTGGACCTTATGAGATTTTGGCAAGGCATGGAAAGGTAGCGTATCAGTTAGCACTACCACCATCGATGTCTAGTATACATAATGTATTCCATGTCTCATAACTGAAGAAGTACGTCAGAGATCCGACATACGTGTTAACGATAAATCTACCAGATTTGACTGAAGATTTAACGTTTAAAGTGATACCTTTTGAAATCACTAGTTGAAAGGGTCAACATCTTTGCAACCACAACATCTATTATGTTAAAGTTATTTGAAAAATCCAAGACGTGGAAGAAATCACATGGGAAGAAGATAACGCTATGCGAAAGCAATATCCTCACCTATTCAACTCGAAAGGTATGTGTAAATTTTGAGGACAAAATTTATGTAAGGGGAGAGATGTAAGACCCGCACTCCACTAACCTAGTCTAACCATGTCGTACCAGGTCTTTCCATCATAGCTGGATCAAGTGGATCGATCGTGTGAATAAGGACCACAAGACCAGGTATGAAAACTCAAAACACTTAAAATCAAGTGTATGGTCGACTACTTGGGTAGGTATGGTTGACCATACAATAGGAAATAAAGACCACTGATTAATAGCCATACGGTCAATGTTTTCAAGCGTATGGTCAACGGATTTTGCCACCGTAGGATCCCAAACCAGACTCCAAGTTTGGAAACTTTTCAAATAAAAAGAGGATCTCTTTCCTATTATTGGAGAGCCTTATATGGACAGTTTCTCTCTATATAAAGGATGCTCTTCAACCCTTCTTCACTCTTTTCGAGCATCATCAAACCGTAAAGGAAGAGAAAGAAGAGAAGGAAGAGAAGGAGAAGGAGATAAGACTAAGGAGAAGGCTGAGAGAAGAGTTCTATAGACTCTCTGCAACAAGTAAGGTATGAACCTTGTCCTTGTAGCCTTAGAACATTAAGAGTGGGAATTTTTACTGTAAATTGCAATACCAAACCCATTGTAAGGATCAAACTGTGGGATTCTCTGAGCAAATCTCAACAAGGGACCATGGAGAATGGGTTAGATTAATTACTTGGTAAAACTAAGAAATTTGGCCTTAGAATGATCATTAGGAAGGACCCTATTGAAGAGCCAAGAGGAAGAATTCGAATTGAAAGTAAAATTTGGTCAGAAAATCGTATGGTCGCAACTATGGTCGACCATAGCATGGTCAAAGTATTGACCATAGCCATTCGGGAAGAATTCAAATTCCGTATGGTCGTAGGTATATGGTTGCATATAGTGCGACCATAGGGTATCGACCGTATGTGGTAAGGTCGATACAGCATGAGACCATAGGACCAATCAGACACCTATCAGTGATATATTTTGATTTTTGACTACTATAACATGGTACATATGAATCCTAACATAAATTAATGTAACTTATAGGTTACTAAATTGATTCAAAGAGAGTTATAAGGCTTAGAAGGAGATCGAGCTTTGTTAACAGGTAAGGGAACAAGACCTAAATTAACTGGATAATAATAAACTGTTATTTTATTGAGTTCAATGTCATGATTGATTCTATGCTTGTATACTTGTAATGTGCATCTCACATGTCATCCAATATTATTACTACTCAAGTATATTTACTTATATTTATGTGCTACCATGTTGGTTGATGATGATAGGAATAGGCATGTCTTTTGTGTTTGTGGTGGGTTAGTATTTTGGATGGGTAGGGCAACAAGGGGGAGGACCTAGGACCTGGTAGCGCAGACTTTAGCCCCCGCCCCTCTCTACTCAAATCTTGTCCACTAACATCATCGTATCACATTTGATTTAGTAACTAATGTCATGGCGATTGGGGACCGCCTGGTCTCTATGGACTTGTGGGGGGGGGGGGGGGGGGGGGCCTTGGATACAATGGATGGCATTAGTATTGATTAGTTGCAAGCCCAGTTTACAAGCCCTCGCCAATAGAGACTTAGGTGTTGGTATGGGTAGGGCATTAGGGGAAGTGTTGGCGGTGTGTAATCCAGATACTTTAGCTTTGTCTCTATTCCATGGTGGGGTGGATGTGGATGACAATGGTGTTTGATCCATTGGGTGGGCTTACACACCCGTGTATAGAGGTGCGGTGGCCGCCAAACCTATCTATAGCACATTGCGAACTTAAAAACTAGACCAAAGATATTGAATTGAATGCATGCATATGTTTGTTGCATTGTTTTATTTTTCATTGAGCCATGATGTGTGCTCACCCTTTCGATGTCGAATATCTTTGGTTGATGTTGTAGGTCCTACTTTAAAAGAGTACGTGAATGCGCCGTCGTATCGATACATGGTGGCTATGGATGTAGAAGCTGTTGAAGATGTGCATGATCCTTTATGCAAGTGTAATCAATGCATCTTTGATTAGTTTAGTTATATTTTCATTACGAGACATGTAATTGATTATTTTATTTTTTTGTCTCGAGTTACTTACAGACAACTGGATTTAATATTTAATTATCACTGTTAGATACTCAGTTCATTAATTATAAAGACTTTCGCTTATTTGGTTATTATCTCTGATTATTACCATGAAATGTGTGTATAGTTTGATAGGGTGGGTACTACCTAAACGGGATCCTAGTTGAACCATTGGTTTATTGACGGTTCATCACACTATTCTAGTTTGTCCAGAATTAGGGTGTGACATACACTATGGACAGGTTGGCCAAGCTATATGTTAAAAAAATAGTGAGATTACATGGTGTACCAACGAGCATTGTGTCAGATAGGGATTTGAGGTTTACATCCAAGCTTTGGGACAGTCTACAAAAAGTCATGGACACACAGTTAAAATTCATTACTGCATTCCATCCTGAGACTGATGGATAATCTGATCGTACGGTACAGATTTTGGAGATATGCTCCACGCATGCTCTTTAGATTTCAAAGGTAGCTGGGACAAGTATTTATCCTTGATAGAGTTCGCCTGCAACAACAGCTTCCAGGCTACTCTTGGTGCTACTCTATATAAGGTACTGTATGGTAGGCGAAGACTCCGTTGTATTGGAATGAGGTAGGGGAGAGAAGAATAATGGAGCTGGATATCATCCAGGACACTTGTGACAAAGTGGATATATTTAGGAAAAGAATCAAGGCAGCTCAAAGCAGACAAAAGAGTTAGCTGGGACAAGTATTTATCCTTGATAGAGTTCACCTACAACAACAGCTTCCAGGCTACTCTTGGTGCAGCTCCATATGAGGTACTGTATGGTAGGCGATGCAGGAGTCTGTTGTATTTGAATGAGGTAGGGGACTGAAGAATAATGGGGCCGAATATTATCCAGGACACTTGTGATAAAGTGGATCTAATCAAGAAGAGAATCAAGGCAGCTCAAAGCAGACAAAAGTGTTACGCTGACAGAAGGGGTAAAGACTTGGAATTTTAGGTTGGTAACAAAGTTTTCCTCAAAGTGTCACCCCACCGTAGTATTCGACGCTTTGGCAAGAAAGGAAAACTGAGTCCAGATATATTGGACCATATGAGATCTTGAGGAGAAGTTGTAAAATGGCATATCAGTTAGCCTTGCCTCCCATACTATCAAAAGTCCATGACATATTTCACATTTCACTTTTGAAGAAATATGTTCATGATCTATCTCACATATTGAGCGTGGAAGTTCTTCGAATTGACAGAGATCTATCTTGCACCATAGAGCCAGTGGTAATTTTGGACCAGAAAGTGCAGCAGCTGCGGAATCGTTCCATTCCCTATGTGAAGGTTCTTTGGCACAGTTATGCTATTGAAGCAGCCATTTGGGAAAGTGAAGATGTAATGCTGGAGAAGTATCAGCATTTGTTTAAAGACTCAGGTATATCTTAATTTCACGGGCAAAATTCTTATAAATTTGGGGGATTGTGAGACCCGCACCCTGAATCCCATTACTAACCCGGATTCTTCTTGTGTCTGGTCTTAACACATCAACTGGTAGAGTACCTAATGTGGATCCGATGATGGTATCCAAACCTTAGGTGAATCTTCATTACTTGTAAATGGTGATATAAGGTATCCTAGTAGGTTTGGGATGGATAGGACATGCATCTCAAAGCATTCGAGCCAAGGAAAGGATCAATTGACTGTGTTTTAGCCCAACCAGCAGAATATACCGGTATAACATTCATCCGGTTGAACTCGAGCCAGTCACACTTTCTCTCCCCGATTCCTATGAAAGGGGGCCAAAGCCCTCATTTTCTCTCTTCTTGTACTGTGGGGCTTCGGGAGAGAATAAAGGAGAAGAGAAGAGAAGAAGGTGAAGAGGAGAGCTTGGAGCTCAAGAACTCAAGTCCTAGCCATCTTCTTGGAGGTAAGGACCTTTGGACTTCCTCTTTCCCCTTTTGGATTAATGGTAGTTGAGCACCATTAATGGTGACCACCATTAATGATGTATAAACCTAGGTTTAGGTTTACCCAACTCCATGAGGAGAGTCAATGAGGTTGAGTTTCACTCCTTCCTCTGTCTTCCTTGGGGAATAAGTGCAAAGGTATTTGGTTGTTGAAGCTCTATTAAGGGAGATCTCATTTAAGACATAGATATAGGGTTTGCTCACCAAACTCTATTAAGGGAGCCAACGGAGCCATAAATGGCTCCCATTGTACCTAATAATGGTGGGAATGAGTTTTCCACTAACTAAAATGGGAATACCAGAGACATGAAGCAAGTTCCCCAAACTTGAGAACAAGCTCCGTTGGTGACCTAGCTTCTGGTTTTATACCGGATCCACGTACCGATAAAATAGTCATGTCCGTTCTTCTGGTTAGCCCACACCATGGTACCACCAAGGTAAATGCCTTGGCTAAGTGATAATAAACTAACCATAGTCTTGAACTAGAGACACGTACCTTTGCATTAATCCTAACCGTTCGACTGGTTCTCGGTGGATCCGTTTGGTTCAAATCCTCCACTCAGACTTAATGTTAAGTGGAGCCAATGTCGGATGAATGATCACCCAGCATTGCTTGCAAAAAAGTTACTAGAACTTCAAGGTTTATAACATCATATGAAACAGATGATCAACCGGATGGTCGAGCATCCGCCCATTCTTTCGGTACCACCCATTGGGAAATACTCTAAGTGTTAACCGATTTAACGTACTGTTGGAACCTTCTACTTGTTTCATCTGTCAGTTCAGTCTATCTTGACTGTTTAGCCTAGTAATGAATAGGAAGACCTTCCTTTTGGTTCCCAACCTTCGGTGGGACCTATGTATGGACATATAAGGCTGGTCCAAGTTGATTAAAAGCTGTGAAACCAATCTAATGAATCCTTATATGATAAATAGGTATTGAACAAGGTTGATTTGCTGAAGCCTTCCTTGTGGCTTCACATTACTGCTGCACTCTATTATGGAATCAGGTGAGGGGTCTAGTCCTAAGACATAGGACATACTTAATAACATGCCTACATTCCTAGTAACATGTTAGGTTGTTATCTAATTGTATGCTTTTCTTTTCATGAATGTTATGTATGAGCATGCATTTGCATAATTATAAATATGAATGATGTATAATTGTTTGGATATGGTGGACGTGTGGCATGTGGGACACAACACATGGGTTACGTTGTTGATGCTAGGCTCTAGCGGGTGCACGATGATCCATGGGATGGAGCCGGGGTTCGCCGCTAAAGCATAGTCTTAGTTCTAAATTATGTAACCATGTATGATGGCTTGTGCGATGCATAGGAGTACGGGTTCATGAGTCATGTTGTATTGCAACCATGTATGGTGGTCCATGTGATGCATGGGAGTACGAGTACATGGATCACATTGGAAATGTAAACACACTAGTGGTAAACACGATGATCCATGGGAGTGGAGCTGGGGTTCTCTACTGGTGGATAGCACGATGGTTATATTGACATGCTAGTGGGGGCACAGTGAACCATGGGAGTGGGAATCCGAGGACTTCTGCTAATGGGTAGTCAAAGTAAAATGAATGAACATAATAGACATAGGTGGTTCCATTCCCCGTTTCCTACGCCCCTCCAGTAGGGGTAAAGATACAGGCATAGCTTTGCACTCCTAAAGGTTAGGCGACCCTAGGGGGAGTCAATGACGTATGGGGGTACTGTAGCTGGCATATGTACGGTCTATGGTGAGAGGAAATGAACCATATAAGGATGGGAGTCCCCAAGCAGGGAGTTAGCTTCTAGAAGCAGTTTAACGGCCTAGGACCGTGTATTCAACTCCTACCTTTGCCTAGGATGTAGAAACACAAACTTGAGACCTAATATAAAATAAATTGCTTTCATCACATTGATATTTTATGTGCATTACATGTGATACTAGATTTCTCACTGAGCTGGGATGTGAGCTCACCCTCGTGTCGATACTATTTTTTAGATCCTTCTTCAGGTGATTTATCCATTACTGAGTTTATGGAGTCTCCTTTGGCTAGTGTGACTACTGACCCTACTAATGATGTTGGTGGAGAGTATGGCAAGGGCTGCACCTGCAGCAACTGCATCTACTCATGACGTAGCCCTCCCCTTACTTTCTCCCTTCCCAGATATGCTCTATTATGATTCTTTTTGTTGGTAGACGAAGAGGTCTATCAAGAACAGCGTAACATATTTACTCTTTGGATTTAGGTATTTGTATATGGATATTAATAGTATTTTGTGATAGAACAAATTGTTTGCAACAGATAATATGATACACAGTATGGGATATGATATCATTTAGATGCAACAGTCTATATTAAATGCTTTTGCTTATTTTATTATTGCTTCTGGATTATTATGGATATTGTATGTGTAGACTGTGGGATTTGTTTGTAATCATCGTGGTAGCGATCTTAGATGTATTCAGGTGCCACAAGGGTTGACCCGGATATCACTCTCAATTTTCTAAAATTGGCTACGACAACACTGAACTTTGAAGCCTACAGAAGGCCTCGTCTACTACCCATGGTGATTTACCTAATGTAATTAAATAAGATTCATTAGGTTGGTGAACATCTTTTAAACCAGCATAGAAAAGTCCTAAAGTCCATGCATGGGTCCCAAGATAAGCTGAGAATTGAAAGGATAGTCTTCCTAATCATTTCTAGGCTCATAAGTCAGTACAGACTGAACCGACAGATAGAACTAGTTATCCGTTCCATCGATATGTGATGCCAATTAACACTTAACCGTTTCTCATGTATACTGAACCAGAAGACAGATTGGATGATTGATCATCCAGTTGGTCATCCTTTTCATATACTGTCTATAGTAATGAGGATTCTAGTGGGTTATTCGGATGCTAGGCCAAGTGATCAGTCATCTGGCACTGGCTCCGCTTATGATATAGCCTACGAGGAGGCATGGCCAGCAGTGCCATGCACATAATCAGTGTGATGTACCCGGTAGGTCGTTCTTCCAGTCACATGATACCTATTGGGTGGCACCGGATATTACTTAGTCTAATGGTTTAAATTATTTGTTTTGGTAATAGACTGGTCGTGAGTCAACCGGTATTAGGGCCACTACCAGTCTACTAGTTCATGCTTTCGATTTCAACCCAGAAACCAAATACAAACCAGAGAGGATTTCCTTTTTTGGGGAAGGTTCCCACCATGGTTTCCTTCACTCTAAATGGTGGTAAACACAAACCTACCTCTATTGGGTACAATGGGAGCCATTTAGGCTCTATTATCATCTCTCTTCACGGAGAGGATGAAAACCTAAGCTTTTAGGTCAAGGTTTGGTCTCTATTGATAGAGGCCATCAATGCTAGAGTTCCACCATGGTTACAAGCCTACATCCCTACAAGAATGGAAGAGGAAAGAAGGATGAAGAACTCATACCTTCAAGAGGGAACTGGTACTTGAGTTCCAAGTCTTCAAGCTCCAAGGTCTCACTCTCCTATGGCTTAACAAGAGAGAATAAAGGAGAATGAGCCCTCCTTTTATAGAACTCATCGAGAGAGGGAGTGTCCTACTCTTGCTTAACCAGTAGAAGTCAAGCAGAGGATCTTTTCGCCGGTTGTGCCTCCGGTTTGATTTAAAGCATATCTGGGCTTAGTTTCATGGGCCCAATTTGATGGTGATGTTTCCTATACATCAATTATCTCCTCCCACATGGTTTACTACTCCTATGTGACCTAAGAGGCTAACCCACATATATGTAGGGTCACAAGATAGTATGCCAAGGGTTGGTACAGTAAGATCTGATACGGAGAGATCTGAATCATGAGGATCTCGGAGTGGGTCTTACACCTTCTCTATTTCATATTTAACTCCTTCTGAGTGAAGAGATATGTGAAGCTCTTGTGGTCTGACTTGATCTGAAATCTCACTGTACAAGTAGTATTTTCAAGTCTTAATGGCATGAATCACTGCTGCTAATTCTAAGTCATGAGTAGGGTAATTTTTCTCATGCTCCTTCAGTTGCCTTAAAGCATTGGCAATCAATAGCATTGGTAATCAACTATTCACCTTTCATCAGAACACGTTCCAAACCCAATCCAGAGGCATCTGTGTATAGGGAAAATGGTTGCCCTGGCTCTAGAATGGTCAAGATGGGAGCCGATATCAACTTCAAATTCAATGTCTGGAAACACTCTTCGCATTTGTCAGTCCAAATAAACTTTTCTCTTTTCTTGGTCAGCTTGGTAAAAGGCACTGTGATCCTTGAGTAGTCCTCTACAAAATGTCTATAATAACCAGTTAAACGCAAGAAAATTCTTATCTTTGCAATGTTCCTATTTCCCGTACTACAATAGCTTCAATCTTACTGGGGTCAATTTTTATTCCTTCTGATGACACCATGTAACCCAAGAAAGCTACTTCGTTCAACCAGAACTCACACTTCTTGAATTTGGCATAGAGCTTATCCCTTCTCAACCGTTGTAAGGCTGCCCTATGATGTGTTGCATGAGTTTTATTGTCTTTGGAGTAGACCAAAATGTCATCTATGAAGACTATGACTGAGGTATCTAAAGATGTCATGAAACACATGATTCATAAGCTCCATAATGACGCAGGGGCATTGGTCAACCTAAACGACATAACCAGGAACTCATAGTGTCTATACCTGGTTCTGAATGCTGTCTTTGGAATGTCACAATCCTTGATCTTTAACTGATGATAACCCTGCCAAAGATCGATCTTAGAGAACACCTTGGCACTTTGTAGCTAGTCGAACAAGTCATCAATCCGAGGTAGTGGATATTAGTTCTTGATGGTGAGCTTATTCAATTCTCAGTAGTCTATACATAGTCGAACACTACCATCTTTCTTCAAGAACAGCACTGGGGTTCCCCATGATAGAATACTCTGCCGTATAAAACCCTTTTCTAACAATTCCAGTAGTTAGGTCTTCAATTCTTTTAATTCTATAGGAGCCATTTGGTAGGGTACCTTAGACATTAGTGTCGAGCCTGGCAAAAGGTCGATCACGAACTCAGTCGCTCGATCAAGTGGCAACCCAGGTAGGTCTTCTAGAAACACATCTGGGAACTCTCACACTACTTCAATGTCTTCCATCCATGATGCTTCTTTGGTAACATCCACCACAGACACAAGATAACCGATTTCACCCTTCTCGAGACACCTCTTCCCCTTGAGTGCAGAAAGTATAAGCTTCTGCTTCCTAGGCCATTTACTTCTAGTAATATTAAATTTTGTGTCGTCCTTGCCCTTGAATGACAACTTCTTCTCAACACATAGCAGCTTCGCTGAGTGTTGAGCCAACCATCCATCCCCAAGATGATGTAAAAGTCTGCCATCTCGAGTCTAACTTGGTTTGCATCCAGATCCCATCCATCAATGTAAATCGAACACGGTCCGTAACATTCATCTAGCACTACCTCTAGTCCCAAAGGAGATCGTACTAATAGTTTTTGGTCTAAGGTCTAACAGGTAAATCCAATCTCTTCCCAAACGATATAGACATAAAGGAATGGGTAGCCCTTAAGTCGAAGAGATCTCTAGCTGGTACACCAACTATAGTTACAGTACCTGTAATTTTACATAGGTTTAGTCTACATGCTTACACAAGCATACTGTAAATAAAGGTCAGGTCATACCTATGACCACATCAAGTTTCGTCAATTGGTTTGTTAGAACCTCTAAAATTTTGAATTTTGCCCTAGGTTTTGGGGAAATTTTCAAAATTAAAAATTTTCATTTCTTGTTCAAAATTAGTCATTATAGTTTGTTGTTTTGCCTATGCAGGATGGTTTGTAACCCATGTAAGTCCTCCTGCCCTTGATTTGAGGCAAGTTTAAGGCTTTTGACCATTTTACGACATTACGTTGCCGAAATTTCTAGAAATTTTTCTAACACTTATTTATTTTTATTTAATTTCTTACAAATAATCATGTCTAGACATCGAGTAGCGACAAAAAATGTTGGCCCATCTGGTTCTCAGAGTCAGCACCCACCCACGAGACTTTTTGATGCATGCCTCTTTCGTTTAGTCAAGGCTCAGGCTCACTACCCATGGTTCCAGGGTAAGAGCATAGAGAGGGTTGGTAGGTTAACTTAAGGGAGTTAGAGAGGTTTGACATAAAGGTAGCATTCGGTGCACTGGGTTGGCTGCTAATGACCCAGTACTAGGGGTCTACACGTCCTGACTTGGAGAAGCAATTCAATTGTAACCTTCAGTTGGAAGGTAATCCAGAGGGCATTAACAGAGGCAAGGGTGTGGACATCTCGTTCAACACCCAAGAGTTGGCTGATCTGCTGAGCGTCACCAATGTCAGTGAGCTAATATATTGTGAGCCTAAAGAGTGCAATTACATGACTGAGGGACTGCGCCAAGTAGTCTAGAGTCAGATTATACAGCCTAGTTTTCGAGAGATAAAGGCTATCAACCTTTGCACTCAACCTCGGGTCTACTGTCGGATCATCCAGCATAACATCATCCCATAGAGTGGCCATTACAATGCGGTCTCCTAGCTAATCCAATACCTGACCTACTACATGGACACCAATTACGAGGTATGTCTACCTTACATCATTATACACACCATGTTCGGAGCGACGATGCCTAGACTGAAGGGTAACCTGCCCTATGATCGACTGATCACCACCCTTTTGGGCTGTCTTGGGGTGAACATGGTGGACGAGCAGATCTACAAGGATACCATGATGACTAATTTGGACTGAGAGGCTATCTATAAGATGGGCCTGCACGATGTGGTCCTCAGTGATGATGAATTGGAGGCCTGAGAGCAGCCATTAAAAGCTGCAGAGAGCAGCCACTAAAAGGGGCAACAGCAGTAGTAGCAAAGGCAGTAGGCTTTGAGAGTGCAGGGGAAGACCTCCACTTGGACATAGACGATATTCCCCCTCTGACACCTCAGTCTGTACCTATGGTCAGATCTTTACAAACTCCATCAATCCGATGATGGCACTGCTTCTCAAGATCTGAGAGGCTCAGCATGCTATGGACCAACCAATAGGAAAGATATGAGAGGCCCAGCATGCAATGGACTCACGAGTGACGGATCGCACCGAAAGCCTTTGGGTCACCGAGGATGAGGTGTACTAGCTGTGAGAGGCCTACGAGCGAGACTATGGGGGTAAAGAGGAGGCTCCCATCGCACCGCTAGCCTAGTGATCTCTCTTTTATTTTTGTTTTGATTTATTACTTTTCTTAGGGTCACTGTCCAACTGGTGGGCTGTACCCAGCTAGTATGTATAGGATTTATTATCATTTATATATATATTTGGTTCTTTAATTCATACTTGTGTATTATGATCTTATTTATTGTATGTATGTCAACGAACCTACGTGCTTAATGTGTTTGTATTAAGACTTTTAGATTTAACCTATCTCAGTTCATAAACACAGGTCAATGTATACTAGTTTGACAGGCAGAGCCTTTGTGCTCTGATACCAAGTTATCACACTCTAATTCTGGCAAAAACCAAAAGTGTGATTGAATCGTCAATGAACCAATGGCTCAAGCCAGGATCACATAAGACCGTGCCAACAATCAAACTATTACATCAAACCACAATCAGAGATAATAATGAATAGCCAAAATTCTTTATTAATAATGAATTGAGAACTAAATGATAAATAAATAAATAAATCCACTTATTTCAATGTATACCAAAACATAAAGTAATATTCCATACAAGTATCATAATCCCAAACTTTAAAATAAAAACCCTAAGAGGAGACGCAATAAAAATACTCGCATGACGAGTCATGCTCATTCTCCATTGGGTGCACATCAATGGCTTCCACGTGTCCATATGATGGTGCATTGATGTAGTCTTCTACAGTAGTACCTGCATCATCAACTAAAAAGAAAATTTATACGTAGGGTGAGCTTACAAATTAACTTGATGAGAAACAAAACAATACAGTAAGCATATGCATGTTGTAGCATTCAATTCTTTGGTCTGGGTAAAGTTTGCAACCTGTTATGGTAAAGATAGACTACAATCACACCTCCATACACGAGAGTATGAGCACACCCAATGGTCAGGAACCTACCAAAACCAATGTCGCCTCATAACACTCACTACAAGATAGAGATAGAGCTAGAGCCTAATGGATTACACACCACTAGCACCCCCCTGATACCCTATCCCACACTAATACATATGCCCCTACTAGTGAGGGCTTGCAAACTAGGTTTTTCACTAACCAATCCAAGATGTCATCAAAGTGTATCAAAGGCCTTACCCTAGTATCATTCAATATGGCACAGAGATAGACCTAGAGTCCGCTGGCAGAACGATGGCCCACACTGCGAGCACTACCCCTGATACCTTACAACATACTAAGTCTGCTAAGTTAACAGTGATACAACGATGTCAGTGTAGTGAATGGTTTGAGGCTACAACCTCTCCCTACTCAACACACCAGTCACACATAAACACATACATATCCTCATCATCATAAAAGAGTAATAATAAAATATGAATGAACAGTAATAGCAGTTATTTGATGACATGTTATACGCACAAACATAAAGCATAGTAATAAGCGATAAGACAGGATAGTTTGTTATTAACCAATTAGTTTGGGTCTTATCCCTCACCTATTAAGTATTGTTGAATTTCTTTAAGACCATGAAAACAGCTTTGATGGTACATAAGTCCAATAAAATTCTTAGGATTAGATTAGGGTTTGTTTCTGATTAAAATCCAATACTCAAACTGATTGTCAGGACTGGTATTTTAGCCTTCCGAACATTGTCTTGTCAATTGTCCGCACTGTATGTGTGCGAACGGGCATCAATTCGAACAACCCTGACGCACTTTTCAAGAGTATCCAGTAGCTTATCTGGCCCCTCTCTGGGTGCTTCAGGACAACATAGGTTGGACAACCCCTGGGGTCTTCCAGTGTGACTTCCTTCAGAGTCTATTCTTCAACTCTCATCGGGGATTCTTCCTACACCGTTCTAAGGTCAAGAACTCATTAGGGCTTCACCACAACCCTAGATTTATACAACCCTAATGGTCTTCGTTATATGTTTCATACAATAATGAAATTAGATCACCGCCTCCGATGGCTGTGAATCAAATCTCACACACAAGACATCATAGTTACTAGTAACAGAGGCTAGGAACTTACCGTTGGTCTCTCGACAATGGTTATTGGGAACTGACAATGAGTTTTCCATCTCCTTCTTCCTTCTCCTTCACAGCCTTCTCTTCAATTGTCTCTCTTACTTTTAGGGTTTGGGCATGATCAAAAGAGTGGAAGAAGGTAGAGGTTTGTTTTTTTTATAAAGGACAATCTCCCATTGAGAGTGGTATCCCAATTAGGAGAGTCTCCCAACCAAGATAGAAAACTCTCCTAAACTCATACAGTAGTTTAAGTTTGACCGATCGCTTGTTTGGTTACCTAATACGCAGACCGAACAACCCAGTTTATTCGACCAGGCAAGCTTCGAGTTGACAGTTTTCCATACCTAGCTATGTGGTCCATCATCTAATTTTTTTTATCCAACTTAGTTCTGATGGAAAAACCTATCACAACACGTTAATCAGATTAAACTGGGTTTGTGGAGTGCGGGTCTGACAATCAATCTAACCAGTTTGAGGCTAGACTGGCTCGTCTAGAAACCTTAAGAAAGAAGGTTCCCGATGAAGATGCTTTTTTGAAATGTAAGGGGTATCTCAAACCCAAAATCGAGACGAGCGCTTTGAAATCTTCCTCTGGAACGAAACCCAGATATTATTGGCCTTGCTAAGCCAATGGTAGTGCCGGATAAATTGCCTACAATATTACTTCATAAAATGGGCTATGAATAGAGTTGCTACATAATGTGCGATGTAATAAAATTCCAAATTTATGGATTTTATGGAAGAAAAGCCTTTTAAGCCAAAAAATTTTGGTTTCTTCTGAACAATAGATTATAGTGGAAGTTTGGGTAGAGAATCAGTGTCACTAGTGTACTTTTGTACATGCAAAGAATAGGAAAATTGAAAGGCATGATCTTTGGCTAGTATTAGGATCACAGAGATCCTCTCAGGTTCCTTGACTTTTGATGGATGATTTCAATGTCTGCAGATTTTCTCATAAAAAAATAGGTCCTGGTTTATTTTCAGTATCTATAGAAGATGAATTTAAAGCTTTTATTGCTTCCCAAAATTTATTAGGAATTTTGACTAATGGACTGAAATTCACATGGTTTAACAATAAGGTTGTCAGGAGAGTACAGGTTGTTCTTGATAAAAGTCAGGGTATTGATCATTAGTTTGACACATATGGCCAGACATACCAGTAGGTTCTACCTGTCACACCTCAATTCTAGACGAATCAGAAGTGTGAATAAACCGCCATACGAACCAACAATTCACACCAAGATCTCATAAGACCGTACCAATAATCCAAACCATCCATATTTCACATAATCAAAAATAGTAAAATAAATAGCGAAAGTCTTTATTAATGAACTGAGAGTCAATAGTGATAAATAATAAATAAATCAATTATCTCAATGTACCAAAACATAAAATAGAGTAAACTATTACAAATCCCATAAGTTAGTACGAAATTAAGACACTATGCGTAACCACGGTGGAAACACTCGATTGATGAGTCTTGCTCATCCTCTACAGCTTGCACATCCATAGCTATCACGTGTCTATACATTGGCGCATTCATGTAGTCTTCAATCGTAACACCTGCAACATCAAAAACTAAAAAGAATGGCGCGCGTGAGGGTCAGCTCACCAACATGAGCTCAGTGAGTAAACAAAACAATGCACAAACATATGCATACATTCACTTCATATCTTTGGTCTGGTATAAGTTTACAACTATGTTATAGAAAGGATTGACGGCTTCCACACCTCTATACACAAATGTGTAAATCCACCCAATAGATCAAACACCATTACGGTCCCACATGCACCCACCATGGAATAGAAATAGAGATAAAGTATCCAAATCACACACTGCTAATACTTCCCTTGATACTCTACCCATACCAGTACGTATGCCCCTATTGGCGAAGGCTTGTAAACTGGGTTCTTGACTAACCAATCCTAGATGTCATCCATATGTATCCAAGGTTTTATCCCAGTATCCCTCAATATGTCCATAGAGATAGAGCTAGGGTTCCTCGGCAAAGTTAAAAACTACATGGTCCACGAACACCCCCCTGATGCCCTATGACGTACTAGTTCCGTTAAGGTAACAGCAATACGACGATATCAATGTGATGCATGGTTTAGGGATTATAAACCCCTCCCCACACAGCACACTAACTACACTCACAAATACATGCATATTCCTATCATCATCAATAATAAAGTAAAACAATAAAATAAATATGTATGAACAGGAATAACAATAATATTAGATGACATGTGAGATATACATTACAATCATAAAAGCATGGCATCAATTATAGCAATAGAGAAATAAACGAAGGATAGTTTGTTATTATCCAATTAGTTTTGGTCCTGTTTCATTACCATTAATCGTAGCATAAACCTCTTCCAAGCTTTAGAAATTAACTTATACTAGTTGACTGTAAGAGCCGCACTCTACTAATCCGGTCTAACCGTGTCATGCTAGGTCTTTCCATCATTGCTGGATCGAGTGGACCAACCATGTGAAGAAAGACCACTAGACCAGGTAAGCAAATTGACACAAAAATACTTAAAATTAAGTGTATGGTCAACTACTTGTGTAGGTATGGTCGACCATACGATGAGGAATGAAGACCACTGATAATTAAACATCCGATCAATACTTTAAAGTATGGTCAATGGATTTTGTGATCGTACTTCCTACCGTATGCTCCCAAATTAGACTTTAGAGTTTGAAAACTTTCCAAATAAGAGGCGGATCTCTTTCCTATTGTTGGAGAGCTCTATATGGAGAGTTTCTCTCTATACAAAAGACATCCCTCAATCCTTTTTCACTCTTTTGGAACATTATTAAACCTTAGACCTAAGGGAGGAAGAAAAAAAAAGACAAGGAGAAGAGGAGAATGAGCAGAAGACTAAGAGGAAGGTTTTACAGAGAAGGTTCTAGCTTCCTACTATAAACCAAGGTATGAAACCTATCTCTGAAGATGTAAATCCTATTGAATAAGGTTTCTATTATGGATTGGGGATGTCAAACTATTATGATCCATGTGATCCTTGAGTAAATCTCAAGGATAACCATGAGGGATGGGTTTAGGGATAATGGTTAACAAGAAACTATAAATAATGGCCATAGGATAACCTTAGGATGAACCCAAGTGATGAGCTGAGAAATTGACTCAGGAAAAACTCGGATTGAAAGTAATTGACTAGAAATCGTATGGTCGCAGCTATGGTCAACCATAGGGTGACCAGAGAGTTGACCACAGCCATTCAGGAAATGTATGGTTACAGTTGTGGTCGCATATAGTGCGACCGTAGGGATCGACTGTACATGGTATGGTCAACACAGGCATGTGACCATGGGACCAATCATTCACCTATCAATGGTCAAATTCAAATTTTGATTACTGTAACATATTACTTAACATATTACACATGAATCCTAACTTAAATTTATATAATTCTTAGGTTGCCAAATTGATTCAAAGAGAATTACAAGGCTTGGAAGGAGATCAAATATCTTTAAAAGGTGAGGGAACAAGACCTAAACTAATTGGATAATAACAAACTATTTTATTTTATTTGTCTAATACAATGAATTCTTCTATGCTTCTATGCTTATAATCTACATCTCACATGTCATCCAATATTAGTGTTATTTCTGCTCATGCATATTTATTTATGTCTATTTATAACATGATGGTGATGATGCTAGGAATAGTTATGTGATTGTGTGTGTGGTTAGTGTGTTGGATGCTAGTGGGGCATCAGGGGGAGGACGTGGTATTGTGGTTCAGCCTGGTCACCAGACTCTAGCTCTATCACTACTCAAGTTTTGTCCATGGATATCGTCGTATGGCCATTACCTTAGCGAAACTAATACATCGTAGGGCATCAGGGGAGGTGTCTCGGACCATGTGGTCTTTGATTCTATCGGGGGACCTTAGCTCTATCTCTATGGACGTATTAAGGGATGCTAGGGTGAGGCCTTAGATACATTAGGATTGGTTAGTTGCGATCCCAGTTTGTAAGCCCTCACTAGTAGAGGCTTACGTGTTGGTATGTGTAGGGCATCAGGGGAAGTGTTGGCATTGTGTGATCTTTAGATCTATCTCTATTCCATGGTAGGTGCATGTGGGACGGCAATGGTGTTTCATCAATTGGACGGACACTCGTGTATAGAGGTACAGTGGCCGCCAATCCTTTCTATAACACATTGCAAACTTAAAACTGGATCAAAGATATGAATTGAATACATACATATGTTTGCGCATTGTTTTATTTGCTCATTGAGCCGTGATGTGTGCTCACCCTCTCGACGTGGAATATTTTTGGTTGATGATGTAGGTCTTATTGTAAAAGACTATGTAAACGCACTGTCATATGGACACATGGTGGTTATGGACGTAGAAGCTGTGGAAGATGCGCATGATCTGTCATGTAAGTGCAACCAATGTGTTTTTGAGTAGTTTAGTTATGTTTGAGTACTGGAACATGTAATTGATTATTTATCTTATGTCTTGAGTTATTTGGAGATAACTGGATTAAATATTTATTATATCACAGTTAGACTTCAATTCATTAATTATAAAAACTTTAGCTTACTTATTTATTATCTCTGATTATTACTATGGAATGTGTTTGGTTTGATATGGTGGGTACAGCCTATACAAGATCCTGACTGAACCATTGGTTTATGAACGGTTCATTACACCACTGGTTAGTCCAAAATTGGGGTATGATGCTTGGTATCAGAGCTCTCAAGCTCTACCCATTTGACCTAACTACTTCCACATGAGTCATGAACTGAGTTAGGAAAAACTAAAACCTGTAATAAAAACACACCATAAGCATCTTGTTGTTTGAGACATAAACTAAGAAAAAGAATAATGCACACACACACATATATATATATAATATATATATGCTAAAAATAAAAGTAAGAAAATGTATATCCGAATCAGAGTACAGTCCACAAGCCAGACAATTACTCTGTAGTATAAATGAGAGAAAAATAAAAGAGTGATCATGGAGCTGGGGGCACTGGAGGAGGAGGTGCCTCTCGGTCTCGATCACGATCCTCAACTTACACCCTCGTAAGCTAGGCTACTTGTGTCTGGGCGGCCCAAAGACTCTCGATGAGACTTGTCACACCCTAATTCTGGACTAACCATAATGGTGTGATGAACCGTCAATAACCCAATGGTTCAACCAGGATCTCGTATAGGCTATGCCAACCATGTTAAACAAAAACACATTCCACATTAATCAGAGATAATAAAGTAAATAGTGAAAGTCTTATTAATAATGAACTGAGGTCTATCATGATGAATAATTAATATTTCAGTTATCTCCAAGTAACCAAAACATAATTTAATACATATTATAAATATCCAAATACGAAAGTTAAACACTAAGCACATCCATAGTTGAAACACTCGCTTAACGAATCATAATAGTCCTCCACAACTTGCTCATCCATAGCTGCCACCTGTACATATGTTGTCGTGTCGACATAATCTTCAACCGTAATACCTGCAACATTAGAAACTAAAAAGAATTGCATGTGCGAAGGTCAGCTCTCCAACTTGAGCTCAATGAGTGAACAAAACAATGCAACAAACATATGCATGCATTTAATTCATATCTTTGGTCTGGTTTATAAGTTTGTAATGTGCTATAGAAAGGTTTGTGGCCTCCGCTCCTCTATACACGAGTGTGTGAATCAACCCAATGGATCAAACACCATTGCAATCTCATATGCACCCACCATGGAATAGAGATTGAGCTAAAGTGTCCGGATCAAACACCGCCAACACTTCCCCTGATGCCCTATCCATACCAACACGTAAGCCCCTATTGGCGAGGGCTTGCAAACTAGGCTTGCAACTAACCAATCTTAATGCCAAATAGTGTATCCAAGGCCTCACCCTAGCATCCCTCAATACGTCCATAGAGATAGAGCTAAGGCCCCCCGACAGAGTCAGAGACGACATGGTCCGAGATACTCCCTTGATGTCCTACGACGTAATAGTTCTGCTAAGGTAATGGCAATACGACGATGTTAGTGGGCAAGACTTGAGTAGAGATAGAGCTAGAGTCTGGTGACGAGGTCGAAAACCACCATGCCACGTCCTCCCCCTGATGCTCCACTCTCATCCAACACACCAACCACACACATACATTAACATGCCTATTCCTAGCATCATCATCATCATGTTATAAATAAATAGAATTAAATATGCATGAACAATAATAGCAAAAATTTTGGATGACATGTGAGATGCACATTAGAAGCATACAAGCATAGAATCAATCATGGCATTGGACTCAATAAAAATAAATTGTTTGTTATTAACCAATTAGTTTAGGTCTTGTTCCCTCACTTGTTAGCAATACTCGATCTCTTTCCAAGCCTTGAAATTATCTTTGAATTGATTTAACAACCTAAAATTATATGAATTTAAGTTAGGGTTCATTTGTGACATGTTACAGTAGTCAAAAATCAAAACAGAGCACTGATAGGTGTTTGATTGGTCCTATGGTCTCATACAGTATCAACCTTACTGCCTACGGTCGATCCCCTACAGTCACATATGGTGCGACCGTAGCTGCGACCATATGGTTTCTAAATCTTTCTGAATGCCTATGGTCGATCCTCTGGTCATGCTGGTCATGCTATGGTCGATCGTAGCTGCGACCTTCAGATTTCTGATCACAGACTACATGCAATTCGAATTCTTCCTGGGTCAATTCTTCTGATCTTCAATGGGGTTTATTCTAAGGTCATCCTATGGCCATCATTAGTAGTTTCATATCAACCTTAACCATCAAACTCACTCTTCATGGTTCTCCTTGGGATTTTCTCAAGAAAATCACATAAATCATAATAGGTTGATATTGCCTATCTTCCATAGAAGTCTTTTTCCTTAGAGTTTACATCTCCAGAGATTTGTTTGATACCTTTGCCTGTGATAGAGAGCCAATCTCTTCTCAGTAAATTCCTCTCATTAGCTTTTGATTCTTCTCCTTCTCTTCATTCTCTTCCTTTGCTTTCTCTAGGGTTTACTAATGTTCTAAAAGAGTGAAAAAGGGCTGAGGGACGTCCTTTATATAAAGGAAAACTCTCCATATAAAGTCCTCTTTCAATTAGGAAAGCAATTCCTTAGTTTAGGAAAGTTTTCAAAACTCAGAGTCTGATCTGGGGTCTCACGGTCGATCATATAATCGCATAAACCATCGACTGTAGGGTCAAAATCATCGACTGTGGGGTTCTGGATTTGAGAATTGTGTTCCCTTCCTTATGGTCGACCATACCTACCCAGGTATGCAACCTTAGGTAGGTTTTCAGTGTTTTTAACTCAATTCTCATACCTAGTTTGTAATCTATCTTCACACGCTCGGTCCACTTAGTTCAAGAATGATGGAAAGACCTGGCACGATACGGTTAGACTAAGTTAGTGGAGTGCGGATCTTACAAGACTCGTCACTCGTCCATCAGTCGGGCTCTGAGCATCGTGAATCTCACTTAGTATCGCCATCATGTCATCTGGTGGTGGGAGCGAAGGGCCAGCTCCTGTAGAATGCTACGATGATCAAGGAAGGATGGCATCCACATCCATGTACATCTGGTCATCATCCTCTTCATCATCACTCTCATTTGCCGCTACAGCTGTCATCTCCGCATCTGCTGTCGCCATCCAAGTAAAAGGATGTCTCATGGCATTCCTCTCATCATCACTAACCTGTATCTCTCTCATCCCCATCCTACAGATGGCATCCCAATCAAGGTCAGCTGAGAAGGTGTCTTCATAGATCCTTTCATCCTCTAAGTTCACCTGGAGGTGAGAGAGTAGAGTGGTGATCAACCTTTCATAGGGTAGGTTACCTCTCGAATCAAACAACATGGCTCTGTACATAGTTCGGATGATAATGTAAGGGAGAGAGATAGGTTGCCTAGTGTAGATACAGTATAGTCAGTACTGAGTCAACTAGGAGACCACGCTAGATAATATTACAATATACCCGTGGCTCAGGATACAGGTTGACTGCCTTCATCTCCCAACGATCGTCATGAATAATCTAATACATACCTCTACAAACATAGTAGTGGTTAAAAAGTTGGGTTCCTTAAGAGCACAGTAGACCAAGGGACTGGCGCTTAAGATACCCAGATGATCTGCCAGCTATTTAGTATTGAAAGAGATAGGAACCCCTTTCACCCAACTAGTGATTCTATATCCTCTGGATTACCCTCAACCTGTAGATTGTAGTAGAACTGCTTTATCAAATCTAGACGGGTGCAACCCTCGTATGAGATCATGGGTAGCCAGCTCATCTTACCAAATGCCCTCTCCACATCAAATAGGGCTAAGTGGGCTAAATTGACACACTGACCCCCTTCCACCTTTTTTTGATGATACCATGGATACTGTACCTCTACTTCGATGGACCTGAAGCTACGAGGGTCATGGACTCTGGGAACCTTGGTATGAACCATGATAACTGTGAGAAATAGGAACAAGAAAACAAGTTAAAAAGTTAGAAATTTGGACAGTACAACGCCGTGAAATGGGAAAAAAGCCTCACTTCTCACCCAAACACCTAGGCAGGAAGACTTACATAAGGCATAAACCATCCAACAATCATCAATTAATAGAAAATGACCCCCAATTAAAATAGTGTTGAAGAAATTTTAAAATTTGGGATTTTCCCCAAATTCTAGGTCAAAATTGGGATTCTCAAATTTTGACCAAACCAATCAATGAAACTCGAATTTTCTTGAGGGCCTTCATCCGTTGGGTAGCCAATAGCAAGGACCACCAATAAAAACCAAAATTTTAAGGTCAAATAGATGCCAATTTGAAGAGAACCCTATAAATGGTGAAAACCTAAGTATGAAAGCTTAAAAAGAAGAAAAGAGTAGATAACGTACCTTAAAGAATAAAACGAAAGTTGTCAACCGATAGAGAAACCACTAAATTCATGCGGTTGACACTGTAGCAACCCAGTGGTGGCGAGCTGAGTTAAGACTGTAGGAGAACAATAGAGAATGAAAGGGAAAAGTCTCGAAACAGGTTTAAAAACCTGATTTTTGAATCGTGCAATCGCACATTCGACCAAAACAGTCTACCATAAGATTGACCGTACGATCCACCATAGGGTCTCGGGAAGTTGCCAGGGTTCGTATGGTAGAACCTATGGTGGCATGTAATGTGACCATACGATATCGACCGTACGATTGACTGTTGTCTGTTTTGGCTCTGTTAGACCTAAGGCCTCGTAATTTTTTTCTCTCCTTCCATTATGGGACTAACAAAATATCACCATTCTCTCTTGTCTCACATGTGTAGCCTTCCCAATATTATTTTACCCAAGAGTTTAATTGGTTGGGCATAGATCAAGCAGAAGAAGATAGAATGCAAACCCACCTCCACCATTTACGGAGGTCAACATCAATGAAGTCAAGAAGGACAAGAAGGAGATGCTGGGAATCAAAATGTTACACCTCAGGATGTTCACACCCAGGCCAACCCAATTAACTTACTAGCACCACCAATAGATTTGGCCACTGTAATGATGAATTTAGCACAATAGGTACAACAGTTGAATCAGATGCAGACAAATACGCAAGCTGCGTTGGGGATTGCACCACCAGTTGCAAATACCACACCAATACTTCCTGGTAGCCACGCTATACCTCTCGCACCTATTGTTAATAATTCAGTGCCCATTGCATTGTGGAAAACAATATCGTACCCACAGTGTAGCAAACTCCAGCAATGCAATCCCCAATCCAGAATCTTAGAGAACAACAGGGGATGAATAACTTAGGGAATTACCAAAAACAGCTACCTGTATATGGCTACTCTGAGAAAAATCAGCTTGACCACTCCAGGCTGATCGAGCATTTTCTGAAGATGAAACCGAAGGAGTTTACAGGTAAGCCATCAGATCCATTGTGGCGAGCTCACTGGATTGAAAAAATGAAAATAAATTTCATGATGATGACTATTACAGAAGAGGAGAAAGTATTGTGTACAACATTTATGCTGAAAGGAGATGCACACCACTAGTGGAAATCCACTCGAGGTTATCTGTTGACCGAGTACACCCAGTTGACCTGGGCCACCTTCAAAGAAGCCTTCTCCAAAAAGTATTTTCCCATGAGTTCAGGGATCATATGAAAAAATAATTTTTGAGTCTATATCAAGGACAGATGACTACCAATGCTTATCAGCAGTGTTATGAGGAACTGTTCTTCTTTGCTCCTTTCAGTATGCATGAGGAAGATACTAAGACCCGTAGGTTAGTTATGGGACTTTGGGGAAGTATCCGTAAGCACGTGTTGGGACTGGAAAAGAAGATATACAATCAAGCTGTGTAGATAGCATGAGTTTTGGAGTCTAGTCAAAGAGACAGTTATTTTGCTCAAAACAGGGGTATTAAAAAGCCTAATGAAAATTCATTTAATGGAGGGAATACAAGGACCTCAAGTCTTTTCGTACTCAAGTCTTCAATACAGCAGCCAAGATTACCCCAATAACCCAACCTCAACAAAAGCAGGGTAATATTAGAGTCAAATGCTTCAACTGCGATCAAGTAGGGAATTATTCAAGAGATTGCCCTAAGCCAAGGAAGCAACCCGGCAAGGGAAGGTTTATGCAGCTACTTTTGAGGATGCTGTCGCATCACCTGATGTAGTCACAGGTATGATTCAACCTTATGTTTTGGAATACCTTGTGTGAGCATGTAGACTAAATTAAGTAAAATCACAGGTATCCTACCTATAGCTAATATACCAGCTAGAGTTTTTTTGACTCTGGAGCCACACACTCATTCATATTGGTGTTTTTCGAAAAGAAGCTAGATATACCCCTCAGACCTTTAGATTACAAGCTATTAGTACGATCACCTATGGGATTATAAGCAGAGTTAGACCAAGGTTATGGACCATGTCCAGTTCTCATAAATGGATGAAGTCTTGGACGCCAACCTGGTGCAACTCGAGATAGCAGACTTTGACGTCATCCTAGGGATGGACTGGTTATCCTAGCATTCTGCAAGTTTGCTTTGTGCTAAAAAAAAGATATCATTCAAGAACAAGGAAGGAGTAGAGTTTAATTTTACGAGAATCAAACTTCCCTGTAAACGAAAAATCATTATTTCTGCATTAAAGGCTAGGAGATGCCTCGATAAAGGAGAAGTTGGGTACCTAGTGTCCATGGTTGACCTTACCAAGGAAGCACCATGAATAAAAGACATTGAAGTTGTGTGTAAATTCTCGGAAGTATTTCCCAAGGAATTACCAAGATTACCACCCGATCGAGTGACAAAGTTCGTTATAGACCTTATGCCTGGAGCCACACCAGTATCTAAGGCACCCTACCGAATGGTTCCTACTGAATAGAAAGAACTGAAGGTATAATTACAGGAGTTGCTAGACAAGGGTTATATCTATCACACCCCAATTCTGCACTATTCAGAATGATGTGATAAACCGCTAATAAACCAACGGTTCAACCAGGATCTCAAATAGGCTATCCCCGCGTTATCTAAACTTACACACATCCGTAATCATAATCAGAGTAAATACACAATAGCGGAAGTCTTATAATAACATGAACTGAGAAACTAAGATGATATTAATAATTTAATAGGAAATTATTCTGTTTTCAACTGAGACATAAATATTTAAGTACCAAATACATGTCTTAATAAATCCAATAAAGAAACCTATAAAATATCTAATCAAATACACACGAGTTGCACTCGCAAGAGGAGTCGTGTGTATCCACTTCAGCTTCAGCTTCCATCGTTGCCACGTTCCCGTACGCAGACGCATTCACATAGTCTTCAACGGTATAACCTGCATCATCAACTAAAAATATTCGACGTCGAGGGGTGAGCACACATCACGACTCAATGAGTAGCCAAAAAAATGCAACAATACATATGCATGGAAATCAATTTAGATCTTTGGTCCGGTTTAAAGTTTGCAGTAAGCAATAGAAAGGTTTAGGTAGCCAAAGGTCACGTTTATTGACCCCGCCTCTATACACGAGTGTGTGACGTCATCCGAAGATCACGTTTATCGTCAACTCACAGGCACCCAACCATGAGCATTATATAACAAAGGTTACATTTATTGTTATATAGTGCCATACTAACACGTAAGTCCCTGCTGGCGAGGGCTACAAACTGGGCTCGCAACTAACCAATCCTAATGCCAAAAGTGTATCCAAGGCCTCACCCCAGCATCCCTCAGAATGTCCATAGAGATAGAGCTAAGGCCCCCCGGTAAAGTCAGAGACTACAAGGACCGAGACCACCTCCCCTGATACTCTACGACACAATAGTTCTGCTAAAGTAATGGCGATACGACGATGCCAATGCACAAGACTTGAGTTAGAGATAGAGCTAAAGTGTTGAGACCCGCCAAAGGTTAACGTTTATTGACGTTCTCATTACACCTCCCCTGATACTCGCTCGCATCAAGTACATCAACCACACACATACAAGCACATGCCTATTCCTATCATCATCATCATCATGTTATAAAAAATAAAGTAAATATGCATGAACAAATAATAAAAACATTGGATGGCATGCTGTATGCACATTACAAACATATTCGCATAGAATCAAGCATGGCATAGGACTCAAGAAATAGAAAACAGTTTTTTTTATTAACCAATTTAGTTTGGAGTTCTGGTTCCTCACCTTAGCTTGCTATTAGATACTTTTCCAAGCTTTAGAATCACCTTTACAGTGTTATTATATTGCTAGAAGACCTAACAAAGTCGATAGAATTTAATTAGAATTAATTCTGAATTTAAAAACCATGGTGTTAACTGAGGGTCGGAGGTAGGGTAGGAGTCCTGATCGACCCTGGGTGCGACCCTCCACAGATTCTGAACTTCCCGAACACTGAGGGTCGATGGTCAGGAACACCTAGGGTCGGATGGTCATCGACCCTCGGTGCGACCCTCTGTGCACTTTGGTCCAATTCCCTCTCTTTGATCCATTCTTCCTGTTTGGGGTCCTATGGCTTGCTTCTACATTCCATTAAACATTCATTCCATGGTCTGGAACCACGAATCAACCACCTAGATAGCTTTCATGCATTCTTCTATGGTTTTTCATGAAAACCTAACCATAGCTTGATGGTTTGGGTTTCTCCGAGATCACACTCTCTACAATAACTAACCTAAGGTCTGTAGAAACTCATGGAATTAGTATCCATCCCTGAGAAGATTACTTTTTCTCTTAAATTCTTCTCCTTTTTGCTAAGTTCTCTTCCTTACCTTTCTTCTTCCTCTTTTCCTTCTCCTCTCTTTCTCTCAATTCAATTAGGGTTGTGAAAGGAGTGAAAGTGGCTTAGGGACGTCCTTTAAATAGAGTAGGAATATCCTAAAATAAGTCCCTTTGAGATTAGGAAAGAATCCCAATCGAAAATTAGGAAATTTTTTAATTTTATTTTCTTACGGCAATCGAGGGTCGATGATCCAGTCGACCCTAGGGTCCTAAGCTGTCCGACCCTCCCTTCAAAACTGAGGGTCTGACTTTCTGTTTTGGGAGGTCCGACCCTTCTTAGCTGGGTATGCGACCCTTCCCCTATTTTAAGTGTTTTTGGGTCGATTTGATACCTGGGATCTCGATCTCCTTCACGCCCTTGGTCCATTTGACTCGACCGTGATGGGTAAACCTGGTTCAAGGTGGTAAGACCGGGTTAGATTGACACGGGTCTTACAACTCCCCCCAACTTATAAAAATTTCGTCCTCAAAATTGTACGTACCTTCTGAATCAAATAAGTGAGGGTATTGCTTCCGCATAGCATTTTCTTCTTCCCATGTAATTTCTTCCATGTCTCTATTTTTCCATGTGACCTTAACATAGTAGATATCTCTGTTGCGTAGACGTTGAACCTTTCGACTAGTGATTTCTGTTGGTGTTACTTTAAATGTCAAATCATCAGTTAATTCCAGCAAATCCACTGTCAAAACATGCGTTGGGTCTTTGACATACTTCTTCAATAGGAAAATGTGAAATACGTCATGCACACTTGACATAGATGGTGGTAGTGCTAACTGATAAGCCACTTTTCCACGCTTAGCTAGAATTTCATACGGCCCGACATATCTTGGACTTAGTTTCCCTTTCTGTCCGAACCTCTTCAGTCCTCGCATGGGCGATACCTTCAAAAATACTTTATCACCTACTGCGAACTCCAGATCTCTTCGTCAAGTATTCGCATATTGCTTCTGACGGTTCTGAGCTGTTATCACTCTTTCCTTGATGATGTCGACCACTCGACAGGTCTCTTCAACAAATTTCGGTCCAACAATACTACGTTCTCCAACTTCATTCCAGAACAAGGGAGTTTGACACTTCCTGCCATACAGTGCTTCATAAGGTGACATCTGTATAGTAGCCTGATAGCTATTGTTATAAGCAAACTCGATCAGTGGTAATCTTTCATCCCATGATCCCTTGAAATCAATTACACATGCTCATAGCATATCTTCTAGAATCTGAATTGTACGCTCCAACTGTCCATCTGTCTGTGGGTGGAATGCAGTACTGAACTTCAACGTTGTACCCATAGCCTTTTGCAATCCTTCCAAAAACTTGGAAGTAAAACGTGGATCTCTATCCGACACAATGCTTTCTAGAACACCATGTAATCGAACAATATTATCCACGTACAGCTTCGCTAACCTTTCCAGTGTATACTGAGGTCGTATAGGTATGAAGCGAGCTGTTTTAGTCAGACGGTCCACAATCACCCAAACTGCGTCAACTACTCGAGGAGTCAATGGTAGTCCCGTGACGAAGTCCATAGTGATGCAGTCCCATTTCCATGCTAGTTCCGATAATGGCTGTAACAGTCCTGCGGGTCTTTGTCATTCAGCCTTTACTTTCTGACAATTTAGACATTGAGACACGAACTTAGATACATCTACTTTCATTCCCCTCCACCAATATAGTTTTTTTAGATGATGATACATTTTTGTACTTCCAGGATGTATCGAATAGATGGTGGTGTGGGCTTCCTTCATCAGTCAGTGTCTAATGTCTACACTTTCTATTTCAGGTACACATATTCTTCCTTTGTATTTCAGTACTTTCTTGTCATCGAAGGTGAACTCAGGATTAGTCCTACCTTTCTCAATATCTTCTTGTACTGTTCTCAGATAAGGATCTGCTTGAATAGCTGTCTTCACTTCATCCACTATATCCGGTATAATCTTCAATGCCGCGAACATATTTGAAAATCGATGAATAAACCCTTGGTTGGCTGATCCATCCATTGTATCTATCACATACTGCTCGTTGCCGTGATTGAATACCATTCCGGTAGTACACATTGCTGCAGTCGTGCTAACTTCTCCTTGAGATTTTATCATTGTTTTTCTGCTTAATGCATCCGCTACTACGTTCGCTTTTCCTGGATGATACTGGATATCACAATCATAGTCTTTCAATAGTTTCAGCCATCTTCTTTGTCTCATATTCAACTCCTTCTGATTAAATAAATAAGACTTTTATGGTCCGACTTAATCTGAAATTTCTCTCCGTATAAGTAATGTATCCATATCTTGACAGCATGTACTACTGCCGCTAACTCCAAATCATGAGTGGGGTAGTTTTTCTCATGTACCTTCAACTGTCTTGAAGCATAAGCAATCACTTGCTCTCCTTGCATAAGCACACATCCTAATCCCAATCCCGACGCATCAGTGTATAAGGTAAACGTCTGTCCTGGAATAGGAATAGTCAAAATCGAGGCGGATATCAATCTGGACTTCAGCGTTTGGAAGCTCTTCTCACATTTATCCGTCCACACAAACTTTTCACCTTTCTTAGTCAAACTGGTGAGAGGTACGACAATCCGAGAATAGTCTTCTACGAATCTCCGATAATAACCAGCTAGACCCAGAAAACTTCTGATTTTTGAAATGCTCTTTGGTGCTTCCCACTTTACAATAGCCTCGATCTTGCTGGGGTCCACTTTGATTCCTTCAGCGGATACTACATGGCCTAGAAAGGCGACTTCACTTAGCCAAAACTCGCACTTTGAAAATTTGGCATATAGCTTCTCTTTCCTTAAACGCTGTAGGGCTGCGTTTAGGTTCTTGATATGGGTTTCCTTGTCCTTGAAATATACCAATATATCATCAATAAATACTATAACCAACGTATCCAACATATCGTGGAAAACTCGGTTCATAAGTTCCATGAATGTTGCCGGTGCATTAGTTAATCCGAAAGACATAACCAAAAATTCATAATGTCCATATCTGGTTCTGAATGCTGTCTTCGGAATATCACCTTCTTTAATCTTCAGCTGATGATAGCCTGATCGAAGGTCGATCTTAGAAAATAATTTTGCTCCTTGTAACTGATCGAACAAGTCATCGATCCGAGGTAGTGGGTATCGATTCTTGATTGTCAGTTTACTCAACTCTTGATAGTCGATGCATAATCGAACGCTACCATCCTTCTTCTTTACGAACAACACCGGTGACCCCCATGGAGATATACTGGGTCGAATATAACCCTTGTCCAGCAGTTCTTGTAGTTGCACTTTTAATTCCTTCAGTTCTGTAGGAGCCATTTTATAAGGTGCTTTTGACACTGGTGCGGCTCCAGGTATAAGGTCCATCACAAACTCCGTGGCTCGGTCGGGTGGTAATCTGTGTAGTTCCTCCGGAAATACGTCAGGATAGTCCCGCACGACATCAATATCTTCCATTCGTGGCGCGTCCTTGGTTAGGTCGACCACGGATACTAAATACTCGATTGCCCCCTTCTCAAGGCACTTCTTAGCCTTTAGTGCTGAAAGTATGAGCTTGCGTCTCCGGGGAAGTTTGGTTCCCGAAAAACTTAATTCTGCTCCTTCTTTGTCTTTGAACGTTAGCTTCTTTTTGGCGCATAATAGATTTGCAGAATGCCGAGCTAACCAGTCCATTCCTAAGATGACATCAAAGTCTGCCATCTCAAGTTGTATCAAGGTTGCATCTGAAGTTTTCTCTCCAATGAAAACTGGACATGGTCCATAACCTTTCTCTAGTTCCACTTCTAACCCCATCGGTGACCGTACAAGTAATTTGTAGTCTAATGTTTTGATGGGTAATTTTGTCTTCTTTCCAAATGACACAGATATAAATGAATGAGTAGCTCCGGAATCGAAGAGTACTCTGGCGGGTACGCCATTTATAGGTACAATACCTGTGATTTATCTTTACTTAGTCTACATACTCATTCATGTAATTATAACTTTAAAAGTTTCAGTCATACCTGTGACCACATCGGGTGATGCAGCCGCATCCTCGGACGTAACAGCATATACCCGTCCCTGATGGAATTGCTTCTTGGGCTTAGGGCACTCCCTTGCCATATGTCCCAGCTGGTTGCAGTTAAAACACTTCGGGGCTTCAGAATTTGGCTTTGGCTGAGGTTGAGCTGCTGGAGTAGTCTTGGTTGCAGTAGTAAAATTCTGAGGACGGAAAGGCTTATATGTCTTGTTATTGCCTCCGTTGTAAGAATTTCTGGCTGGCCTTTTGATGCCTCTGTTCTGAGTAAAATAACTCTCCTTCTGACTCGATTCTATAACTCAAGCAATCTAGACAGCTTCATTATAAATTCTCTTTTCTAAGCCCAGAACATGTTCTCTGATGTTTCCTCTCAGTCCCGTGACAAACCTACGGGTTTTGGTTTCTTCTTCTTGCATACTCAGTGGTGCGAAGAAAAATAGCTCTTCATAACGCTGTTGGTACGCATCCACTGACATCTGTCCCTGATAAAGACTCAGGAACTCCTTCTCCATCGAATCTCTGAAGCTCCGTGGAAAATATTTCTCAAAGAAGGCTTCTTTATATATAGCCCATGTCAGTAGGGCGTGCTTGGTCAGTAGATATGCCTTCGTGGATTTCCACCAATGATGTGCGTCGCCCTTAAGCATGAAGGTGGTGCATAGTACTTTCTCTTCCTCTGTGATAGTCATCATGAGGAAATTTCTCTCCATCTCGTCTATCCAGTGGGCTGGCCACAACGGATCAGACGGTTTGCCGTTGAATTCTTTGGGTTTCATCTTAAAAAATCTCTCCACTAGTCGGGAGTGGTCCAGCTGATTTTGGGGGTTTGCCCCAAACATATGGGGTGGATACTGGTAATCCCCCTGAGCTGCTTCTGGAACCTGCACTGGAATCTGTGCAGCCGGTTGTTGAGGTGTCTGAGGAGCTGGGTGGTTACCCACCGATGCTTGCGGGCTTGTCCCGTGTGCATGGGAGCAGCCTGAGTGGCTTGAAACATAATTCCCATGGCAACCTGCATCTGAGCCTGTGCGTGTTGCATCTGCTGCAGCTGCTGTGCCAGATTCATCACCACTGTTGCTAGCTCTGGTGGTGGAGGTGGCAAATTTGTAGGGTTTGCCGGTTCTAGATTACCCGGTGCATAGTTATTTTCTTGACTGGTCTCCTCCAAGGGTGGTGGTGGTGGGACTGCATTTCGGGTCTGTCGGGTCACCCTACGTCCAGACATAATTCTTTTCTGTGATTGGTGGTGCCTGAAAATCATCAAAATAGGTGAGAAGTCATTTATATTTCATGTAGGCACGCTAACCAATAATCAATTCCAATTCTAGCTCATTTTATAAAAAAAAATACTGTCCTTTCTATGCAGGGTCGATGGTGAGGGTCGATGGTGTGTCCGACCCTTGGTATCCGACCCTGGGAATGACCTGTTCTTCCCGAGAGCTGAGGGTCGATGTGAGGGTCGATGGGTATCCGACCCTCAGTTCCGACCCTCGATTTTCTGTCAGATTCCCGAGAGCCGAGGGTCGATGGGAGGGTCGATTATTCTAGTCGAATTGTCCGACCCTCGGACCAAAAATCAGATTTTTAAGATCCGATTATGGGTCATTTCTTATTATTTCCCTCCCGTTTCGACTCGCCTCTCCACTCTGAGTTGCTACAGTGCTACTCCACTGTTGTTGGTCGATTTTATTCCGAGTTTTGACGTCCACTTCATCCCTACAGGTATGTCTTCCCATTTTTACCTGTTTTTAGGTTTCCATTTCTAGGTTTTCGCATGTTTAACTTGTATTTTCCAAATTAAACTTTTTACAACCGTAAAAATTTGATTTTTATTGGGGGCTTTTGTTATTGGTGTCTCGAGGAACGAAAGCCCTTAAAAATTTTTGAGTTTCATCGGTTGGTTATCGAGAAACTTGAAATTTTCTCTTTTTGCCCTAATTTGTCGATATTTTTTATTTTTCTTGAATTTCTTCAAATTGGACATCGTCAATTAAAATTTCCTACTGCATGTGGGTGGTAGGGTATGTTTAGACCTACGTAAGTTCTCATGCCCACTTGTATGGTGAGGAATGGGGCTTTATGGTCAACTTACGTCATTATTAAATCAATTTCGGATTTTTATCCCATAATTTCCTTATTTTTCCTTCTCTTTCTTCTTTTGTAGATACCATGGCTCGTACCAAGGTACCCAGAGTGTCACACCCCAATTCTGGCTGAACCAGAAGTGTGAGTGAACCGGCTCTAAACCAAGGTTCACACCAGGATCTCAATAGACCGTGTCAACCAATCATTCCCAAGCAATCTAACAAAATCAGAGATATAATACATAGCAGCGGAAATAATTTATAACAATGAGCTGAACTAAATGATAACTTAAAATAATTAATCCAATTATTCCATCATCCATCAAAATTTAAATAATATTTAATTACAAGCTTAACAGAAAATAAAAGAATAAACCAATCACAAAGGAAAGACACAGAAGGAGCACTCGCATAACGCATCATGCTCGTCCTCCACACTCTGTGTCTCCAGGGCAGCCATCGTACTGTAGGCTGGGGCGGTCACGAAGTCCTCCACCGTATACCCTGCATCCAAATCTGAAGAGAGATATATATATATATCGGGGTGAGCTACAACACAGCTCAGTAAAGCACAAGACCAATGCAACATCCACATGCATGAGATAAAATTACAGATTGGGCAGGCATAACTTGCAAGGTGCTATGGTAAGGATTGGCGGCCACCGCACCTCCATGCACGAGAGTGTGGGCACACCCAACAGTCAGGCTCCTACCACACTACTGCTGCTGCCCCACATCTCTCACTCCGGTATGGAGATAGGACTTGAGTCTGGCGGGCAGGCGTAACCACAATCCCACTTCCTCCCCCTGATACCCCATACTGCACCAATACCTAAACCCCTATTGGCAAGGGCTTGCAAGTGGGTTTCGTTTCTAACCAGTCCTAGATGTCATACATGTAGGCTCCACCCTAGTACAGCCGTCTACGGCATAGGGATAGAGCTAGAGCGTGCAGGCCAGGCTGGAGACCTCAATACCTCACCTCCCCCTGATACCCTACCCGCAACAAGCATACCAAGATGGAACTATACGCAAGTAGGCCCTATCCCAACATCACTCCCTATGGCATAGGGATAGAGCTAAAGCATCATGGCCAGGTCAACGTCGACGTCGGAGATCACCATGCCACGTCACTGTGGCCAGATCAACGTCAACATCGGAGACCACCTGCCATAACCTCCCCCTGATACCCCACCCATACCAAGCATGCTAAGATAAGGTGCTATTGAAAGTGTCGGGGTGAGGAATGATCCCAGGCCCCTGGCCCTTCCCATTCCACACCCCAACTAAAACAATCACATGTCTAACATCCATCACACCTAGCATATGAAATGCATGAACAGATAAATCAAATAGAATTTACACTACATGACGTGTGATATGCACAATCCATCAAACAAAGCATATAAATTGATACAGAATATAAAGAGCTCTCTAAGGTTTATTATTAATTCTTTAATTTAAGTTTCGGGTCTTGTCCCTTACCTGACGCGTGGTATCAATCCCTTTCGGCGTCAGAAATTTCACATACAAGTCCTACACAATCATATTTACATGTTAATTTTCATTTATTAGAGTTTTAGAAGCCAAAACCAGGCTTTCCCAAACAAACAGAGCTCGGAACACATACCAGTCTCGCACAAACCGGTCGCAGGATAGTGCAACCGATATGGTGAGACCGGTATACATACCGGATGCACACATACCGGTCTCACTCAGATCTGACTGAGTGCGACCGGTATGGTGCCAGCGGTATGCATACCGGATGCACACATACCGGTCTCACTCAGATCTGGCTGAGTGCGACCGGTATGGTGCCAGCGATATACATCGCGGCCCATACCGCTGGACTCGCCCAAGGGTATACCCTATGGCGTGATTCCGAGAGCGAGGTCTCCACGGGTAGCTCCCTAAGGTCTCACCTATCCTCTGCTAGGGTCCGATCCCTGTAAAGTCCTACGGATCGCGGCTAGAACGCCGCATAGCGACCCAGATCCGAAAAGAGACAAGAAAAGGCATCTAGGGCATAAATAATCAGATCCACCCTACGGGTAGGTCCCAAGGGTCTCCCTTATCAATTTCTAAGGTCCATTCTCTGAAGGGTCCTACGGATCGTGGCTAGAATGCCAAAAACCAACCAGATTAGAAAGAAAGGCGAAAGGAATCTAAGCATTCCTCCATCTGATCTCACGCCGCTTCGCGGCTCCGATCCGATAATCAACACTACAGGAAAGATAGAGCACTTTACCGGTAGCGGTTGTCAGTTGGCGGCGTGTTCCTCCACCGGCGGCTCCTTCCTGGGCGGCTTCTTCCTCCTTGAACCTCCTCAACTCCTTCTCCGAACGGATGGGTTTACAAAGAGGTTCACGGAGTGTCTCCCCCTCTTTTAATAGAGGGAGGCCATCCAAGGCACGCTCCCCCCTCATATGGAAACTTAAAGTTTCCATTTTTGAGAGAAACACAAGCTGGAGACGGACTCCAGCCGCTTAGAACTATACCGGTCTCACACATACCGGTCGCAGGATAGTGCAACCGGTATGGTGTGACCGGTATGCCATACCGCTGGCCCATACCGGTCGCAGGATAGTGCGACCGGTATGGTGCGACCGGTATGCACTTAACCGTTTTTACACCTTTTTCGTACCTGAATTTGACTGGTTCTTCACCCGGCTTCTTGCGTGGTCTCTTGCCCGGCTTCGCTTTCCGGTCCGGTTATGATTGGGTCACCTGTCATCGCATAAAACCATGGTTAGACCGGGTTTTAGAGCACGGTTCTTAAACAGAGTTCGTGATCCCCTTTGCTTCCGTTCCAATGAAGCCGAGGCACGGTATGCTGACTATACCCATAAGAAGGTTGAGGGTGGTCGTATGGTGAACTTGGCTGAGTTAGCCGTGTTCAACGTAGAGGGAGTCTTTGGTGACATGGGGTGGCTTCCTGTCATTACATACGACGCGTGCACATGTTCGGATTTGGTGTGCCAGTTTTATTGTAATCTCCAGGTGGTGGGGAATTATAATGACGTTGAGCATGGTCAGGAGTTGCGTCACCAGCTACGTCAAAGGGGTAGATATCTCTTTCGACTATCGGTAGCTGGCCGACTTGTTGGGCATTCCTTATGATGGCCCCATGGTGTACTGTGCGCCTGGAGAGCCCCAGTTTGTTGAGATGGAGATGAG
Organism: Protea cynaroides; assembly: GCA_028583415.1. NCBI lineage: Eukaryota > Viridiplantae > Streptophyta > Magnoliopsida > Proteales > Proteaceae > Protea > Protea cynaroides. Next base: position 69,065,935 of record CM053272.1, on the reverse strand, counting down.
GGCAGAGATCGACAATCAGTTGCTCCGTCCTGATCGATGGCAGATGAGAGCTTGTTATTTGTGTCCAGCTCCATGGGTCTTCTGCAAGATTATCCAGCATAATCTGATCCCGCAGAGTGGGAACTATGAGAGGGTTTCTCAGCTGACTCAGTTTCTGATATACAGTATCTGCACTCGCCAGCCCGTCTGCCTTCCATACATCATCATGCGGACTATGATTAGTGCTACATTGTCCAGTCATAGGGGTAATCTACCCTATGGATGCATGATTACAGTCCTACTGACCCGTCTGGGGGTTGACCTGGTGGATGAGAAGATCCAGGAGAAGATCTTCTCGTCGCCTCTAGATTGGGAGGTAATCTGCAAGATGGGTATGCGGGATGCCCAAGTTAGTGATGAGGAGAGGAACGTGATGGTGCGCCCTCACACTTGTATCGAGATGGCTGATGCCAAGGATGCTGCTGCCGCTGCTAGAGCCCATGTGGATCCTGTCGATGATGACGACCGCATGTATATGGTTGTTGACGCGATACCACCGCCTTCACCTACGCATGTGGCTGGTGTCGGTACTTCTTCTGTGACGGATCCTGTACCTGAGGCTGGTCCTTCGCATGCGGCTGGTCCTTCACTCCCACCTCCTGATATGATGGAGATGCTGCAGGAGGTCAGGGAGGCTCAGCGCAGATCTGATCTGAGGATGGAGGAGTTATTAAACGTAGTTATTAGACGCTCAGCATGTGAGAGTGGATGAACTGTTAGCCGCCCAGCTCATATCAGACACACGGATGGGAGAGCTTATAGAGGTACAGCGTGCGACTGATCGGAGGGTAGTCGATCTCCCAGCTAGTCTACAGACGACCCAGACTTAGATAGCCTGGTTGACTAGAGTCAATGCTGAGGACTATGATAGAGACCGTGAGGCTCCGCCTCCTCCTTCGCCTCCAGCTTCCTGGGTGTACTTTAGTTTCCTTGTACTTCAGAGTAACTGTCCGGGTTGTGGACTGTACTCTGCTTTAGTTATGTATATACGTTTTGTTTCTCCCACTCATTGTATGTAACTTGTTTCCCCTTTAATAGATGCACTATTCTCTTTTTAAATTTGGTCACAATCATCACTAGTGCTTACAGTGTGTTAATATTACCGTTTTTACTTTTATCCTATCTCAGTTCACGATTGTCTTGAATGTATGCTAGTTCAGCGGACAAGGCCTGAGATACTCTGATACCAAGTTGTCACACCCCAATTCTGCACTATTCAGAATGATGTGATGAACCGCTAATAAACCAACGGTTCAACCAAGATCTCAAATAGGCTATCCTCGCGTTATCTAAACTTACACACATTCGTAATCATAATCAGAGTAAATACATAATAGCAGAAGTCTTATAATAACATGAACTGAGAAACTAAGAAGATATTAATAATTTAATAGCAAATTATTCTATTTTCAACTGAGACATAAATATTTAAGTACCAAATACATGCCTTAATAAATTCAATAAAAAACCTATAAAATATCTAATCAAATACACACGAGTTGCACTCGCAAGAGGAGTCGTGTGTATCCACTTCAGCTTCAGCTTCCATCGCTGCCACGTTTTCGTACGCAGACGCATTCACATAGTCTTCAACGATATAACCTGCATCATCAACTAAAAATATTCGACGTCGAGGGGTGAGCACACATCACGGCTCAGTGAGTAGACAAAACAATGCAACAATACATATGCATGCAAATCAATTTATATCTTTGGTCCAGTTTAAAGTTTACAGTATGCAATAGAAAGGTTTAGGTAGCCAAAGGGTCGTGTTTATTGACCCCGCCTCTATACATGAGTGTGTGACGTCACCCGAAGATCACGTTTATCGTCAACTCACAGGCACCCAACCATGAACATTATATAACAAAGGTTACGTTTATTGCTATATAGTGCCATACCAACACGTAAGCCCCTGCTGGCGAGGGCTGCAAACTGGGCTCGCAACTAACCAATCCTAATGCCAAAAGTGTATCCAAGGCCTCACCCCAGTATCCCTCAGAATGTCCATAGAGATAGAGCTAAGGCCCCCCGGTAGAGTCAGAGACTACAAGGACCGAGACCACCTCCCCTGATACTCTACGACACAATAGTTCTGCTAAAGTAATGGCGATATGACGATGTCAATGCATAAGACTTGAGTTAGAGATAGAGCTAAAGTGCTGAGACCCGCCAAAGGTTAACGTTTATTGACGTTCTCATCACACCTCCCCTGATACTCGCTCGCATCACGTACATCAACCACACACATACAAGCACATGCCTATTCCTATCATCATCATCATCATGTTATAAATAATAAAGTAAATATGCATGAACAAATAATAGAAACATTGGATGGCATGTTGTATGCACATTACAAACATATTCGCATAGAATCAAGCATGGCATAGGACTCAAGAAATAGAAAATAGTTTTTGTTATTAACCAATTTAGTTTGGAGTTCTGGTTCCTCACCTTAGCTTGCTAATAGATACTTTTCCAAGCTTTAGAATCACCTTTACAGTGTTATTATATTGCTAGAAGACCTAACAAAGTCGATAGAATTTAATTAGAATTAATTCTGAATTTAAAAACCATGCTGTTAACTGAGGGTCGGAGGTAGGGTCGGAGTCCTGATCGACCCTGGGTGCGACCCTCCCCAGATTTTGAACTTCCCAAACACTGAGGGTCGATGGTCAGGAACACCTAGGGTCGGATGGTCATCAACCCTCGGTGCGACCCTCTGTGCACTTTGGTCCAATTCCCTCTCTTTTATCCATTCTTCGTGTTTGGGGTCCTATGGCTTGCTTCTAGATTCCATTAAACATTCATTCCGTGGTCTAGAACCACGAATCAACCACCTAGATAGCTTTCATGCATTCTTCTATGGTTTTCATGAAAACCTAACCATAGCTTGATGGTTTGGGTTTCTCCGAGATCACACTCTCTATAATAACTAACCTAAGGTCTGTAGAAACTCATGGAATTAGTATCCATACCTGAGAAGATTACTTTTTTTCTGAAATTCTTCTCCTTTTTGCTAAGTTCTCTTCCTTGCCTTTCTTCTTCCTCTTTTCCTTCTCCTCTCTTTCTCTCAATTCAATTAGGGTTGTGAAAGGAGTGAAAGTGGCTTAGGGACGTCCTTTAAATAGAGTAGGAATACCCTAAAATAAGTCCCTTTGAGATTAGGAAAGAATCCCAATCGAAAATTAGGAAATTTCCTAATTTTATTTTCTTACGGCAACCGAGGGTCGATAGGAGGGTCGATGATCTCGTCAACCCTAGGGTCCTAAGCTGTCCGACCCTCCCTTCAAAACTGAGGGTCTGACTTTCTGTTTTGGGAGGTCCGACCCTGCTTAGCTGGGTATGCGACCCTTCCCCTATTTTAAGTATTTTTTTGTCGATTTGATACCTGGGATCTCGATCTCCTTCACGCCCTTGGTCCATTTGACTCGACCATGATGGGTAAACCTGGTTCAAGGTGGTAAGACCAGGTTAGATTGACACGGGTCTTACAATATCCGACCCAATATATCACCATGGGGAGCGCCAGTGTTGTTTATGGAAAAGAAGGACGGTAGCATTCGACTTTGTATAGATTATCGGGAACTGAACAAGCTCATGATCAAGAATCAGTATCTGTTGCCTCGGATTGATGACTTATTCGACCAGTTGTAAGGTGCCAAAGTGTTCTCCAAGATTGATCTCTGGTTAAGATGCCATCAGTTGAAGATCAAGGAAGCTAATATTCTGAAGATAGCATTCAAAACCAGATATGGACATTACGATTTTTTAATTATTTCTTTTGGATTGACTAACTCACCCATAACTTTTATGGAACTCATGAATCGGGTATTAAACGATATGCTGGATACATCGGTCATTGTATTTGTAGATGACATCCTAGTCCAAGGACAAAGAGATTCATATAACAAATCTTAGAGCTGCTCTTCAGCACTAAGAAAAGAAAAGTTTTATGCTAAATTTACTAAGTGTGAGTTCTGGCTAAATGAAGTCACTTTCTTAGGCCATGTTGTATCGGCTGAAGGAACTAAAGTGGATCCTAGCAAGATTGATGCAATTGTAAAATGGGAAGCACCTAAGAATGTTACAAAAATTAGGATTTTCTTAGGTTTAGCTGGGTATTACCTACGATTCATGGAAGATTACTCTAAAATTATCATACCTCTCACCAGTCTAACTAAGAAAGGAGAAAAGTTTGTTTGGACAGATAAATGTGAAGAGTATTTTCAAACGTTGATGGCAAGATTGATATCAACTCCCATCTTGACTATTCTGATCCCGAAACAACCATTTATCTTGTATACTGATGTGTCTGGGTTAGGTGTGGGATATGTTCTCATGCAATGAGAGCAAGTGATTGCGTATGCTTTAAGACAATTAAAGGCACACGAGAAGAATTACCTTACTCATGACTTGGAGTTAGCAGTGGTGGTACATGCTATCAAGATATGGAGACATTATTTGTATGGAGAGAAATTCTAGATTAAATCAGACCATAAGAGTCTCACTCATCTCTTCATTCAGAAGGAGTTGAACATGAGACAGAGGAGATGGATAGAGTTGCTAAAGGACTATGATTGTGATATCCAGTAACATCCAGGGAAGGCTAACATAGTTGCTGATGCACTAAGCAGAAAATCGATGACAAAATCTCAGGAAGAAGCTAGCACAAATGCTGCAATGTGTGTCACAAGAAGAGTATTCAATTGTGGCAATGAGCAGTTCGTGATTGACAAACCAAGTAGATCGATCGACCTAGGATTTATTCATCAATTTTCAAATATGTTTGTCACAATGAGGATTGTACCTGATCTGATAGATGAAATGAAAACAGCTATCCAATCAGACCCCTATCTGGGAACAGTGCAAGAAGACATGGGAAAAGGTAGGACTATTCTTGATTTCACTCTGGACTTCGAAAAGGCACTAAGATACAGAGGAAGAGTGTGCGTATCTGAAAATAATGATTTAAACATCAGACACAGACTAATGAGGGAAGCTCATTTGACATCCTATTTGGTACATCCTGAGAGTACAAAGATGTATCATGACCTGATGAAACTATATTGGTAGAGAGCAATGAAAGCGGATGTAGCTAGACATGTGTCACAATGCCTAAATTATCAGCAGGTAAAGGTGAAAAGATAAATTCCTACAGGCTTGTTACAACCACTACCTGAACTAGCTTGGAAATGGGACTACACTACTATGGACTTTGTCACAGGGTTACCATTGACTCCTAGAGTAGTTGACGCATTATGGGTGACTGTAGACCATCTGACTAAGACAGCTCATTTATAGCTATACGACCTCAGTATACCCTGGAGAGGCTAGCTAAGTTGTATGTGGATAATATTGTCAGATTGTATGGGGTACCTGAAAGCATCGTGTCAGACAGAGACCCACGTTTTTACCTTAAAGTTTTGGAAAGGATTACAAAAGGCTATGGGAACCACATTGAAGTTTAGTACTGGATTCCACCCTCAGACCGATGGACAGTTGGAGCGCACCATTCAAATTTTATAAGACATCCTCCGAGCTTATGTGATTGATTTTAAAGGATCATGGGATGAGAAGTTACCGTTGATCGAGTTCTCTTATAACAATAGCTATTAAGCTACAATACAGATGTCGCCCTATGAAGCATTGTATGGTAGGAAGTGTCAAACTCCTTTATTTTGGAACAAAGTTGGAGAACGAAGAATTATTGGACAGAATTTGTCAAAGAGACTTGTCGAGTAGTCGACATCATCAAGGAAAGGGTTCGAATAACTCAGAACTGTCAGAAGCAGTATGCAGACAATTGACACCGAGACCTTGAATTCACCACAGGTGATAAGGTATTTTTAAAGATATCCCCTATGCACAATTTAAAATGGTTCGCACAGAAGGGAAAGCTATGTCCTAGATATATTGGACCTTATGAAATTCTAACAAGGGGTAGAAGGGTAGCGTATCAGCTAACACTACCACCATCGATGTCTAGTGTACATGATGTATTCCATGTTTCACAGCTAAAGAAGTATGTCAGAGATCCAAAATACGTGCTAACGACGGATCCACCGGATTTGATTGAAGATTCGACATTTGAAGTGATACCTTTTAAAATCACCAGACGAAGGGTTCAACGTCTTCGAAATCATAAAATTTACTATGTTAAGGTTACCTAGTGAAGTCAAGATGTGGAAGAGATCACATGGGAAGAAGAGAATGCTATGCGGAAATAATATCCTTAACTATTCGACTAGGAAGGTATGTGTAAATTTCGAGGATGAAATTTATGTAAAGGGGGGAGTTGTAAGAACAACACTCTACTAACCCGGTTTAACCATGTCATGCTAGGTCTTTCCATCATTCCTGGATCAAGTGGACCAACTGTGTGAAGAAAGACCACGAGACCAAGTAAGAAAATCGACTCAAAAATACTTAAAATTAAGTGTATGGTCGACTACCTGAGTAGGTATGGTCGACCATACGATGAGGAATGAAGACCACTGATAATTAAACATACAGTCGATACTTTCAAATGTATGGTCGATGGATTTTGTGATCGTACGTCCGACCGTACGCTCCCAAATCAGACTTTGGAGTTTGGAAACTTTCCAAATAAGAGGGGGATCTCTTTCCTATTGTTGGAGAGCTCTATATGGAGTGTTTCTCTCTATATAAAGGATGTCCCTCAACCTTTTTTCACTCTTTTGGAACATTATAAAACCCTAGACCTAAAGGAGGAAGAGAAAGGAAGAGAAAGAAAAGAGAAAAAGGAGAAGAAGACTAAGAAGAAGGTTTTGCAAAAAGGGTTCTAGCTTTCTACTGTAAGCCAAGGTATAAAACTTATCTCTGAAGATGTAAATCCTATTGAATAAGGTTTTTATTGTGGATTGGGGATGTCAAACTATTATGATCCATGTGATCCTTGAGTAAATCTCAAGGATAACCATGAGGGATGGGTTTAGGGATAATGGTTAATAAGAAACTGTAAATAATGGTCATAGGATAACCTTAGGATGAACCCAAGTAATGAGTAGAGAAATCAACTTAGGAAGAACTCAAATTGAAAGTAATATTGACCAGAGATCATATGGTCGTAGCTATGGTCGACCATAAGGTTACCAGAGAGTCGATTACAACCATTCGGGAAGAATTCAGGAAACGTATGGTCGCAGGTGTGGTCACATATAGTGCGACCATAGGGTTCGACCGTACGTGGTATGGTCAACATAGGCATGTGACCATAGGACCAATCAGTCACCTATCAATGGTCAGATTCAACTTCTGATTACTGTAACATATTACACGTGAATCCTAACTTAAATTTATATAATTCCTAGGTTTCTAAATTGATTCAAAGAAAATTACAAGGCTTGAATAGAGATCAAATATCATTAAAAGGTGAGGGAACAACACCTAAACTAATTGGATAATAACAAACTATTTTATTTTATTTGTCCAATGCAATGAATGCTTCTATGCTTGTATGTTTGTAATGTGCATCTCACATGTCATCCAATATTATTGCTATTTTTGCTCATGCATATTTATTTCTGTCTATTTATAACATGAAGGTGATGATGCTAGGAATAGTTATATGATTGTGTGTGTGGTTAGTGTATTGGATGCTAGTGGGGCATCAGGGGGAGAACGTGGTATTGTGGTTCAGCCTGGTCACCAGACTCTAGCTCTATCTCTACTCGAGTCTTGTCCACTGACATCATTGTATCGTCATTACCTTAGCGGAACTAATACTTCGTAGGGCATCAAGGGAAGTAGTCTCGGACCATATTGTCTTTGACTCTGCTGAGAGGCCTTAGCTCTATCTCTATGGACGAATTGAAGGATGCTGAGGTAAGGCCTTGGATACATTTAGATGGCATTAGGATTGGTTAATTGCGAGCCCAATTTGCAAGCCCTCGCTAGTAAGGGCTTACGTATTGGTATGGGTAGGGCATCAGGGGAAGTGTTGGTGGTGTGTGATCCGGACACTTTAGCTCTATCTCTTTTTCATAGTGGGTGCATGTGGGATGGCAATGGTGTTTGATCCATTGGGTAGATTCACACACTCGTGTATAGAGGTGCAGTGGTCGTTAATCCTTTCTATAGCACATTGTAAACTTAAAATCAAACTAAAGATATGAATTGAATGCATGCATATGTTTGCACATTATTTTATTTGCTCACTAAGCCGTGATGAGTGCTCACCCTCTCTATGTCGAATATTTTTTAATTGATGATGCAGGTCCTACTATAGAAGACTACATGAACGCACCGTCATATGGATACATGGCAGCTATGGACATAGAAGCTGTGAAAGATGCGCATGATCCATCATGCTAGTTCGACCAATGTGTTTTTGAGTAGTTTAGTTATGTTTGAGTACTGGAACATGTAGTGGATTATTTACCGTATGTCTTGAGTTATTTGGAGATAACTGGATTAAATATTTATTACACTGTTATACCTTAGTTCATTAATTATAATGACTTCTCCTTATTTATTTATTATCTTTGATTATTACTGTGGAATGTGTTTGGTTTGATATGGGGGGTATGGCCTATACAAGATCCAGGTTGAACCATTGGTTTATGGACTGTTTATCACACTACTGCTTAGTCCAGAATTGGGGTGTGACATTGACAACCTAGATAATTTATGAATTTAAATTAGGGTTTGATGGTATTAGGTTACAATAGTCTAAAATCTAGTCTGGCCTCAAAATAAGCTTTCTACAACTGAGTGGTAGACTCAGTGATCGCAGGTATATGTCGACCATACATTGTGCGGTCGACTATGTGTGGTCGATGGGTTATGCCACCACTGATGCAACCACACAACCCTGGGTAATCTTCCCAAGAATCTGTGGTCGACTCACTGGTCTCATAAATGATCGACCAGTAATGTGACTACATAATCTGCTAGTTGTGTTCTTAGGTATTTCTCAGTTAAATCCTTGGTTCATCCTTGGAACACCTCCTACGGTCATTCTATGACCATATTCATGGTTTTTCCATCAATAATTTATCCCAAACCTATTTCCATGGTTCCCCCTTGAGATTAATTGGGAAATTTTATGATCTCAATCACAACATCAGGTTCAGCTCATTAACTCATTAACGGGAGATCAATCCTAATCAACCTACATCTATAGAAATAGGCTATTTACCTTTGTTCCTTCTTGTAGAGAGAGATATCAACTTCTTCTGCAAACCCTTCTCCAATCTTCTTCTCCAAGTGTCCTTCTCCAAGTCTCTTTCTCCTTCTCATTTTCCTTCTCCTTCTCCTTCTCTATAAAATTTAAGGTTTATATTTGATCCAAAAGAGTGAGAGAGGATTGAGAGATGTCCTCTATATAGAGGGAAAACTTTCATATAGAGTCCTCTTTCAATTAGGAGAGAGTCCTAATCAAATTAAGAAAGTTTCCTAAATACGGAGTTAAATCTGGGTTTGTGTGGTCGACTCTGTGGTCGCAAAATCCATCAACCACACAAACCAAAACAGTCCACCACACATTGTGTGGTCTATTGTGTGACCTATTATGTGGTCGACCACATAGTCGACCATACAAACCAGATTTACTAGTTTGACTGTTTCGACTGGTTTGCTCACCTGGCTTTAATGGTTTCTTCATACGATTAGTTCATTTGAGCCGGCTATGATGGGAAGACCAGTCACGAAACAAGAACGTAAGGTTAGACCGGGTTTGTGGTGTGCGGGTCTTAAAACTCCACCACCCTTAAAATAAATTTCGTCCTCAAAATTTACACGCATCGATCTTACAACTGCCCCATCCTCAAAAGAAATTTCATCCTCAAAATTTAGATGTACCTTCTGAATCAAATAGGTGAGGATTTTGTTTTCGCATGGCGTCTTTTTCTTCCAATGTAAGGTTACCTTCACATAATAAATATCTTGGCTCCAGAGATGTTGTACCTTTCAATTGGAAATCTAAGCTAGTACCACTTCAAAAGTTAAGTCTTCTATCAACTCCGGTGGATCTGCCATCCAATACCCGTGATGGTTCTCTAACGTATTTCTTCCATAGAGACACGAGAAATACGTTGTACATACTAGGAATAGATGGTGGTAACGTAAGTTAATATACTACTTTTCTACGTCTCTCTAAAATTTCATAAGCTCCAATATATATCTATGACATAAATTCCTCTTCTCACTAAATTATTTCAAACCTCTCATAAGCTATATATTTAGGAATACTTTGTCACCTACAGTGACTCAAGGTCTTAACATCTGTTATCCACATACTACTTCTGGTGATCTTGAGTTGTCTTTACCCTTTCGTAATTAGGTCTACTGCTTGACCGGTTTCTTCGATAAACTTAGGTCCTACAATTCTTCGTCGACTTCACTCCAAAATAGAGGGGTTCAATATTTCCTACCATACAATGCTCCATAGGTGACATCCATATGGCAGCTTGGTAGCTATTGTTATATGCAAACTCAATCAATGGCAGTTTCTCATCCCATGCTCCTTTGGAATCAACAGCACAAGCTCAGAGCACGTCTCATAAAATCTGAATAGTCCTCTCCGGTGCCCATCAGTCCGAGGGTGAAAAGTTGTACTAATCTTAAATTTTGTTCTCATCGCTTTTTATAGTCTCTCCCAAAACTTTGAGGTAAAGCGTGGGTCTCTGTTCGATACTATGCTCTCAGGCAAACCATTCAATCAGGTAATATTATCCACATATAGCTTCGCTAATCGCTTCGAAACATATTGAAGTCGTATAGCAATGAAACAAGCTATCTTGGTAAAACGATCGACAAACACCTAGACTAACTGCTTCAATTGATTCGGATGTCAATGCTAAACTGGTGATGAAGTCCATTGTAATGCAGTTTCACTTCTAAGCTGGCTCCAATAGTGGTTGTAGTAAGGTCGCTGGTCTTTGTCGTTCAGCCTTTACTTGTCAACAATTCAGATACTAAAACACATATCTAGCCACAACTACTTCCATTCCCTTTCATCAATATAATCTCTTCATGTCTTGGTACATTTTTGTACTTCCAAGATCTACCGAATATGGAAAGGAATGGGCTTCTAGCATTATTTTGTATCTAAGATCCGAGTTTTTCACTTTCAGGTATGCACAATCATCTTCTGTATCTCAGGACCTTATCTACATCTCATGTAATGTCAGGACTTGGCTTACCCCTTCCCAATCTTTTGGTACTATCCTCAGATATGGATCTAACAGAATTGTTGCCTTTACTTCATCCATCATATCAGAGACAATCTTTAATGCTGCAAACGTAAGCGAAGAACTATTTCTCCATAAGTTCATCCATAAGTTCTCGCTCAATTGGATCACCACGAGTTTCTATTATACATTGCTCTTCTTTCAAATCTTGTATTACTACGGAACACAAGATAGCGTTTATACTAGGTCCTCCTTTTGGCTTCATTATTCCCCTTTTTTCTCAAAGCCTCAGCTACCTCATTAGCCTTGCTTGGGCGACACTGAATATCACAGTCTTAATCTTCAAGAGTTCCAACCATCTCCTTAGCCTCATGTTCAACTCTTTCTGGGTGAGGAGATAAATAAAACTCTTGTAATCCGATTTAATCTGAAATTCTTCTCCATATAGATAATGTCTCTAAGTCTCAATCGCATGAATCACTGTCGCTAACTCCAAGTCATGAGTAAGGTAACTTCTCATGTTGCTTCAGTTGTCTTGAAGCATATGTAATCACTTATTCACCTTACATCAACCCGCATCCTAGATCCAATCTGGAAGCATAGATGTATGGATATCAGGTTCCCCTGGTGCCAGAATGATCAAGATGGGAGCTGATATCAACCTTGCTTTCAACGTTTGAAAACACTCTTCACATTTGTTAGTCCAAGTAAACTTTTCTCCTTTCCTGGTTAGCTTGGTAAGAGGCACCGCGATCCTAGAGTAGTCCTCCACGAATCATGTATAATAACTAGTTAAACCCAAAAACTTCTGATCTCGGAAATGTTCTTAGGTGCTTCTTACCCTACGATTGTTTCTATTTTACTGGTGTCCACTTTTATTCCTTTTGTGAAACTATGTGGCCCAAGAAGATTACTTTGTTTAACCAAATTTTACACTTCTTGGACTTGGCATAAAGCTTCTCCCTTCTCAACTGTTGTAAGGCTACTCTAAACTCCATTGTATGAGTTGCTTTCTTCAAAATAAACCAAAATATCATCTATGAAAACTATAATGGATGTGTCCAATAGGCCATGGAACACTCGATTCATAAGCTCCATAAATGATGCTAGTGCATTGGTCAAACCAAAAGACATGACCAGGAACTCATAATGTCCGTACCTGATTCTGAAAGCTGTCTTCAGAATGTCGCTAACCTTAATCTTTTATCGATGGTATCCTGACCATAGATAAATCTTGGAGAATGCCTTTGCACCTTGTAGCTGATCGAACAAATCATCAACCCGTGGCAATGGTATCGATTCTTGATCGTGAACTTGTTCAATTCTCAGTAGTATATACAAAGTCGAACACTATCGTCCATCTTATTGTCGAACAACATCGGCGCTCCCCATGGCGAAATACTTGGCCATATAAAACCCTTGTCCAATAACCCTGTAATTGGGTCTTCAGTTCCTTTAACTTTGTAGAAGCTATTATATAAGGTGCCTTTGACACAGGCACCGATCAGGGCAATAAGTCTGTGACGAACCCAGTTGCTCGATCCGGTGGCAACCAGGGTAGGTCTTCTAGAAATACATCTTAAAATTCTCGCACTACTTCGATGTCTACCATTCACGGTGTTTCTGTGGTAATGTCAAACCAGATATCTAACTCCTCCCTTTTTCAAGACATCTCTTCGTCTTAAGTGCAAAGGGAATAAGCTTCCATTTATGGGGAAATTTAATCCCAACAAAACTAAATTTTGTACCGCCCTTGCCCTTTGAATGACAACTTCTTCTTGGCACAAAGCAGACTCAGGAAATGTTGAGACAACCAGTCCATTCCTAAGATGAAGTCAAAGTCTACCATCTCAAGCCAAACTAGGCTCGCATCAAACCCCATCCATTACTATGATTCAGACATTGTTTATAACACTAATCTAATACAACCTCTAGTCCAAAATGGATTCGAACTAGCAAACTCTGGTATAAAGGTCTTAAGTGCATGCCTTACCCCTTTACGTCTTATGGTTTATTGCCAAAAATCTCATATTGCACTCATTAACTTACATATCTTTTATCACTACTGCTCTACCCTGATCTCTCTTCCATATATACCGAAAAAGTATCTTTTGATTATTTATTCATTTCATATCCAACATGTCTACCTATAAGCATTAGGGTATATGTTTATATTATTATCAATTCTGCCAAACTCTCTCGGTCCTTACTTAATTATCTCATTCAACATTGGGAATAACTCAATAGTAATTATACTAATCCAAGTACTATCAATGCCACCATTCTCGGGTCCATCCTTGTATCCACACTTAGGTATGCTTTTGAAAAACTTTTGTCTTGCCAAAAATTTATATCGATATAGCCATTTTTAGCTCTATTCGAGCGCTATCTACTTCTTTACTGGCTTGGTAGTTCTCATTTCTTGCTCATGTACTCTTTTATAAACCATGACTCAATTCCATCTATCCCACAATCTCAAAAGCAAATACTCTATTACTTCATCTGAGGTTTCTTGGCTATAGAATCTAATATGAATTCAATCATCTTTCCTCCAATAATTCCCTTATTAACTAGGCTTCTTATCAATGGAGTACGAAAATATAAGAATCAAAATGTTTATCCAAAAGCAATTCATTTCTTTCTTTCAAATTTTAATATGATGATGAACATTTGTTTTATCTAGAGAATCTAGATTTGAAGGATCAAGAGTAAATCTATGGTAACCAATTCGAATACAAAATGAATTGGACCCATGGTTATCGGTTACAAGGTGGTCTGAATACGAGGAAGTAGAGGTTCCACAGCTCTTAGCCTCATGGTTATAGGTTCTTTCGAGTATATAATGCCATTGGTTAAGGCATTGTGGGAATAAATTTGGAGAATGTTATGATATATCCATCAACTTAGGTATAAAATCAGAAGGATGTTCGTTCAAAATGATTAAACCTTTAACTGTTCATTTAATTCATATCTCTATTCATGTTGTTGATCATGAGAGTAGCTTAGATTAGTATGATCAGGGCTAATTCTAAGGGAAAAACATTAGTATGAATGGATCCATATGATCATTACATATACGCATCCTCAAAGTTCACTTGGATTAATTTGAGTTACTGATGTTGAATAAAAAAAAAGGTATCCTGTCAAGGCACGATAATTTACAATCAAGTATGTCCATTATTAAGAAAGTCTTCTCTAGTTTGTCTATCCACTGTACTAGCCACAATAGATTTGATCCCTTACTGCAAACGTCTGAGGCTTTATCTTCATAAACGTTCCTCAACCCTAGTCGGATAATTCTGTCATGGTGCAGCTATCCCATACATCAGTGGCTGATAAGGGTAACTATCTTGATACACTATCTGTTGTGTACCAAGACACTACACTAGGGTGTGCATTACTGGGACCTACTGTATGGTAGGCACTATGTTATGGCCAATAAGTGCTAGAGGTGCAATGTTGCTACCAACTGGTACGGTACTTGATCTGACCCAGGGGTATTGGTGTAGCATTGGCAACTTGGATAGTGATTCTCATGGTAACTTGCATAGTCAGTAACATCTGTGGTTGCTCATTTTACTGGGCTAAGTTTGTTACAACCATGTTGGTGGTCTAGGTAGATTGGCTGGAGTGGCCTGGTTGTTCACTCCTTTGATTTGCTCTAATCTGACCATCATTTTTTGGCATATGCTCAAATGGGTTCTCATACTTCTCAACCCAGATAGTAGTGGGATTGGGTTGCAACCTTTTCTTAATGCTCAGTGGGCATCAGATCAGCATGTGGTGGATCTCACTCAGAGTCTCTACATTACCCAGGAGTAGAGTTTGTTTTTCTTTTACAATTACTCTAATTTTTGGTGTATCATCTCAGGGTTAGATTTTGTTCATAATGTGGGCTGCACCCTAAGTTATTTGTTTATTAGGATACATTTACATTTCCTTTATCTATCGGCATATATATATATATATATATATATATATGGTTCCACCATTAATTATGTGTGTTATTATCTTGTTTGCGTTCTGTCACAACTAACACATATGCTTATGGTGTGTTTGTGTTAAAACTTTTAAGTTTATCCTAACTCAGTTCATGGACACCATGTGAATGTATTCGGGTTTGATTGGCAGAGCCCGAGCGCTCTAATACCAAGTTTTCACATCCCAATTTTGGATGAACCAGAAGTGTGAATGAACCGTCATACAAACCAATGGTTCATGCCAGGATCTTGTACGATCATGCCAACAATCCAAACCATACATATTCCACATAATCAGAGATAGTAAAATAAATAGCGAAAGTCTTTATTAATGAACTGAGAGTCTACAAACCAATTATCTCCAATGTACCAAAACATAAAATATAGCAAACTATTACAAATCTCATAAGTCAGTATGAAATTAAGACACTAAGCATAACCACGGTATAAACACTCAATTGACGAGTCTTGCTCGTCCTCTACAGTTGTCACATCCATAGTCACCACGTGTCTATACATTGGCGCATTCATGTAGTCTTCAACCATAACACCTGTAACATCAAAAACTAAAAAGAATGAACGTGCGCGAAGGTCAGCTCTCTAACATGAGCTTAGTGAGTAAACAAAATAATGCACAAACATATACATACATTCAATTCATATCTTTGGTCTGGTATAAGTTTGCAACTGTGCTATAGAAAGGATTGGTAGCTAGCACACCTCCATTCATGAGTGTGTGAATCACCCCAATGGATCAAACACCATTGTTGTCCCACATGCACCCACTATGGAATAGAGATAGAGCTAAAGTATCCAGATCACACACTACCAATACTTCCCCTAATACCCTACCCATACCAGTACGTATGCCTCTACTGACGAGGATTTGTGAATTGGACTCGTGACTAACCAATCCTATATGTCATCTATATGCATCCAAGGTTTTACCCTACTATCCCTTAATACATCCATAGAGATAGAGCTAGGGTTCCTCGACAGAGTTAAAGACTACACGGTTCGTGAACACCCCCCTTGATGCCTTACGACGAACTGGTTCCACTAAGGTAACAGTGATACGACGATGTCAATGTGATGCATGGTTTAGGGATCATACACCCCTCCTCACACAGCACACTAACCACACTCACAAATACATGTCTATTCCTATCATCATCAACAATAGAGTAAAACAATAAAATAAATATGCATGAATAGGAATAGGAATAATATTTGATGACATGTGAGATGTACATTACAATTATACAAGCATGGCATCAATCATAGCATTAAACAAATAAAAGAAAGATAGTTTGTTATTATCCAATTAGTTTAGGTCTTGTTTCCTCATCTTTGATCGTAACATAAACCTCTTCCAAGCTTTAGAAATTAGCTTATACCAGTTGACAACCTAGACAATTTATGAATTTAGATTAGGGTTTGATGGTATTAGGTTACAATAGTCTAAAATCTAGTTTGGCCTCAAAATAGGCTTTTTGCAACTAAGTGATTGATTTAGTAGTCGTAGGTATATGTCGACCATACATTATGTGGTCGACTGTGTGGTCAATGGGTTGTGCCACCACTGATGCCACCACAAAACCCTGGGTAATCTTCCCGAGAGTCTGTAGTCGACTCACTGGTCACATACATGATCGACCAGTGATGCGAGCACACAATCTACTGGTTGTGTTTTTATGTCTTTCTTAGTCAAATCCTTGGATCATCCTTGGAACACCTCCTAGGGTCATTCTATGGCCTTATTCATGGTTTTTCCATCAACAATTTATCCCTAACCTATTTTCATGGTTCCTCATTGAGATTAATTGGGATTTTATGATCTCAATCACAACATTGGGTTCAGTTCATCAACTCATTGATGGGAAATCAATCCTAATCAACCTACATCTACATAAATAGGCTCCTTACCTTTGTTCCTTGCTGTAGAGAGATAACAACTTCTTCTGCAAACTCTTCTCCAATCTTCTTCTCCAAGTCTCCTTTTCCTTCTCCTTCTCCTTTTCTCTTAGATTTAGGGTTTAGATTTGATCCAAAAGAGTAAGAGAGGGCTGAAAGACGTCCTCTATATAGAGGGAAAACTTTCATATAAATTCTTCTTTCAATTAGGAGAGAGTCATCATTAAATTAGGAAAGTTTCCTAAGCACAAAGTCTGTTATGGGTTTATGTAGTCGACTTTGTGGTCGTAAAATCCATTGACCACACAAACCAAAATAGTCAGCCACACATTGTGTGGTCTATTGTGTGACCTATTGTGTGCATGACCACACAGTCGACCACACAAACCAGATTTACTGGTTTGACTAGTTTGCTCACCTAGCTTTATGATTTCTTCATACGGTTGGTTCGTTTGAGCCGACTATGATGGGAAGACTGGTCATGACATGAGAACATAAGGTTAGACAGGGTTTGTGGCGTGCTGGTCTTACACTACCAATGTATGGTTTTGATCATGCTTTGTTATTTTTTGGATGTTCTGATATCCCAAGACCTAAAAATGCTCCTTTTCGTATCCAGAGGTTCTAGATGGAGCATGAGGATTTTAATATAGTTGTAAAGGAAGTGTGGGACTCACGGATTGTTGGGAAGCCCTTTTATGTGTTAACTTCAAAGCTGAAAACTGTGAAATCTAGACTACAAAGTTGGTCCCGTGAGGTATTTCCTCAGATTGATAAAAAAAAATTCAAAATCTAAATTAGAGCTTAAAGAGATCCAGGAAACCATCCAGGTGGTGGGTATAATGAGGTTCTTAAACAACAGGAGGATCAGAAGATTCAAAAACATAATGAAGCTTGTAGAATGCATGAGGCACTATGGGCTGAGAAATGAAAAATTAAATGGCTCAAGTGTGGGGACCAAAACTCAAGGTTCTTTAGTGCTTCTGCAAAGGGGAGACAAAGCATAAACCTAATTCTCCAGTTACAATCTGAGGATGGTACTTTGATGGAGAACTAGGAGGACATTAAGAGGTATGCTTTTAATTTCTATGAGAAATTTTACAAGTGTAAAGGTTGTATCTTCCATGACTGTTGCCTTAATGTTATTCCTATTACTGCATCTGATGAAGATAATTTGTCTCTGGACTGCAGCCCCTCTGAGGAGGAAATTAAAAGGACAGTATTTGGAATGAATCAGCACAGTTCACCTGGTCCAGATGGCTTCTCAAGTAAATTTTTTTGGTAGTGCTGGGAAATCATCAGGAAAGAGGTTCGTGCCGCTATGAGATCTTTTTTTACTATGGGGAGGCATGGCTAAAGGTGTAAATAATAACTATATAGCGCTTATTCCCAAGAAAAAAAGAAGGAGCTTTAAAGCTCTCTAAGTTTAGACCGATTTGCATGGGGAACTTTATTTATAAACTCATCCCTAAGCTTCTTGCTAATCAATTGGGCCTCTTTATGGGAAAGTTTATCTCTGAAGAGCAGGGAGCCTTTGTTCAAGGAAAATTGATCCATGACAATATTGGGATGGCTTCAGAATTGGTGTCCTTTATGAACCGTAAAACGAAGAATGGTTTTATGGCTCTAAAATTAGATGTTCATAAAGCATATGATTTTATGGAATGGTAATTCCTATTTGCAGTGGTCAAGAAGTTTGGCTTCTCAAAGAGTTTTATTGGTAGGGTGAGGTCTCTGTTGAGTTCTACAAGACTCTCTGGGATGGTGATTGGTGGTCCTGAGGGTTTTTTTGAAGCTGGTAGAGGCCTTAGACAAGGTGACCCTTTATCCCCTCTCCTCTTTGTGTTGGCAGAAGAGGTTCTGTACAGGGATCTTCAAGATTTGACTGATAAAGGAGTTATTAAGCCTGTGTTTATGGGGCATGGGATGGTGAATCCAACACATCTTTTATTTGCTGATGATTTATTCATGTTTATATTTGCAAGCCTTAAAACGTGTAGGAGTTTGGCTAAGTTCTTACAACTTTATGAAGAGTTTGGAGGCCAACGTATCAGCCCTACTAAAAGCAGAATTTTTTTCTCAAATGAGGTTAGTTCTTCTCGAAGAAAACAATTCTTGGATATGATGCATTTCTTTGAGGGTTTGTTTCCCACTACCTATTTGGGAGTCACTTTATTTAAAGGAAGGATCCATTGGGAGCTTTTCAATCCAATTATGGGTCACTTTCGTAAAAAATTTGCTACATGGAAGGGTAGGGTATTGTACTATGCTGGAAGGGTGGAACTTATTAATCTGTATTGGGTAGCTCTTGTACTCATACTTTCTGTGTCTATAAATGGCCACAGTCATAGGTGAAAATTGCATAAACTTGGATGAGGAATTTCATTTGGACAGGTGATCCTTTTAAGAGGAAGCCTGTGACTGCCAAATGGGATTTGGTTTGTTCGCCAAAATCAAAGGGAGGACTTGGCATTAGGAGATTATCAGACATCAATGATGCCTGCCTGTCAAAGATGGCATAGAAGATAAAGAATGAAGGTTCAGCTTATGCTAAATTTATAAAACACCATTATTTCTTTAATGGTTGCACAATTAAAAGACCCCAGTG
This sequence comes from Protea cynaroides, assembly GCA_028583415.1. Lineage (NCBI taxonomy): Eukaryota > Viridiplantae > Streptophyta > Magnoliopsida > Proteales > Proteaceae > Protea > Protea cynaroides. Next base: position 69,046,235 of record CM053272.1, on the reverse strand, counting down.
TACTTCTCCAGTTTGGACAAGTATAAAGAGGATGTGGGATTCGACTTCAAAGCACTATCGTTGGATTATTGGAGATGGCCAACGAATAAATATGTGGAATGATAAGTGGCTAGGGGATTTTTTTTTGACGGAGAAGTTGAACCTACATATGACCGGTTTCAGGAACTCTTCTTGTATGCTAGACAGATTCATTGATCATGGAAGATGGAGATGGCTGAGAGTTTTGTCTTTCTCTTTGAGGGAGTGTCAACAAGATGCTGAGGAAATCCCCCTCATCCAAGGGTATAATGATACCTAGATTTGGACAGGAGATAGGTCAAGTATGTTCTCTATGAAGTATGCCTGGAAAATGATTAGAAGCAAAAAAACCTAAGCAGACATGGGCTGCATTGGCTTTGAATAAGGCTTTATCACCAAGGCTAACATGGTTTGCATGGAGATGGTGTTTGAAGAAGTTACCTACTGATGATTCTCTGCAGAGAAAGGGTGTTTCTTTGGTTTCTCATTGCCCTATGTGTAAGAGTGTCATGGAAAGTTTTTATCACTTACTTAGTGTATGTAATGTAGTTATGCCTAGTTGGACAGAATTGGGTAGGGCGTTTGGAGTAGCCATTCCTCATTTTGATAGTGTGATTTGATGCTTTCTTAATGGATTAGAAAGGCAATAGTAATTCCTATGAAACTTATATGGAGGGGGATTTTCTTTATGGCTCTACAATGTATCTGGCATTGTAGGAATCAGTCAGTATATAGGAATATCCACTGTAAACCAAACGGTATTTGGGATATGATTTTGTGGAATGCCAAGGATTTGTTTATCAGATCTACATGTGTAGTGAAATCTATGGAAGATTTGAGAGTATGTCGGGTTTTAACTCTTCAAACTTCTATAAGAAAACAACCTTCGGTGATAGAGCTTTTTTGGAGACTTCTACCACCTGGATGGTGCAAAATCAATACTGATGGTTGTAGTTTGGGAAACCCAGGGTAAGCAGGAGCAGGTGGTGTGATTAGATCTGAGAATGGAACTGTGGTGTATGCTTTTTACAGAATCGATAGGCATCGCTACAAATTATAATGCAAAGCTTAGAGTTGCAGTTAGAGGCCTCAAGGAAGCTGTGAGACTTGGTTACCATTGCATTTGGCTTCAATCTGATTCGCCCAGCAATTACAGCCCTCAGATCTCGTTCTTTACCTTGGGATTTATTGTAGACTTGGTGAGGAATTTTTAATGTTTTGGATCTTTGTCAGCTGAGACTTTCTCACTATTGCAGAGAAATTAATATTGTTGCTGATATGCTCTCAAGGAGAGGTGCTCACAATAGAACTAAGGAGGAATGGACTGATTGTCCTCAGTTTGTTGCTAAGGGGGTTGTGTGGGATGCTTCCCACAGATGTAAATATCGCTTTCAGTAGTTTGATTGGTTTCCTAGGGTGGCTCCCACTAATGGCAATGCTGAAGGTGGGATTTTTACACCTATTATAGGAGCTTGTAAAGTGCTTTATTTTCTTTCTCATTAATACAATCTGATTCGTAGTTTAAAAAAAAAAAAAAAACCACATACTAGCACAATGCTACATACACAATTCAGAATAGTAAATAGCGGAAGATAATAAATAACCATGAGCTTTCTAATGATAAATATGAATAATACCAGTGTGTTACATTTTTTTAATAATTTATTCATCAACAATCATCATCAATAAAAATTAAAGTATTACCGCCCTATAAATTACAGGCTAATTGAATGTAATCTAAATAATCCAAATGAAGAATAACAAAAACTGTTCATAAATCAAGTAACTCTCCCTCACGAACATATATCCATCAAAGACACATGCGTCGCATTCATAGTCCGCATCATGTGCTTCTTCTTCGAATAGCATTGTGCCTAACTGGGCTAAATAAGAGATCACAGGAGCATTCAGATAGTCAGCAACAGTGGTACCTACAACTTCATCTTAAAAAATGGTGTACGCAAGGGTAAGCTCTCCAACTTGAGCTCAGTGAGAAACAAACAGGTAAGCAAGCAAGATGCATGATCAGTTTATTACACACAGCAATGCAAGAGTCCAGTATCATGTATGCTAGTGCTAAGGTAAGGCCTAGCCACACTTCCCAGAAGCTGACTATAACCTTCATGTATGGAAGTGATTAAACACTTACCAGCCTACTCCAATAGCTCTGGTCAAGCCACAAGACATCCCAATCAGTATGGTGATCGGGCAACAAGTTCGGCCAGTGACGCTCTAACGAACACTACCAATCCTTTCCCCTCATCACTCCATTCTACCAGTACTTGACCCCCTACTAGCTAAGGTTGCAAATAGGAGTAGTGCTACTAACCAATCCTATATGTCATTTGATATATCCCTCTCATCAATCTCAGCAGGAATCCCAGACCATCTGTTTTGCCCCCCCCCCCAAGATGATGTCATCCCACTAGGGTGAGTGGCATACTCATCAAGATTTACCCAGCAGGTCGAATCAATAGTCCTTGACCGTTTTACCACTGCCCACTAGGTCTCAATCACATATATTCAATGCATGCACAAATCAATTATTGGATGACATGTTATTACAGCAAGTATGTGGCACAACAATCATATATTATAAATACTCCAAAAATCAATTAGGGGTTTCGCTCCTCACCTGGATTCTTGCAATTTCTACTACCTGCACCACATGAGTCGATGCTATCCACGCACGTGACGCCTAGATTAAGTAAATTAAAGTTAATCTCTTGGTTATGTTCTCAAAATACTAAATAATAGTCTTCTGGGGTTATCCGATCGCAGCTCCGAACACAAGGGTCGAGTCCAATATTGCGTCCAGCTAAACCTTAGGTTTTCTGCCAGTGGTCTGTGGTTACAGTTGTCCGACCAACGCCGCATCTGACTACTTACCAAGGCTTTTCTGGGATTGGTTAATCGTTACGACGGCTCTTATAGCCCATCGTTTGGGGTATCATTTGAACTATTTCTGAAGGGTCAGTCAAGGTTGGTAACCTATCCAGAGGCACGGGTTTCGCCTTCGAGGTTCCCCTCCGGACACACTTCAGGACTCTTCAATTAATGTCTGTCGGTAATCTTCAAGATTGGAGTTTTATTGTAAGATTAGTCCATACTTTGCTGACCTAATGTAGTCCACTAGTCGGGTACCTCTTAGGCCTAGGCATTAATGTAATAAGGGTGGATTTTATGGTTTAACCTAAATCACCCATCGAGAATATGTCTTATCGAGATCAAGAAAGCTACGCAACTGTTCCATCATTAATGGAGGGTGATTGACAGTCACATTAATATAACATTCGATTGTGTATTGAAACTTTCATCATAATCTATAGAAGAGTTTAGGGTTTTACCAATGGTCTCTTAACCAATGCCGATCCGTGATGCACATTGTTGATAATTCCCTAAGCACGAGAGTTGTCAAGCTTCTCCCTCTTCCTTCAACTTTCTCCCTTTCTTTGAAAAGGCGTTAGAATTCTTTAAGGTGGATACGTACTCAAAGGAATGTGGAAAGGTAGGTTTTTAATCCATTGAAGTGCCCCTAATGGAATAAAACTCCTAGCTTGAATAAGGGACTCATAGGAAGTTGCTAAGTGGCAAGAGTTTGAATTGAGAAGGGACACCTTCCATCCCTCTACTCCAAAGGTGGTTAGGATGGGTGTGGGCCCCACTGGATTCATCCATGGGTCCAAAGAATATCCTAAACGACTTCTAAAAGGGATTCAAATAATTAATTTATGTGGATAGGCCAATTTTGGTATGTACGGTCGATGGTCCTGGTCTTTACCCCATCGGATTTACCGATCGACTGTCGTAACTAGCCCCCTTTTAAGTTGCACGCTAGCACAAGAAAGAAATTTTTTGAGAGTTTAAAGGGTACTTGCTATGCTAGTCATCAATTTGGCATCGAATCAGGTCCATCGACGGTTGAAAATCCTGGCACGAAAGAAAAACCGACTTAGGCTGGGTTTTCTAGGTGCGGGTTTTACAGCACAATAGCGATCGACCACTCGATTACAGAAGAGTGTGATACTTATTGATTTAATCCCATTAGGCCACTATCGACTGAATTGACTCACCTTACACTTCAAGGTATATATTATGGACCTTATGGAATGGATAAATCAATTAAAATACATTCCTAAGTGTATAGACACGTACAGTTACATAACCGACATTCACAATCGATAACCGTACAAGTTTATAAACTATAGGAATGGAATTTTACAATAACCGTTGACCCTATAACATTGTAAACCATAATGGATGTGACCCCAATGAGGTATAAGCCTCTGAACTCGAAAATAAGCCAAAAGTCATCCACTGGTAGATGAAAAGTGTCTGATCAACTGCATAGACTAGTCGACCGCACCTATCGACCGCTTATGTTACATAATGACTGTCATGGTTGATTCTTTGACCATTGATGATGAAACTCGACCAATTGACCCTAGGACATATTCATAAGACTAATGATGTTACTCCAAACCAATTGAAAGAAGAACCAAACAATTTAAAGTATTAATTTTGTACCAATCACAATTAGGTTAACTGACATGGGAAATAAGGGATAAGCTCTGTCTGTATCAGAGTAATGATTAGCTCACCATCATAGGTGAGGGGATTAGCTTGTTTTATTTTTTCTTTGTGATAATATGCCAATATTTGTGATATTTGTTCATGCATTCTTGCATACTATTTCTATATTGGATTGATAACATGTGGATGTGTGATAACATGATTATTTGGCATATTCTTATATCCTAGTAGATCCGGATAGCTGGAATGGGATGGTTCATCTTGGTTTGTTAAGCTAGGATATGGGTACCTACATTAGTAATGTTCATGGTTTAGGTTTCAACATCCCATAACTGGCAACCCTTGCCAATAAGGATTTAGGTATTGGTATAGGCTTATTTTTAAGGGACTGATCATTGAAGGGAGTAAGCTAGATATGGGTCAGTAGCCTTTCTCTTGGGAGTGAACCTAGGGATGAGTCGCACTCTAAGTGCTTTTCCTTAAGGACTGGGCATGTTACCCAATGACGGGGGTTACCTTATGGATCGGGTGTGTTACCCAATAAAGGATTGAGGCTTAGTTCTGCTGATGCCAGGATGAAGCCTATGATGGAGGAATGCTGGTAAGTGTCTTGGTGTAACCCTTGGTGTCATTATCTTCATTCTTTAAGTAGTGGTTCACATGCGGAGTGAACAATTGTGGATCATTACTTACCCGTGCTTGAGTGTTCATGCCTATGCTTGGTGTGATGCAAAATAGCGCATGCCTATTCACAGACCAGAGCCATAATAAAATATGCATACAATTGTGTGCTTATGTGTGTGGATTTCCTCACTAAGTGTGTGGTTTTCTCACCCCGTTGTACGTACATATTTTTATATTGTTTTATAGGTAATAATAATGTTGATATGTTTGAAGATGAAGTTTTTTAAAGATGATTCGCATGATTCTATGTGTGAATGTGATGATTGTCTCTATGGACTAGGGACAATATTTTGATTGATGTGAAGATGTCTCTATCTCGAGAAACTGGATTTTTATTTAGTTTATAGCTTAGTCTATTTTTCATTTGTTTTCGGGCATGTTTTGACCCATGGTATTAAGCTTGAGTTTAAATGCTTAACTACTTCTTATTATTTATTTTATGTCTTGGTTAAGGAATCATAAGCATTTATGATGTAATTATTACATCTATACATGACTTCGAGTTTTATAAACTGATTTCACTACTTTATTTATATTCTCTGATTATTGCCATAATATGGTAGATGTATTTGGTGTAATTGGTTGTAAGTATGTACACTGCGAATGGATCTTAGTATGGATAAACTTGCACTACGAGGAATCCACGATCATACCAAAACATTGCGGTTTTGGGGTGTGACAGATAGTATCTGCCGGCTTGTTTACATATAGCCCAAAGGCAAGGCAATTGCCGAGCCGAGGGCTGGAAGCCCGATGACATTATCCACTAACTCACATCCATCAGCTAGTCATGATCCCATAAGGGGTTTCTGGAACTAAGCCAGTTGACAAGAGTTGGCTGGTCATCTCGTCTGCTTTGTGTAGCCTCTGGCACACTAGCTGAAAGCATGGTACCACAAGGGCGAGCCGGTGGACATTAACAAGTTGGAAGGTGCCGCCGGTTTGTGTCCACTCATTGATTCTAGCTTAGTAAAATACAAGTATGGGTCTGCTAGTGGACAGTAGCCCTATAGACAAATCCCCCTGCTACATCCCCCCACAAGACCCCTTGCTCAACCTATACAGAGTCAGGTGCAAGGGTTTGCCCTTGCCTCCGGTTCGCATCCACTAGCTGAGTCTAAGAACTAGTCTCAACTGGAGGAAAAGGTATGGGAGGTGGGGGATAGGTTCACCCACTCCATTCTCCTAGGTTTAACATGGCGGGGATCATTTCCCCATCCATTGTGGTGTTTTTAAGTCAAGCAACACCTCATTGGAGGTATGCATATCCTAGATCCTTTTCTAAGGCTTTTCTCCCAACATTAATGGTGGTCAAGAACCACCATTAATGGGGTTTAATTTTTACAACAGAGAGAGGGAGAAGTTCGAGACTTACCTTGAGAGTGGATTGAATGCCAAGGTGAAGTTTGAGCTTCAAACTCCAAAGTCCACCAAGTTCTCTCCTACCCTAATTGCAGTAGCTCCGTCTTGATGGCCAAAACCCCAAATGTGGATTTTGATCCTCATTTTATAACAATGAGGATAAAGGAGGTTATTTTGTTCGTGATTAACCAAACCCCCCCCACAAAACCCGCGCCCCCCCCCCCCTAATCTCAATGAAACACCCGACCCTGTCTTTTCCCCCCGGGCCCACCCCATTGGTGCATATATTAGGCCCTTTCAAGGCCTTCTACAATGTTTACGGGTCCGTACTACCAAAAAAACCATGGGCTAAAACCTTGTTGGGTCCACCGGCTGGGGGGGGAAGGAAGACGCACAGAAAAGTCAAAGTTGCTAGGGGATTTTGGGTGTGGGTCTTACATTTATGATTAGAGCTCATAGTCATACTTTAGTTCTAGGCTAGATGATATGTTGTCCTGGATTTTATGTAGGCATATTTGGTTTGCTATTTGAACAAGTAAGTGTTTATGTTTTGATATTTTGAAAGAGATAACCTTGTTGAATTACTTATTACCATTAGACAGTTCAGCTTGCCTATTAATTTAAGGACTTTTGTATTATATACTCTGATTGTTTTGCGGACATGCTATTATGTGTGAACTGAATGGTTTAATGGTAAGCACTGCATATTTGGAGATCTTGGGATAGGATTGGCTTGCATTGCAAGAGATCCAATTGCACCTAAGGAACTCTAGATTGGGGTGTGACATCTATAGACGAGAGGTTATATCACTTCTCCTTTTGTCTTTCGATGTAAATTTATTTGTTACTTCTTTTGTCTATGTAGAGATGAGGGAACATTCTCGTCCTTTGCATTCATGCTTTTCTTTCTTTTACTTCATTTTCAATCTTGCATCCTTATGTGTTCATAAGTAATTCCCATCTCCTTGCCATCATTCTTCCTCAATATAAATCTTATGTGCATTGTATCTTTAATCATGTTCACTTGGCATTCTCTTTTCTTTCAAGTACTTAATTAGCCTTATCATGTGGTTTCATGCATCCATGTGTGATTGTGGCATCTTCTGTGGTTCCTGTTAATATTCGTGATTTCTCATGCTTGCGACATGTATTCTTTGCCTGCTTCTCTCTAATTTCTATTTCTTTCCATCTTTATCTTTAATTTCCTTTCATATCCATTTTAAACATATTTTCTATTTCCCTATTTCAAACTTCTATCATTCTTTTACTTTCAAGTATACTAACTTGGTAAGGTCGCATCCCTAGGCAGGTACATTTTCTTTCAAACTCCTAGTTAGTTTATTTTTTGTTAACCACCACTACCATATATGTTGTTTTACATGTGTTTGTTGTTGCGTGTTTATTTTTCAAGAAGCGTTGATAATGAAGAAACTGCCATTTGGAAATAAAGGTTGACAGTTATTCGGGCGGATCCTAATGCCTAACACCTTCCCCGAACGTACCGTGAATAGCTCTCAATAATCTCTAAATGAAGACTGGTTCAAGCTGTTGGTGCATATGAAGTCATACAATTAGTAAGATTGTGAAGATTCCTCATTCAAATCAAGACTGCAATATTACATTTTTGTAACAATCTTACTTTTGTCTCCTGGACCCTTCTAACAGAAAACGAAGTGACGAAGAGGAGAGGACCCCAAAACGGAGAGGTTTTCCCCTCAAAAAAGACGCATGTCCTCATAGCATCCTACATCATAAATTCTCTCGTGAATCCCAATATAATCCCAAGTGTCACAGTGCCACATATCATAAATCACTCATCCCCAATCGAGTTAATTCTTTGACCACCACATTTTGCAGACTTCAGTCAAAGAGGGGCATTCTATAGACATTTCATTTTGTCTCACCCCTTAACTCAAAAGTTTTCCGTTCTACTGGATTTGGAACCCATTCTCAGGTCCAAAGTATCCATCCCATAGGCCTCCAATTAGCGCTAAGAGTCATTCTCCCGATTCTGCCATAGTGGTCAAAATTATCAAAATACCCCTGACTATTAGTTGACTTGGTCACCACAAAAAATCAACTTTTCCACTATGAAATAACATCATTGTGACCTAGTACCGGCATAGAGCTTCGAAATATCATCAGAATTGCCTCAATTGATAATCAGAATCAAAAGTTACGACCATTACAAGTTTTAATACACTGACCCAGTTCTCCTGTGAACCTATCCACACCCAACCCATGGGCCAAAAGTCACCCAGGGCTCATAAAGAACAAAGCCATAAATCCATACAATATACTTTAATACTTCATGCTTATAAGCTAATAGAAAAATATACTGCCAAAATTTTGTCTAAAGACCTAAGAATTGAAGACATGTGATTTCAAAACCTTCCATGGCGAGCAGGCTGCGATTCCTTCCATAGAGAACAGACTGCTGGAATTGCTTTACTACAAGGATGGTGTTTGGCAACTGAAAGTTCAAAACCTTCCAAGCAAACCAGCATAATCTCACTTGGGGGTAGCTACTCGCGAGAGCTCAGGATTTTCAAAAATTTTAATCTAATTTCATTAAGGGAGTGGAAGCTAGTTAATATGCGAATCCAATCTAAATCCACATAACTATCTCCAAAAAATCATCTACAAATTCCTACTATATTATCGTATCATAATAATGCAGAAAGGGAGAGGGGGTTGGACGAAGATTAAAGGGCTCTGTGTTGGGACTAGTGAAAGAGATTGATTGAAGCGTTAGATTTTGTGATAATACTTTTTATCCTTGTAAATAAATTCATAACAACCCTCGGTTCAAACCCTTCACGAAAATCAGCTTCTTCGATCTTACCTTAATAAAAGTGTCAGTCGGTGACTTGGTGAGATCACTGAGGTTTAAGGAAGCAGGCCAGCCGCCGGCAGTAGTTGCAGGAAGTCAGCGACAACAACAAGATGATGCTGACTTGCGAGTCGCTAAGACTGAGAGCAGACTGGGCGGCACTGTTGATGAGAGAAAAATAGAAGACTTCAAGATTAATCAAGAAGAAAAGGACTCCCCTGTCAACTCGGCAACTACTTCTTCAGTTGATGAACAACGTGGTTAGCGTATTCTATTTTATTTTATAGCTTTGGCTCACACAATCATTTGTCTCCTTTTACTTGGATTCACATCGTCTCCTCCCAGTGGTTCTGGGAGGATACGGCAACCTATCTCGGATGGCCGCCATGTGACTCTCGGGTGAATCCGAGACCCACGTCTGAGCCGACACCCTCTGTCGGCTCGGCTTGTCGGCTGGGTGTCGGCTCGGACGTGAGTCTCGGATTCACCAAGAACCACGTGGTGGCCATCCAAGACAGGTTGCCACTGTCCTCCCAAAACCACTGCCCTCCCAAAGCCACTTAGGCTTTCTTTCCCTGGTGTTACCGGTCAAGCGAAAGAAAAGGCTGAAAAAGGGCTCAAAGTTGCAGTTTCAGACTTGCAGAAGTGTGCTGTGCGTGGATGGGCGAGGGACGGTGGGTAATTTACTCATTACTGCTAAGTTAAATAGTAAGTAAATTAGGTTTTGGTTTTAGTTCATGGTATTTATTGTTTGCTGTTTACCTTTTATTTTTTTCCGGCCAAAATCAGAATTTGGGTCGGGGCTTCTCGTTTGGGGCTTACTTGGTCCTCTTAACGGGGCACCCATCGGGTTAGCCCGGATTGGCCCAAAAGCCTGCCCGTTGGAATCCCTATGCATGCTCCCATTGGCCACTGTGTTGGTGTAGGGCCATGCAATCGGGCAGTGATCCTCATTCCTAATTTTATTGAATTCTCAAAAACAAAAAAATAAATAAATAAATAAATAAAATAAAATAAAAATAAAAATTAGAAAGCATGGTTTCACATAATGACATCTTCAAGAAAATACCTATTCAAGGATTACTCACACAGGCCAATCTGTGTCCCCTTTTGGCCGAATACTGTTTTAATTACCACAGTCAAAATATAAAGCACATGATTACAAGTTATGCTTGGAATGAAAGACAATTCTAAATCCCCTTTGTCTATGAATGAAGGACTTAAAAATAATATAACTATTAATCTCATAAAGAGTTCAAACCCGCCGTGGATGAACACTGGCAGCATGCTTAACACAACATCAGTATGTATCTGACGGAATAGAAGCGAAAAGATCATATAGTATATATCAGAAAACTTAAAGCCATTGTTCATATACAACGTTTTAAATACTTGAGATCAAACTTTATGTCACAACTAAACACTGAGGTTTGACCTAAAAAAAAACAAGTTACAACTCCCCTTGCTTATTATGTTGACTCAAATAAAAAAAAAAAAATCAAATTCATTTTGATCCAGGAGTGTTAGGTTCATGGTCGTTGTTTGCTCCAGTTCCTGAGTAATCATTCGTTTCAATATCCATTCGGCCCCTTATTATTACCTCTTCCATGTCTATCCCTTCGCCATACTTTCTCCCCTCCACAAAACCCTGCATCAATTTTCTTTTTTCGGTTAATAAATTTATATAAAGCAAAGAGAAAATATAAAAACAGGCCCAAAAGGGCAACAAAAAGAAAATTAGCACTTCACAAGGCAACCAACTCAGATGATTCTTGCGTTAAACTCACAATATGAATGAATGATTTCCAATCCAAAGCATATATATGATTCACCTTGAGGATAATTTCCATTGAGATGGAGGATATAATTCTATTCAAAGATCAGGAGGAGGAACTCCACCTTCTCAGTTTTCTTTCCCACCATAAGTGATAAATAGGGGCACAGATCGCAAGCTGGCTCAAAAAAACTATCCACAAATTTGCACAGAGAGAGAGAGAGAGAGAGAGAGAGAACCTGCTCAAGTTCTTGGATTAATAGGTCTTCATTACTTGGCTTGAGGAAAGCTGTGAAACAAAAATTGTGCTCTTGAGTTCAGTATATATATGGTGTAAAACCATCTGAATAAATAAAATATCAATAGAATAGAAGTTAAAAAAGAAGGTTTCTCAAGAAATTCTTGAAAAAGGTAATGAAGTATGTATAATCTTACCAAATTGAGGAAGTGTTCTAAAGGAAAGAACATTGGAGAAGATCAGAAAGATTATGAGAAATCGAAGGAAAGTTTTATGCTCCATGAGATCAAATGAAAGGATAGCAGATCCAAAATGAGATATCCGATTTCCAAAGACAGCTTGATTGGTTCTGCGATGTGATGATGTTTGTGGTGGTGGTTGTCTGTGGGTTTTATCAATTAATAATGGGTTCAGGTTTCCTGTTCCAAGGCATGGATCCTGCGTCCAATGGGTGGGCACTGGACAGCATAAGTATTCACAAAAAGGATAAAAAAGTCATTTTGCAATCCATGTGAAACGGCACAGGAAAACGCCTAAGAGAAAATTCCCATTAATATAGTACCCGAAGCCTACTTGAAACATATGCAAGAAATATAATAATGAGTTGATAAAGTCAGTCAAGATATAATAGTGTTAGCAGGTGAGAGATGAGTCTTAGTGGCCCAAACTTAGTTTACCATTTTATGACTTTATCTGCTTTTGTTAATGGGGTTGCCTTCTTTCTGTAATTCTGTTTATCCATGGCCACTACACGTCTATACGTGCATCCATAGCAACAATAAGGGAAAATATTGAAGTCATAGATTGACAGCACATGGCATGGGATATAAATATGTTTCTACACGCATCTATTTATATGTATATATTTAGAGATTTTATTATCTAGAACACATGTTCCAAGGATGACCTTGAATGTGATATTTAAAATGAGGGAAAGAGTTAATCCGAAGCCTTTTTTCTCATATTATTTATTTATTATTAAAAGGTTGTCTTCGTGCTGCACGAGGTTTCTACGATCAGAGGGCCTCAGAGGGGTAGAATGAGATTTATTTATTTATTTTTTTGGTAAAATAATTTATTTATTTATTATTATAATTATATAAAAAATTTGGTCTATCTCACACTATGGTCTGTCGGCATCAACCGACCAGAGTACATAAAACTAAGGGTGTCAAAAATGAAATCGAACCGTGTATCGAAATCAGATTGAACCATTTAAACTCAAACCATGAAATCGATTATTAAATGGTTCGATTCTGATTTTAGAAATGAAAACGTTTAATTAAACGGTTCGATTCTGGTTTCAAGAATAAAACCGTTTAAACCAACTATTTGGAACCGTTGAAACCGACTAAACCTTTACTTTAATCATTTAGTGTTAAATGTCTATATTTGTATAAATATATATTTTAATGTTTTTCACTTGGCATACATCTAAGTTGTAAGTCCATTTTCATATATGCTTAAAATTATTTTAATGATTTTTTTTGTTTTCCCTCTACTTTGTTCCTAACTCTCTTCGTCTCCCTTTCGACAACGAAACCTTTTAAAATCGAAAAATCGAAACCGATTAATAATCAGTTTTGGTAAGCATTTTGAAACCGTTTAATAAATGGTTCGGTTTTGTTTTTACTTATTACATACCAAACTGAAACTGAACCACATCATTTAACACCATTGCATAAAACCCACCTACTATTTACGAATTACGCGTAATGCCCCCTCTTGTTTCATCGTCCGTCAATTTTTTTAGTCTTCTGACTAGAGAACCACCCTTATATTATTATTATTGTTTGAGGGAGGGTTCTTTGGTCTAGAGACTAGAGACATCTACAGACACAACAAGGTCTTTTTTTTTTTTTTTTTTTTTTTTTTTTGGCATTATTGGAAACTCATCCGGAGGGGGATGGACTATTTGCATTGAATGCTCTCGACCACCTCTTATTGGCAGAGTAGAAAATATTTATAATCATAATAATTGTTATTATTATTATTATTATTATTATTATTATTATTATTATTATTATCATCATCATCGATGAATTCTTGACCCCCCCATCTTTCGAGTGCTCAGGCAAACCTCGAAACCATGTAAGACCCAACATGCCACATAGGTTGGGAAAAACCAAGGCCTATAAGAACCATAAAACTTTGGATGGGTGGTCAAAGGGGTGAAGAAAAGTTGAGATTTGCTTCCTGAGGTGGTCTCTTCTCAACTGAGCAACCCCTAAGGTTCAAGGCTTTTAATTGGATTTGTGGCACAGACTACCTCTTAACAAGCATTCATAAATCCATTTTTCTCTTGGGTCATGTCTAACCTAGCCAGTTTTTTTTCGAAAATTTATAATGCAAGAAAACAAAGTAATGGTACTATATATATCATAAAAAACCTTTTCAACAATGCCGGATAAAAAATTAACTCTATGTATGCGTGAAAATAAAACTTTTTATTTAATTTTTTGTTTATAGGGTTTTCTAAGCCGTCAGTGTGAGGAATCTCCCATGCCACACTAATCACGATACAAGAAATAGCTTCAGCAACAGAAGACCTACATCGTCATGGAGAAGGGAGAGTATCACCGCAAGGCCCTCATCGTCTAGAAGTAAAGGGCATGGATGAGAATCTCCACATCAACGGCATAAGGATCTTTTTACCTAATAAATAATAAACTTGAAAAAAGATGGTTGAGAGGAATTAAGGATGTCAAATGGGACAAGTATGGATAATTAGGACGATTCCTTATGAATTCTAATCCCAAGCGAGTTACCCTTGCCAACTAAACTAGCCTTAGGGTTCAAGGCTTTTAATTTGACTTGTGGCATTGGCAAAATCTTAACAAGCACTCCTAAATCCTTTTTTTTTTTTTTTTTTGCTTATTGTAACCCCTTTTTGGTCGAATAAGTAATGTGCATGGAAAGAAATAATGGGCCTATAGATCATAAATAAACTGTACAGCACTGCCAATTTTTAAACAAACAATGTAAGTGTGAGAATAAAGGGTGAGCCTTGGTGTAACGGTAAGGTTGTCATATTGCAACCTATTGATCACAGGTTCGAAACACGGAAACAGCCTCTTTGCATTGCAAAGGTAAGGCTGAGCACACTATTTCCCTCCTCATACCCTGCACTATGGGAGCCTCATGTACTGGGATGCCCTTTTTATGTAAGTGTGAGAATAGGGCCAGGTTTCTTATGCCGTTAGTATGGGGATTTTCCCATGCCAAACCAATCATATGGATGACGCAAAAATCAGTTTTATCAATTGGAGACCCACATGGTCATGGAAAAAGGGAGATGATTACTAAAAAGCGATTGAACATGGTCAGGATGTAAAAAGGCATGGAAGAGTACCCCTACATCAGCAATGTGGGGACCTTTTACCGTAATAAATGTTAAACTTGATAAATATAGTTGGGTGGGTCCAGATTAAAGGTGTCAAATGGCTGGTTACAGATTAATCGTGACAACTCCTTATCAGTTACAATACCAAGGGAAATACCCTTGCCAATTGAGTACACTTAGGGTTCAAGGTTTTAATTTGAGTTGGGGCATAAACAATATGTTAACAAACACTCATTGTTGGAATTAATGTGAGCTTAATTAATTACATAATCAGTTGATTAGTGGGAGTACAATTAAGATGGTTGGACCTGCTTGGTCTAGTTCGCCACTAGGTTGAAATAGGTAAGGTGACCCTAATTCTATTGTAGGAAGGCATCAGGGTTATGATAGTATTCTATATCTATAGATACTGGGTCATGAGTCCCCACAGCCACATAATTGTTAAATCTCTCCGCACCCATTATCAAGACACCGTGGGATATCCTCTAGCGGCTGTGGAAGATTGTGATCAAAGCTTGGAGTGTAGGGCGGAAATCAATCTTTATATACAGGTAGTCTTTTAGGTTTATTGTTTGTCCTCTCTCTATCATTTTCTAAGAATCATGTACGACTCATAAATCTAACAATTGGTATCGGAGCTAATCCTACAGACCTAGAATCGATGATAGAATATTTTGAAGACCTACCAAACAAATTTAGTTGAGAAAGGGAAAAAAAATTTCAACCCTATTAGGGAGAACCTATCAAAATCTCGTTTGAACTTAATTTTTTTTCCGAACGGTGAAAGGTCACAAAATTTATACCACTAAAAATATCTCAGCGAGATGGTCACGGCAATATAAAAAATCTCTGCCAGACTAGTTCTCACGCACCACCAGAAGCGGCAAGTGAGATTCACTCATCCAAGGAATTAAATAAAAAGAAGCCAGCAGCCGACTTGGAAACCCTAGCGAGTCGACCTTGCGAGGCTTCTTAGACCAGGCAATCAACCTAGATACTAAGTTTCCCAACAGTCCAGGGCGCACGTGCAGGTCAGCACATGTGATCAGGCCCATAATCTCCGGTTTTTAATTAGGTCATACCATCTATTTTCATTTGGTTTATACCGGATCATGAACCACCCAGTTTAGGATTAGACCTGCCCACCAACAAGCAAGCTTTACGTGCCACCTTCGGGCCGTGCTTACTAGCGCATGGAAGGTCCGATGGACCTTCGATTTGTTGCTCTAGCGTGCTCTTCATTCAGGTTCATGGCTTGACCAATTTTGAATTTCTAGGGAAGGTGTTTTTGATGAAACAGTACCCTTTTGTACACTTTGGGAACCCGATTCTCGATACTTTATAGTGTTTGCTCCATTTGTTGCTTACCAGATGCATGATAAGATGCTTAGTGCACGATGTATGTAAGACCTGCACTATGAAATCCCATACTAATTTGGATTTCGACTCATGGTAGGTCTTCCCACCGATGATGAAAGTAGAGAAACACCGGTGTAATCATCAAACAGAAAGAGTAAGACAATAAGTCAACTATCTTGTACATTGGACATGTGTAAGGACCCCATTTTTGTAACCTTCTTTCCAACTCGAACCTCCTAACATTTTCCCTTGACAGTGAAAGTTCGCTCCGAATCGACGTTCCCGCTAAAAATGTAGAATCAGCGTTTCTCACTAAATTCACATGACAACATCGGAAACCATGAATGGTGAGGGATAACACTTTATTAATATTGACGTCAATATTTCCCATTATAGGTATTGTTAACTAATTACAATCGAGTGGAGGAATAATTACAGTGGTTCAGCTCTTTCGACTCCTCCAACAAGCAACCGTTTGTTCCAGAGGTAAGCTGTTTCCTTCTTCCTCATTCTTCTTCTCTTTTTTCTTCTTCCTTCTCTGCACTTTCTTCTTGGTGGTATGCAGAGAAAAGTTCTTCCTCTCCTTTCTTTCTCTCTTTTCTTCTTTTCTTTTTCCTCTCCAAATTCATGTGTCAGATTTCTTCCCTTCTCTATTCTTTGTTTTGATTAATTGAATAGGTAGAGTAGAGAGGATAGAGATCTCCTTCTTTACAAAATCGGTAGGAATAGGATACCAAAATGGAATGGAGGAGATCTCTCTCCCTTCCTTCCATTCTTGGACCATTTGAAATAGGCCTTCCATGCTTGGAGAAGGCAACAATTTAAATCGATGGGTCATGTGATCGTTGGCCTCCAACCAGATTTGGGCTCAGAGGTTCGGCTACACTGCGTGCGGCTAGTGCGCAACCATACTGTCACACCCATTTCCTGACGTATCGATACTATGGAATGGACGGAATCTCCACATCCTAATTTAGGGCACTGAAAATCCCCTTTTAGGATCGCACATCACATTACTCCACAAGTAAACCTAGAAATAATAATCGTCAAAGTAAATTTAACATGTTATTTTAAAAATAATCATTCATACTAAAGGAAGTAAATTTGTGGAAGACTTAAAAGTTAAACCAATTATTGAAGAGCTGACAACATATTACTAATTTAAAGCTTATATAAATAATCATTTAATGTTTCCACCATAAATAAAAATCCAATATGCAATTATTCCAAAACAAATAATCCAAACCAAATAAATATTGTTCAAAGTTTATATCTATCATAAACCCAAAAATAAAAGTAGAACGTCCCAACTAAAAAAGGAAACATGAGCATTGCCTCAATCCATGCACAATATTACGAGTCATCTCAGGAAATCGGATAGCTCCTTCTCAGGTTCAGAGACTTCATCCTCCATACCAGATGGACTACAACCAAAGAGTTATGCAAAACCTGCAATATCTAAAAGAGTTTGTGTGCACAAGGTAAGCTCAACCATCAAGCTTAATAATAAAACTAAACATGCAACAAATAAAATGCATGCAACTATCAACTACGGTCAGGTATATAACTGTATGTTCCAGCTCAGGACAACCCACACACGGAGTCTCCAGTCTACACGGGTCTTTTTCCATTAGATGAAACCGCCTCACTCGAAGTTCAATATCACCCCCAAGTATGGGTACGTCGTTTTGGTCCTCACATGACCGCAACTCATCCTAAGTCCACCTCATGGCACTTAAGGATGGTGATCCCACTAGTTGACTCGCCCACCCATCCACACTACGTCGAGTATGGGGAGCATCACAGCTATGTTCATACCACCTTTTTATTTCACCCATGCCATTACATAACCCCCTAATGGCTAAGTGTACAGCAATAGGGATAATCATGTTCAACTAGTCATGTCCACCTAATTAATCTTATTACTGGATCATAACTTCGCTAAGCTTTTAACCCTGTCCAAGTCCCCACCCAGGACATCATGACTTAGCTAGGTTACATATGGTCAATGCAAAGTGGCGTTGGTAAGAAGTGGTGCAAGCATCTCATTCCATCCATTTTCCTCCTTACTGACTTAACTAGACATCATGAATCATCAATACCAGATCTACCTTTCATGGAGAGGTTACGAAGCGTCCCATTCCACCTCGCTTCCAAACCACTACAAGTTTCACTGATCACACACAAGAGAATGCATATGCATGAGCAAACAATACAATGAGTAAACAATATAGTCTATTGGATGACATATTATCAATCTCATAACATCACTCAACATAATTCAAAGAACTGATCTACCAAACAAAGGTTTAGTTCCCTTATCATCAATTAGAGAGTAATCATCAGCAAGCCGATCGAGTAGCTACCTACCAGGATTCTCGTAGCTAAGGATTCAAGATCACAAATAATAACATTCGTTAATGTGTTATTCCATAGAATTAATTAGACTTCTCTTTAAGGTTATTATTTTGGTGCTCATAACTTTAGTAGCTTATTTGATGTTCTATGCCTTCCATTTACTGTTTGCTTATCATGCCATAGCATTTAGGGAATTCATACTAAATTCATTCGTTATTATTCATAACTCTTGGGTATGTCTACACTTGCAGAAAACCTGCTGTCCATTAGAGTCAAGTGCTATAAACATCAATCCTCCATAAGACACAAACTTACAAGCTAGAATTTCATTCCTAAAGCCTTAATACTAAGAAGAACTTCTTATCACGAAGTTAAGGGTTCAACCATCATACAAGGGTCTGGTTTCTAGCCCCTAAGGTTTCCATACCTACTGTCCAAGGGCTTCCTGTTCTTTAAAATAAAGGACAGCAAGGCACTTAATTAACTTTTAGCAATTCTAGTTAAACCAACATAATTAATGCTCATAGACGTTCGATTTCTGATATCTAAGCCTATAGGCAAGTTCATAAAAATCCTATAGAGCCACTGACCAAAGATGATCATCAACAAGGGTCAGAATTACATACGGTATGTGGTCGACCACACGATTATCAACCACCAGGTGTGCAACACGTGTCAATGACTGCACGTTGAAACATGGTCGTTTGACAGTGTCAGCACCCCAGAAGGTTGCCTAGCCCCTGTAGGGTTGTTCTGATGTCCTGACTTGCAAGGGTAGTCCAAGATTGATTTATTCTAGATGTAAGTCAGAACTTATCTCAGGTATACACGATGCACAGAAAGTTTTTGCATCAAGGAGTCATCAAAACTTAGTTCTAAGACCATCATAAATTCTAATTAATTCAAAGAGTCTCCGACCAATTTTGGTCAAAATCCGACGTTAGAATGGGGTGTGGCAAGTGTGCGATCGCACGTTACGATAGCCAGGTCGTACGGCTCGTCTCATCGACTGCATGTCAAAATGAGGTCCAATGGCATCTAAACCTTTCTGATGTGGTTTCTCATAATTTTCTTGGTCTACTTACCGAGTTTGGGTTCAACACTGAATTTCCATACCAAGTTATGGATACCGTTTCGATCTGACAAGTTGTTGAGAAGTTAGATCTGGTTTAATACTCCAGATCCGATTTCGAAGCCTTCCGATCCCATCTTAGATCCATGATCCGAGTCTCCAAGGGTCAACTCAGGATTCCGTAATGGTCGTTCTATGGTTTAACCAAACCCATGGATCATCTTATCCACCAGTTAATCCCATGTGCACTACCGTTTAATATTCAAAACTGAGAACGATGGTGCACACACCCATGGCCCAACCATAGATGGTGTTTCCTTCATACATTCTCTTGGTCTTTAAATAATTATAGACTACTCCTTAATCCATTTGATCCATGTTTTACTCTAAAATCATTATTTAACTCATTACATTCTATGATTTCCTTTAAATGATTCAGATTTCAAAGTGAGAGAGTACTTACAGTGGGTTCGACTCCCCTTTGAGTTTTCTAGCGATGAAATTGACGATCCAGAGGGAAGTTCCCTTCCTCCTTCACTGCGGCTCCTCTTCTCTCTTCCTCTTCTTCTTTTCTTCTTCTTCCTTTCTTCTCTCTTTTTTTTTCCCTCTTTCATTCTCTCCTTTCTTAGAGACGCGTCAAAGTCTCTTTCTCCCTCTCGGTCCTCTGACTTAATAGACTGATTAGGTGAATAGAGAGGAACAAGATCTCTACTCTACCCAAGGATGGAAAGGAGATGATTTCCCTCCCTTTTTTTTCCATTCTTGGCTCAATCATGATGGCTTTCCAAGAATAGGATCCAAACACAATCGATCATGGAGGGAGAGAGTAGCATTTTAAACTGTATGTCCCACTTCAATCGGTCTCCAATTTAGTTTCATGCATAGGGGTGTGGCTGGACTGTGTGGCAAGTGTTCGACCGCGCATCCCTGGTCACGTGTCGGACCTCTTCTGGTCGGCCAGTTTTATGTGTACAGCCTCCAGACTTTTGGGAGTTCTTTGGCTTGGTTCTGAGGTTTCTTCTAGTGTTCCTCCATGCATTCTAGTAACACGGGAGCTCAATGTATTGGCTTTGTGTTACCTTGGAGTACATAAGTACCTTTGAACATGACGGTATAATATGATAGCATGTGGGAAGACCCAACACATGCCCATGATGGTCATATCGTAAAGTGATTTGGGGATGTGTCTTACAGTTGCACCCCCCTACAAAAAAATTTCGTCCTAGAAATTTCGTCCTTTTCCACTCGGCTAAATTTTCAAGGGAACATCGAATCTCGATTTCATCGCCTTCTTACTATTCAATAGTCGAAGGTTCACTGTATACACAATTTAGCCTGTGATTGAGGCAATTAAATCTTCAATAGTCGAAGGTTCTACCATACCAAAAGAACTTACTGAGGGTGGGGTAGTTAGGTAGTCAATGAGTAGGGTCCTTGTTGTGTTTCCTCACTTCACCCATGGAATATGGCATGATTACTAGAGTAGTCCGTGGAATAGCTATCTGATAGTATAGCTATGTCCATTCAACACCTCTTAAGGTTAATATTCTACATTTCATCCTTGTTCAACTCTTCTTACTTCATCGAAAAGAAATCTTTTATGATTTCCACATCCTTTGAGGGTGACGAAAATCAAATCCTTATTCCTTTTCACTCTTTTGATTCTCTCGAGTTTCTTAGATCATTTCTTCTACCTTTCCCATCAAAGTCCTCAATTCAGTGTAACATCAATGTACATCTTCTTCTCTGTACCAACTTCATATATTCATAAGTCATGTACTTTAATTAAGCTTTGTTGAGATACGTCTTTCTCTTAAATTGTCTTTTCCTCTCTTCAAGCCATTAACATGATTGTTCAGCCCATTTGCTTAAGAAATTTATATACTCTGAATTCATATCCATCTAAATTTCTATATCTTCAGTTTTTTTGTGAATAGGATATAGTACGAGTATTCTCTAATATCAAATATCTATTTCTTCACCTTCGATTACTCATATCCTTTCCTTTGAGATGTTGAGATTTATTAACTCTCAATACCATTGAAGCTTAATAATCTCAATTATTTATAATAATATCTCTCTTACATCGAAACTTTCAAAATAGGTTTCTCATATCAACTTCTCACTTCTTAGTTTCATTAAAGTCCTTATCCTCGAGTACATGGTACTTCAACGTACTTAGTTAAGCATACTTGTCACACCCTAATTCCGACTGAACCAGAAGTGTGAGTGAACCGTCACTGAACCAACGGTTCACACCAGGATCTCAATAAGACCGTGTCCACTCATACAAACATTGCACATAACCACAATCAGAATATAATAAATACAGCGGAAGTTTTAAATAAAATGAACTGAGTAATCTATTGATAAATTTAAATAAAATATTCAATTATTCAAATAACCAAAACTTAAATAAATATCGTTACATCAACTTCATCTCAACTGAAAATAATTAAAATAAATAAAACCCAAGTCCTAGAGATACACGTAGAAAGGGCACTCGCATGAAGCATCATGCTCGTCCTCTCCTGCCTGCACATCCAAAGCAGCCACGCCTCCGTATGCCGGCACGTTCATGTAATCATCCACTGTGTAACCTGCATCAACATCTAAAAACATGTATATATATATATATACAGGGTGAGCTTACAACCGAGTTCAGTAAGACAATCAGACAATTGCACAAACATATGCATGAGTAACATTCACATTATGGTCTGGTTTTAAGTTTGCAATATGCTATAGAGAGGATTGGCGGCCACCGCACCTCTATACACGAGTGTGTGAAGTCGCCCAATGGATCAAACACCACTGCCGTCCCACATGCACCCTATCATGGAATAGAGATAGAGTTAAGGCATCCGGATCAAACACCGCCAACACCTCCCTTAATACTCTACCCATATCAACACGTAAGCCCCTATTGGCGAGGGCTTGCAAACTGGACTCGCAACTAACTAATCCTATATGTCATCACAGTAGGCCCTATCCCAACACAGCTCCCTACGGCATAGAGATAGAGCTAGAGTCTGGTGGTCAAACCAGAGACCACAGTGCCACGTCCTCCCCCTGATACCCTACCCGCACCAAGCATGCTAAGACAGAACGATACGAAAGGTGCTAGTGTGAGGAATGATCCCAGACCCCAGGCCCTTTCCATTCCACATACCAACGAAAACAATCACATGCCTAACAGTCACAACCTAGCATAGCAAGTATGCATGAACAATAATAATAACTGAAAGTAAAGGATGACATGTGAGAATGAACAAACATCAATCCACAGAATCATAATTATTATCAACGGTTTACTGTTACTTAATTATTAGGGTTTAGGTCTGATTCCCTTACCTGACGGTTGTTTGATAGCTTGTTCCGCGTCGCAAAGTCCAAATGTGCTATCACAAGGTCCTATATGATATTAGGGTTTAGTTAGAATAGGTTTATGTTGGTCGAAAAACCAAAAATGGCAAAACACATCTCATAGAGCTGACTGGTCACAGTACCGATCGCAGCACTGTGGGGAAACCTACGATCGGTATGGTCGACCGGTCCCCATAGACCCGTCCTCGAGAGGTACCGGTCGCAGTACTGGTCGCATAGGGTGCGACCGGTATGGTCGACCGGTATGTCTCCGGGAGACCATACATCTGGTTTTTACCTTCCGTCGGTCACCCCTTATTGATTCTAGGGTTTCTCCTATTCATTCTAGGTCTGAGCACTGAGTTAGAGTTGTTTCCAACTCCATTCAAGTCCTAGTTTCGATGATTTTCAACCTAGAACTTGAATCTAGGGTTTACCGCTATATTAGGGTTTGTCGACAAAATAGGGTTTAGATCAATACCTGCTTTCCATGGTATTGATCCAATCATAACTAATCATCCTAGAATACTTAATGTAGAAGAAGGTTTAAGCACTTACCGTTGACTTGCGGTAACTTGTTCTTCATCGAACGGCAATGGCGGCTCTTCCTCTCTTTCCTAGCTTCTTCTCTTTCTTCAGCCTCTTTCTCCTTTCTAGGGTTTGTAAGGATCATGGAAGAGGTTTTAGGAGGTTTAGAGGGGTTTGTATAGGCTAGGTTTAGGTTTAGGATGCCTCCTAGCATTAGGAAAGTCCTTCGGTTTGAAATTTGGAAAGTGGGACCCGCAGAGATCCGTTTCCGGATCTAAGTGGTCTGTTGCCAAGCTATACCGGTTGACCTGTACCAAGACCGGTACCATCGACCGGTATGAATTAATTCATACTTAATTCAGTCCGTTTCATACCAGTTTGTCATCCGCTCGTCCCGTTTGGCCCGGTGATGATTGGAAAACCTGCTATGACATAAATTCAAGATTTAGATCGGGTTCATGGAGTGCGGGTCTTACAACTCCCCCACCCTTAAAAGAAATTTCGTCCCCGAAATTTTCATGTAGGTTTCACAATACTTCTGATCCTATTAAATGGTATCTTCTCCATAAATCCTATCCGAAGCCTCTAATGGATTCTTTTCCAAGTATAAGGTCTATCCTATAGGAATTTTCTTGATACAAATGCTAGTTCTAGGGTAGGTCAACATCACATTTAATTCCCTTATCAACGTAATTGATTAATCACTTAAATTTAGTTAAGATTCACTACAATTCCCACAATGTCTACTATTCTTAGGGTCGCAATAATAATGTTCCCATAATCTCTGCATCCTCATGTTAAACATTCATGACATAAATCTTTACCAGCAATTGGGGAAAATTTTCCTATTCTCCTCGATTTGTCTTTATTGATTTGTTTAATGTTTATTGCCACTCATCACAATCCCATTGTTCTTCAATTCTAATACAGGTTGTAGAGATCATAGGATTCATCAATCATTTCATTCTCTTTATTTTCATATAATTAATTGATTCCAGTACTTCAATTTGTTTTAATATCTGCTTATTATTTTTTCATGTGTCCTCCAAATATTCTCCGGCTTTCAATTTATTCTTTAGGACACATATCATGTGGTTTTCATAAATCTCAATCAGTTCTAAACATCTTCCCAATTAATTCCTCCAACAATATATCATGCAATTTACAGGTCCTAATAATTTAACATTTCCTATCTCTCATGGAAGTAGTACATTAATTCTCCATGCAGCATAAGATTAAATTCTAGATTCATGAATGAATCACAATATAATATTCGAAGGTTAAAAGAAATACCTGTCGACATGGCAAGGGATTGATCCTAGTCCCTACCATAAACAACTGGTTTCCTTTTGGTCAAGGTGCTTAGCTCACTGGGTATGGGCACTGACTCAGGGTATGGCCCACCTTGCGGTAAGCAGAGCATCTGAAGAAGTATGGGGGAAAATCCTAGCGTACAAGGACTCGGGACTATTTCAGTAGTTGAACCCTCTAGTGAATTTCTTTGGGTTCCCTTCTCTCCAGACCCATAGTAGGAGCTGCCACCAACTCACGCACTCAGGGAAAGTAGTTGGCCACAAAAGCTTCACGGAAAATATTCCATGTGATGGCTCCATGGTGTTCTCAGAGTACTAGTTCTACGCCCAGCCACCAGGCTTGAGGTTCGCCCTCCAATTAGTAAGTGGCGCGCATGACCTTATGTGCCTTAGGTAGTTGGAGGTTTCCCATGGTTTCCCATGACCTCCTCCATAATCTGGACAGTTCGGCGATTATTCCCCAGAGTCACTTCTCTAGTAAGCTTTTCAGGCTTTTCTTTTAAGAACTTGTGCGTCGCCTTCAGCGTGGGACTTTTGTTTGAACTAAATGCATCATTCTGAGTAGTGTTCAAAGCCATAACTAGAAGTTTTACATTCGGACCTGGAAAATTTTAATCGTTAGTTGCGTCACGAATAGAATGTTTCAAACATATCATCATGCAATGTAATAGGTATGCTCTAGGTCAGCAAAAATGAATCAATAAGGACATTGCAGATGTACAAGCAAACAAAAACATCTAATCAAAGCAACTACAAGGAAAGATAGGACGTGCGGCTGCATACTTGATGCTGCCAGGGTGTGCAGTACGTGTTCAACCACACATCAGTGTCCTAGGGTTTAGAAGGAGCGTGACATGATTTTTCTCATTCCCTTCATTTTAGCTTGGTGTGCAGTTGGGAAAGCACACATACCTATCGTAATACCTTCTCTTTGAGGTTCTTATGTAGTTCAAGGTTAGCACTTCATCATTCATCATCAAATCACCTCATCAAGGTAACTTTTATATCGATTTCTCATTTAATAGGCACCACTTAAAATCTCTTTTATCATTATGGTATATAGGTGCACCTATCGATTCTTGTATTCTTAAACAACTTCATTCCTTGATAGATTTCTTTTCACCTTAAATTGACCTGGTTTTAATGACTTTTCCAAACATTTTGGTTTATCGTGGGAAGGAGTCATCTGTTACAGGGGCAACAAGACTTGCATTGCCTCAGTCACCAGTGTATGACCGATGATAATTTCGGTCAGCAGAGGTAGCAAAAGTTTTGAAAGTAAATCGGTTGAATCAGATCAGTATGTGAGATGCGACGAATTAGAAAGATTTGCGGTTCATCCAACATTCTTTGATATGGGTTGGTTACCGGTTCTTCAATACTAGATACTTACACACTCTAACCTTGTGACGTAGTTCTATTATAATCTTCAGGTAGAACAAGGTATGAAAAATATTGTAAACGATTTGTCCATATAGATTTCTAATTGGGTACTGGGGCAAAAGATTATTTTGGACATTAACAGCCTTACCTGTCTCTTGGATATATCTACAAATGCAGAACTTGTGTATGTGAACCAAGAATTCTATTTGTATCTGAGTGGGAGCTTGTACAGATACGGGAGCAGATGATGTTGGGTCCAAAATTAAGAGAAAGTAACTATCGACCAGTTCCCAGAGTATACAATCGCACTATCCAGTACAACATTGTTCCCAGAAGTAATCATCAGGATGCTATTGTGCATTTCTGTGAGTATCGTTTATTGTGTTATAGTGAGGTGACAGCTCTGTCTACCGTACTTAATTATAAGAACATTGATTACTACAATGCTTTATTCTCGGTCTAGCAGTCTTCCTTATGGGAGGTTGTTCACTCACTTATTCATTTGGCTGAGGATAGACCTTCCTCGAGATGATTGTGTGGAGCGGTTTGTCCATTATGACATTAGTTGGAATTCACTGTATAGGTTCGGCCTTCACCATATTGTGCTCAGCGATGATGAGTAAGAGGAGATTCCTCGTCTAAATCCGTAATCTTGGCAATGATCGGTAAGGAAATTTCAGCGTAAGGTGATTCCATCTTTATCTAGGATTGAGTTGGCTTCAACAGAGGATAGCAGTGATCCGACATACATCCCTACAGATTTTTCTCTTGCTTAAAGCTCAGAAGATATGGCATCGTTAGCAATTGAACAAGAAGATATGCCACAACAGTGAGGGCTTTGTGATGGTGTTTCGTAGGTGATGATTCCTTAGACTTCAATTCTTGATGTTGCGGAGCTACAAGGTGTGTTGGTAGGCGCTCATGCTCTTGTGTCTGAGTTACGTGAGTACCATCAGAAAGCACAGATAACATTTTTGTTTATCGAGTAGTACATACTGCGAGGCATCTCAAGTGTGGAGAGACGTGTGATAGCAACTGAGAATGCAGCATTGTAGTTTCATGACATTCAGGTAGTTACAGGGAAATAAGGTTCCTCCTTTCAGAATGCATCAATTTTAGCAGGTCTCATCTCCACTTCTGCCACTTGCAGTATGAGATGGTGAGACGACGGTTAAGCGTAGGAGGATTCACAAGTATAACGTTAGATCCATAGCTGGAGTCAAGTAGGTGGAAGGAATCAGTGGTAGCATCCCTTATCTATTTTTTAGCTTAGTCCATTTGGCTTGTTCGATAGAATAAGTCTGATTTTTAGAATGATTATCAAACTCATAGATAAGCCTGTTGTTACTTGCATCATAAGAAAGAGTAGAGATTATAACATAAAGCTATCTACCATTCTTGCTTAATTCTTATTTCACTTGTTAAAGATTATCTCATTTAGTTTATACATTATGCTCTTGAGTTCTATAGTTATTCATTGGCCTTTGCTTATAGTTTATTCTCAATTGTATATCATTTGTTCACTTAATATCAGCATTCATGTTCTTCAATATCTGTATTTGCTGTTTTTAGTGTACGGGTTGATCGTGGCATAGCATGGATATGCTCTGATACCAAACCTATCACACCCCGTTCCCGACGTATCAGTAGTATGGAATGGACGAGATCTCTACATCCTAATTTACGACACTGAAAATCCCCTTCCAGGATCGCACATCCCGGTACTTGACAAGTCAACCCAAAAATAATAATTATCAGAGTAAATTTGTCATCTTATTTTAATGGATCACACATCACGGTACTAGACAAGTCAACCCAAAAATAATAATTATCAGAGTAAATTTATCATCTTATTTTAAAAATAATCATTCAGACTAAAGGAAGTAAATTAACAGAAGACTTAAAATCTAAACCAATTATTGAAGAGCTGACATATTACTAATTCCGCTAAAGGAAGTAAATTAGCAGAAGACTTTAGGTCCGTGTTACACCAGCTGCTTATCCATAATTCATCTCAAGTCCACAATGTGGCACTTGAAGAGATGATAATCCCACTAGTCAACTCGCCCGCTGATCCATACTCCGTCAGGTATGGGGAGCATGGCAACCATGTTCATACCACCTTTTTATTGCACTCATGCCATTACATAACCCCTTAATGGCTAGGGATACAACTATCAGGATATTTATGTTCAACTAAATTATGTCCACTTAATTAGCTATATTGCTGGATCATAACCTCGCCAAGCTTTCGACCCTATCCAAGCCCCTACGTAGGACATCGTGACTTGGCTATATTACTGACTTAACCAGACATCATGAATCATCAAGACCAGCTCTACCTTTCATGGAGAGGTCACGAGGCGTCCAATTCCACCTTGCTTCCAAACCACTACGAGTTTCACTGATCGCATACAAGAGAATGCATATGCATAAACAAACAACACAGTTTATTGGATTGCATGTTATCACACACAAAAACATGTTATATAACATCACTCGGCATAATTCAAAGAACTAATCTACTAAACAAAGGTTTAGTTCCCTTACCATCAATTAAAGAGTAATCCTCGACAAGCCAATCGATTAGCTGCCTAGCAGAGTTCTCGTAGCTAAGGATTCAAGATCACAAACAATAACATTCATTAATGTGTTAGTCAATAGAATTAATTAGACTTCTTTTTAAGTTCATTATTCTGGTGCTCATAGCTTTAATAGCTTATCTAATGTTCTATGCCTTCCATTTACTGTTTTCTTATCATGCCATAGAATTTAGAAAATTTATACTAAATTCATTCATTACTGTTCATAACTCTCGGGTATGTCTACACTTACAGAAAACCTACTGTCCATAGGAGTCAAGTGTTATAAACATCAATCCTCCATCACCCTTACTAATTAGAATTTCCTTCCTAAAGCCTTAATACTAAGAAGGACTTCTTATCACGAAGTCAGGGTTTCTACCATCATACAGGAGTTTGGTTTCTAGCCCCTAAGGTTTCCATACTTATTGTCTAAGGGCTTCTTGTTCTTTAAAACAAAGGACAGCAAGGCACTTAATTAATTTTTAGGACTTCTATTTAAACCAACATAATTAATGCTCATAGACGTTTGATTTCTGAGATCTAAGCCTATAGGCAAGCTCATAAAAATTTTGTAGAGCCACTGACCAAAGATAATTACCAATGGGGATCAGAATCACGTGCGGTATGTGGTCAACCTCATGGTTATCGACCACCAGGAGTGCGCCATGTGTCATTGACCACGAGTCGAAATGTTATTGTTTGACAGTGTCAGCACCCCAGAAAGTTGCCCCCCTTTAGGGTTGTTCTGAGGTCCTCACTCGCAAGGGTAGTCCAAGACTGATTTATTCTACAAGTAAGCCAGAACTTATCTCAGGTATATACGATGCACACAAAGTGTTCGCATCAAGGAGTAGCCAAAACTTAGTTCTAAGACCATCATAAATTCTAATTAATTTACAAAGAGTCTTCGGCCAATTTTGGTCGAAATATGATGTCAGAATGGCGTGCGACACGTGTGCAACAGTGCGGCACTTGTGCGACTGCAAGTCATGATAGCCAAAGTCGTGCGGCTCGTCTCATCGATCGCACGTCAGAATGAGGTCTGATGCTCTCCAAACCTTTTTGATGTGGTCTCTCATACCAAGTTATGGATACCATTTCGATTTAACAAATTGCCAAGAAGTCATATCTGGTTTAATACTCCAGATCCGATTTCAAAACCTTCGGATCTCATCTTAATCCATGATCCGAGTCTCCAAGGGTCAACTCAGGATTCCCTAACGGTTGTTCTATGGTTTACCAAAACTCATAGATCATATTATCCACCAGTTAATCCCATGTGCACTACCGTTTAATATTCAAAATTGAGAACGATGGTGCACACGCCCATTGCTCCACCATGAATGGTGTTTCCTTCATACCTTCTTGGTCTTTCAATAATTATAGACCTTCTCCTTTATCCATTTGATCCATGTTTTACTCTAAAATCATTATTTAACTCATTACATTCCATGATTTCCTTTAAATGATTCAGATTTCAAAGTGAGAGAGTACTTACGGCAGGTTCGACTCCCCTTTGAGTTTTCCAGCGACAAGATTGATGATCCAAAGGGAAGTTCCCTTTCTCATTCTCTACGGCTCCCCTTCTTTCTTCCTCTTGTTCTCTTCTTGCTGAGGCAGTAATGAGAGAAAAGCTTCTCTCTTCTTCTTTTCTTCTTCTTCCTTTCTTCTCTCTTCTTCTTCCTCCTTTGTTTTCTCTCCTTTCTCAGAGACACGTCAGACTCTCTTTCTCCCTCTCTATCCTCTGACTTGATAGACTGATTAGGTGAATGGAAAGGAACAAGATCTCTATTCTTCCAAATTGGTAAGCAGGAAATCCCAAGGATGGAAAGGAGATGATTTCCCTTTCTTCCTTTCATTTTTGGCTCAATCAAGATGGTTTACCAAGAATAGGATCCAAACACAATCGGTCATGGAGGGTGAGAGTAAAATTTTAAACTATGGGTTCCACTTCAATCGGTCTCCAATTTAGTTTTGCACACAGGGGTGTGGCTGGACAGTGTGACACGTGTTTGACAGCACGTCCTTGGTCATGTGTCGGACCTCTTATAGTCAGGCAGTTTTAGGTGTATAGCCTCCAGACTTTTGGGAGTTGTTTGGCTTGGTTCTGAGGTTTCTTCTAGTGTTCCTCCCCACATTCTAGTGACACGGGAGCTCAATGTATCGGCTTTGTGTTACCCTGGAGTACATCAATACCTTTGAACATAACAATATGATATGATTGCACGTGAGAAGACCCAACATATGCCATGATGCTCATATCGTAATGTAATTTGGGCATGGGTCTTAACGCACCACCTTTCTCCAGTGAGACCTCCATTTTGGTCGGCTAGCTTAGGTGTGTATGTGCCAACTGCTGGGTGATCGGGTAGGTTGGGTCTGAGACCTCTCGTAGTAAAATTTCTTATGTTCTAATGGCATAGAGGTTCAAGATAATAGCTTTGGTATCACCTTACGGGTATGTCATCGTCTTTAGCTATGTCAGTCCGATACGTTTGCACGTGGGAAGACCCATCACATTCCCAAAATGGTCAAACCAGAATAGGGTTTGGGTACGGGTCTTACTCCCTTAGCAGCTTGTCCGCCCTAATCCTCTGGATCCTTCAAGGCTTCGAGCTATTCCCTGAGAAATTGTTTTATTTGTGCCTTTGACTTGCCCATTTTCCTTAAGGTGTTCTACGACTACAAATCTTTGGTTGATGTTGAATCCTTTGCAAAAATCTTGGAATTGTTGACTATCGAATTGCATGCCATTGTCTATGACAATGACCTTAGGTACATTATACCTATAAATGATGTTGGATTCTACTCTTTTTAAGTCTATTGTTATAACGGACTCGGCTTCTGCCCATTAGGAAAAGTAGTCAACTGCCACAATCAAGTATTTCTTATGAGATTTGGCCCCCCAAAAAGGCCAATGATGTCCATTCCCCACATTGCAAAAGGCAAAGGACTGGTGAGTTGATGTAAATCAGCTGCGGGTAGATAACTGACTTAGGCATGCTTCTGGTAGTTTTCACACTCTGTAGCGTATTTAGTGTAATCAGCCATCATTGTCGACCAGTAGTATCCTTATCTGAGCAGTTTTTTACATAGAGCTCTTCCTCCTAGGTGGCTTCCACAAATGCCTTTGTGAACTTCCCACATTGCCTTCTATGCTTCTACTGGGGTAAGGCATCGTAGGAAGGGAAGTGTAACCGACTAGTGGTATAGCTTGCCATTCATTATTATGTATTGTCTGGATTTTACTTAAACTCACCTTATTTTGTGCTGATCTTGAAGTAGATCGCTTGGTTCGAGATAGGTCTTTATTGGGTCAATCCAAGTCATCTTAGTGTCAACCTGCTACACATCGACGTCTTCATATATACTTGGTCTGCTGAGAACATCAATATATAGAGAAGCATCGAACCCGGAGAGGTCTTCTGCCATGAGCCTGGATAGGGTATCTACTTCGATATTGTTTTTTGACCCACATTACTGATCTGATAGTCATCTAGCAAGGCGAGTTCTAACTTCGTCTTGGCTAGATATTCCAATATGTGGGCTTATTTGGCTTCATATTCACCATTGGTCTGCCTTACGATGACCTGCTAATCATTGTAAATCTCTAACCTCTTAACCATCAGACACTTTGCCAATCGAAACCTGACCAAAAGGGCTTCATACTCTACTATATTGTTTGTTGTGCGGAAGTCGAATCGTAGGGCAACCTGTACTAAAAAATTTTCAAGACTTATCAAGATGACTCTGGTCCCCGAGTGTTGGTCGTTCGAAGATCCATTGATGTACAAAGTTTATGCTGGTGAAGGGTCTAATTTTGATTTCTTCTTTTTCTGCTTAAGGTCATTATCCTTTAAGGATTTATCGATGTTGGCACTATCGTCGGGGAGGTTTCTTATAAGAAGTTGGCAAGCACTTATTCTTTTATTGTAGTTCTTAGCTGGTACTACAGGTCAAATTCTCGATGGCCCAATTTACAAGTTATCTAGAGATGTCAGGCATGGCTAATATCTTCTTTAGTAGATTATCGATTAGCACCAGAATGGTATGAGCTTGAAAGTATGGTCGAAGCTTCCAAGAGGCTACAACCAGGGCTAAAGTAAGTTTTTTAACTGGGTTGTACTTGGTTTCCGCATCTAGCAACACCTTACTCACATAGTAGATCGGCCTTTGGACCTTGTCTACTTCTTTGACTAGTACCGAGCTGACTGCTTCTCTTGAGGTAGTGAGGTAGAGCTGTAGTTGGTTGCCAACCTCAAGGTAAGCAAGTAAAGACTGGGATGTCGAAAATGCCTTCAGGTCATCAAAGGCTTTCTAGCACTCTTCTATCCACTTGAAGTGCTTGGTTCCCTTAAGAGTGTTGAAAAATGGCAAGCAGCGATCTGTCGACCTGGACACAAATCGTCTTAGGGCAGCGATCCAACCTATTAATTCCTGGACTTGCTTCGGCTTCAAGTGTAAAACCCGTGCCCAAACTCCATTCCGATTTAACCATTTTGGGCTTATAGCAGGTCTTACCACAGCTATCATATAGGACCGACACGATTAAAGACAATGACGTAACTGGGAGGTGATACAAAACAATCATCTTGAACCTCCTAAGTCATTGGAATGCAAGACATTGCGCTATAAGTGGTCTTAGACCCAACCAATGCGATAACTTGGCATGCATGCACTTAAGTTGGCTGACCAAAAATAGAGGTCTAACTAGGAAAGGTGGTATGGTTGCTCACCAGCCGCACAAAGGCGCAGCCGCACCTCAAGGAGTGAACTGGTTGGTGACAAATAGTCACAGGACACACGATTTGAATTGAAACCTTCTCCAAGCATGGAAGGGTTATCACAATGGGTCCCATCTAAGGAAGGGATGGGGAGAGATCTTCCCTTACCACCATATTGGATTTCTTGAGATCCCATAATCTGTCCACTGACAATGATAACTGATGCAATCTCCTAACCTAACCAAGGAAGAAAAGAAAGGATTTAGAAAAGAAAACTCTAACATATGAATTTGTAGATAAAGAAGAGAGAAAAGAGAGAAAGAGAGGAGAGGAAGAGAAGAAGAAGAAGAAAAGAGAAGGAAGAACCCTCTAAATACTGCAAAAAAGAGAAAGAAAAATAAAAGAGAAGAAGAAGAAAATGCAGAGAAAGAAGAAGGAAGAAAAGAGAAAAAGAAGGAGAGGAGAAAGAAAAGAGGAAGGGAAGGAAAACTCACCACTGCAATGGTAAACATCAAATAGAGAACTCGAAGGAGGCTAAGCATTGTAAGTATTCTTTCGCTCTAGTTATGAATCGATAACTTCCTCATTAATAATGGATTAAGAATGACTGTAAGCACTCCTTACCACGTTTAAAGTCGATGTGAAGGAACTTGCAAGGTAATGAATTGAATATTGGGATCTTTCCATGACTGAATCAATGGAAGAAATAGTAATCCACCATATATGGCGAAGCCATGAACATATAGGCTACTGTTCATGAATGTGGATCCTGGATAGTAGCATATATGGCACCATGGAAAGGTGGGATTGAGCCTTAAGAAACATAATTGAATAACCTTGACCTCTCAAAGATCTGAGAAGTGTCCAATAGAGACCAAGACCGTAGACAATAGCGGATCCGAAGGTTTAGACACCAGATCCGAAGGTTTCTATGCCAAATTTAGCATCTCGGCTATTGGTTGAGCCAAACGGTATCCAAAAAGTAATGTAGACATGAATCCATGACCCTAAGAGCCATAAACACACTTGGGGGAGTCTGGACAACACCCAAAAAACAAAACCACCATTATCTGGCCACATTACAATGTGCGGCTCAAACCCGATGGATATTGCGACACTGAGAAGAAGTACAAGCCCATCATTGTGGCGAGTTGGGACCCCTCCTAAGAAAGATCTCCTACCCCTAAAGGAAGGCAAATACGTGAGTTGGGATTATTACCAGACCCGACCCAACTGATAATGCCTGAGCACTACTCATGCGCCATCATTGGGGGCCTAGCTGCAAGAAATACATCCAAAACTGGGAGAAAAACTTATGCCAGGCTGGAGTGTTAATCGTCTAGTCCCTCTACGCCATACCAAAATGGAGATGTAATAACATTCTCCAACGAAAATTTAATCGATGTTGAAGTCCCGCATGAAGATGCCGTGGTCATAACCATGGTGATGGATAAGATCAATGAAGTGGAACGGGAGCTCGTGGATATAAGGAGCTCGGCTGACGTCTTGTACTATCACACCTTCAAGGTGATTAATCTCAGCGAGATGCCCCTATGCCCCATAAAGTTCTCCTTGATCAACTTCTCTGGCGACGCGGTAAAAGTCAAGGGTGACATAATTCTGGAAACAAGAGTCTGCTTGAAGCCAAGAAGAGTAACTATTTCCCTGCCCTATCTGGTGGTGGACATACCATCCAGCCATAATGTTATTCTGGGAAGACTTGGTTTGAATCTATTGTGGGCTTACATCTCAACCTACTACCTAGTAATGAAGTTCCCTATAAATTACGGGGAAAGACGTTGTAAGGTTGATCGGAGGCTCTCTCGCCGGTGCTATGCAACAGACCTGGAGACCCAAGAGGACAAGCTTACAAGGGAAATTCAAATAAAAGACCTTCGAGATGACATCAAGCAAGAGTGGGGATCTTCCGTCGAAGACCTGATCCGCATACCCGTCAGTGAGGATGAGCACGAAAAGTACTTCCAAGTCGACTCCTCACTTCCCAAAGAGTGACGAGATGAGATCGTTACCTTTCTTAAGAACAATCTCAAAGTCTTCGCCTGGTCAGCGTTTAACATGCCAAGCATCCCGTGTGACTTGATGGAACATCGACTCGCAATAGACCCCCCCGTGCAAGCCGGTACAACAAAAAAGAGAAACTTCGTACTAGATCGGGAAGCTACGATCAGGACTGAAGTAGAGAAACTCCACACAGCTGGGTTCATCACAAAAGTAAAGTACCCGTAATGGGTCTCCATGTTGTAATGGTGAAGAATGCCAACGGTAAATGATGCATTTGTATTGATTACTCTGACCTGAATAAAGTATGTCCTCAAAATTACTACCCTCTCCCTAGAATTGATAGACTGGTTGATGCCTCCGCTAGTAATGGCATGCTATCCTTTTTAGACGCTTATTCGGGCTACAACCAAATTAAAATGTATAAACCTGACAAAATTAATACCGCGCTCATAACCAACAGTGGTTTGTACTACTACAATGCCATGCCCTTCGGTCTCAAAAATGCTGGCGCCACATACCAGTGACTTGTCAATAAGGTGTACGAAGATCAAATTGGTAGAAATATGGAAGTCTATTTAGACGACTTCTTAGTCAAAACCAAGAAACCATCTAGTCAGTTAACCAATTTGGAAGAGGATTTTGCAGTATTACGGTAGAAAAAGATACGCCTTAACCCAACAAAGTGTGCCTTCAGAGTTGTGTCAGGGAAATTCCTAGGATTCATGGTTTTTAGCGAAGGAATCGAAGTGAATCCAGCAAAGATAGAAGCTATAATGAATATGCCGCCTCCTACCAAGCCCAAGCAGGTCCAAGAGCTGACAGGACGCATAGCCGCCCTGGGTAGGTTTATGTCAAGGGCAGTAGACCGATGCCTTCCATTCTTCAAGACCCTAAAAGGAGCTAAGCGACTCGAATGGACATCGGAATGCCAAACGTCCTTTGACGAGTTGAAGGAACTCTTGACGTCGCCTCCCCTACTCGCCTATTCAGAAGTCAGCGATCAACTCCAACTCTATCTCGTAGTCTCGCCTGAGGCCATCAGTTCCATTCTAATAAAGGAAGTTGAGAAAGTCAGTGGCCAGTATACTTTGTCAACAAAGTTCTTTTAGACGAGGAAACAAGATACAAACCAGTCGAGAAATTAGCTCTAGCCCTTGTCTCTGTAGGACGCAGGCTTCGACCTTACTTCTAAGCCCATACCATCTTAGTCTTAATTGACAAACCGCTCAAGAAGATCCTTGCCAGGCCTGACATCTCGGGGAGATTGGTAAATTGGGCCATCGAACTCGGCGAGTTCGACATACAATACCACCCCAGAATGACAATCAAAGCACAATTACTGGCGGATTTTCTTATAGAAACATCAAACGATGACAGCATCAACATTGAAAAGATGCTAGCAGAGGAAGATGATGAGTGAAGGCAGAAAAAAGTAAAACACGGAGGTTTCGCTGACATGGACCTTATTTGTAGATGGTTCCTCAAACGACAAGCACTTGGGGGCTGGGGTAGTCCTCACCAGTCCTTAGATGTTCAGAGTGCAGGTTGCTCTGCAGTTTGAATTCCACGCAACAAATAACTCGACTGAATATGAAACCTTGTTAGCAGGACTCAGATTGACAAAATTCCTGATGGTACGGTGACTAGACATTTACAACGACTCATAGGTCATTGTAAGACAGATCAAGGGTGAGTTTGAAGCTAAGCAACCATACATGCTTGAATATTTAGCTAAGGTCAAATCGAAACTCGCACAGTTCGAAGACTATCAGATCAGCAATGTGGACCGCAAAAACAACATGGAAGCCGATGCACTGTCACGCCTTATGGCTGAAGACTTAACCGAACTCGACTCTTCAGTTTACATCGATATATTGAAAAAATCCAGCATTTTCGATGACCCTGAAGTTCATCAAGTAGCCAGCAAGATGACTTGGATAGATCCAAATAAGACTTACATCGAAACTGGTGAGTTAACCAAAGATCGTCTTGAGAGAAGATGAATTCAAGCAAAGTTAGAGGGTACACTAAGCCTTTGACTTGCCCCTTCCTACTATGCCTCACACTAGCACAAGCCGACGACGTAATGTGGGAAGTACATGCTGGCATATGCGGCAATAGTCTCGTAGGCTGTGCCTTATGCCAACGACTACTACGACAAGGCTACTATTGGCCAACCATGATAGCTGATTGCACGAAGTTCACCTCCAAATGCGAAGCTTGCTAGAAGCACGTTACAGTGAGCCACTTACCCGCAAAAGAGTTACAACTTGTCGCCAGCCTACCTCCTTTCACAATGTGGGGGATAGACATAGTCGGCCCCATGCCCGGGGGCAAGTCATCCAAGAAGTTCTTGATAGTAGCCATGGACTACTTCTCTAAATGGGCAGTTGTAGAAGCTATAGTCAAAATTGATGCAGACAGGGTTGAAGCCTTCACCAAAAATAACATCATATATAGATATGGAATCTCCAAGTCATTGTCACCAATAACGGACCACAATTCAATAGTCAACAGTACAAGGCATTTCTTAAAGGCTTTACATTCAGCAACGCTTGGCAGCAGTTTACCATCCAGAAGCTACGGGCCAAGTGGAACCGACTAACAAGACCATCTCCTGAGGAATTGCCCGACAACTTGGACCTGCAAAAGGCAAATGGACTAACGAGTTGCCGAGTGTATTGTGGTCCTATAGGACAATGAGCAGAACTCTGACCGGGGAGACTCCCTTCATGCTCGTGTATGGTGCAGAAGCAGTGGTAACCGTAGAAGCTACCCATCTAACTATCTGCATCACAAACTACAACGAAGTGCAAAACGATGAAGGTCTACAAGCCAACATAGACTTAATGGAAGAAACTCGCGACAAGGCGTGACTCAGAATACTAGCCTACTAGCAAAGGGTGGCCAGATACTACAAGTCTTGCGTTCAAGTTTAGAACTTCAAGGTCGGTGACTTAGTGCTCCGCCACACCGCTGTCTCACAACCCAAGCAACAAGGCAAACTAATGCCAACCTAAGAGGGACCATATAGAATAATCCGTATAACAAGGCCTGCTACTTATTATCTCGAGACATTGAAAAGGAAATACATCGAGAAGCCATGGCACTCTAAAAATCTACAGAAGTTCTACCAATAATGTATTTGACTCTATTCATGCTAATGAATTGTCTTTGCATTACCTTTTTTAGCCTAACTGGATCCAATGTAACAAGCCGACGTAAGCCGAACACAACTTCATGTATGAACATCTTGAACCATGGAGTACTCACGTGTGTTTCTCTTAAACAACTCACGAGACCATGCCATTGGTTAACCAGCACACAATTTCCCAGGGAACAGAGTTTAACTCGCTCAGCCTAGGAACATCACTAAATGGATCCAACTGCATGCACCATGCAATCACCTATGAACTCGCAAAGAGTAAGTCAAAAATACTCCAGTTCATACTTTAGGCAAAAAACAAAAGAACTCAAACGCTCACAGTCACCTACATCTTATTTTTATTTACGATTGAACCGTGTTTAGTTCTCAGTAGCAGGCATACCCTCAATTGCCAAAAACTAGGGGGGACAAGAGCAATAGTTTGAGACACAACTAGTAAAAACATCGACATAAACAAAGCAAGATGCATTACAAAATATTTACAACACCCACTATACTGCCTAGGGCATACTCAAACTATGCCTCCTACTGATTCCTACGTGGCGCCTTGGATGAACGTTCTCTCCTCGCCGTCCGAGATGACTCTCCTCTACCCGAAAATTTAGAAAATTCCCTTGGTGCCTCAGCCAATCCCTCTCTCGCCTCTTTATACAATAATTGTAGGCTCGTGACATCTTCAATAAGTTTTTTTGCATCCAATACGGCTTGAAGTTGCACCTCCGCACTTGTTGCTACATGACGCTATAAACTTTATCAAAATTAGGGGTACAGGTCTTATAATAACTTTCCCTGTTCCTCCTTCCACCCATCAGTTGGCAAACTCTCTCCTCGGCTATCGTAAGCTTTTCCTCTAGTATGTCGACACGCTCTTCAGTGGTAACTCAAAGATGTTGATCGGTGGCACTCTCTGTTTGTCATCCAATGGCTTCACCTCATGACTTAGCGAGCTTTCTACAAGCCTCCATGTGTTGAATAAGAAGCCCTTGATGCCGACCTTCTAGGCTGTTTAATCGACCGTGCAATACACGTATGGTCGCCCTCCATGATTCTTGCTGCTTTTGGAAGTGCTCCATTAACATGTCGGTTACTTCGTCATAAACATCACTGAAGTGACCTCCTAAAATGTGGAGTGAGTTAACTTCACCCTCTAGAGCTGTCACGCGAACGATGAGCCTATCCCACTCCAATATTGTATTGCGGAGGCGAGTCTCCAAAATATGTCTCAGGGCAGGCCCACCAATCCTTAGTCGCTCCGATCATACACCTAAGGCGACAAGACAATTGTACTATTAAAATAAATAACGCATTGATAAGGACAGACTTATCTTTCATTTATGATAAGTTGGTCTGTACAAGGAGCAAAGTTTACATCATTTTCACAGAAATAAAAAACAGGAGTTAGAAGCTTCAGGGATCGGGTGGTTCTACCTGGATGGCCTGGTCCTGCCACGTCTCTTACTATGGAAAAGATAAAGGCGGAGTTGGATTCCTTGGAAAAATGGCGATGAGGGAATCCAAGTCCAACGCTGGGTCTGGATGATCTTACCCCGAGACTGGCTCAGCATCCCTCTCCTTGGCTTAATCGTCTTCATGCCGCTGACCTTTACATGGAGGATCACCCACATCCCCTCTTACACTTTCTTCTCCTCGCCTGGACCCTCCTTTTCCCCTCTTCTACGCCTTCATCTCCTTCTGAAGATTCTCCCCCTCCTCTTCGTCGCCTTTGGACTGATCCAGTGGGAGAGAATACCCGAAGTAGTCAACTTCGCTCTGTAGTTTCTCTCATAAGTAAATCTACAGATCTTTCGCCCCGTCAAAGAAATGCTTGGCGTCGAATCAGAGGCGAAGGTCGTACATGTCAGGACGCCCCATTACGTACTCCTCCAGGTTTGGAGATTTATTGTATTCACCTAACGCAACCATAACCCTTGCAGAGATATCAGCCTTCATTTCCTTCAGTTTGATATAGTGTCTCGTGGGCGTGGCTGCCAAGCTCTCCTCTCCCTTCTTTTTCTCCGTTTCGAGTCAGGATTCCAACTCGGTGGTCTTTGCCCTTAAATCCTTTAGTTGGGTTGTCTAGCTCCCTACCTCGAAGCCTTTCCATCGTGGCCACTTGCTCCAGGTTGTCCGCCCTCTGCCTTTCATTTTCAAGGGTCTCTTCAAGGCTCCTCTTCTCAGATGAAGCGAGCACAGCATCTTATTGAGACCGCCTCATGTCCTCTTTGAGATTGTCTCGCTCTTTCATGAGCGAGTCCACCATCTCGAAGAAAAACACTTTTTGCTTCAATCGTGCCTTCCCTAGTCTGCTTGATTGTGCGAGCACCCTCAAGGGCTTCATCCCTCTCAATCCCCATCTGACGAACATTGGCCGCCCAGTGTTCTTCACGCATTCTTAGTTCCAACATAGCATGGGCTTTCTGTTAATCAAAATGATATATAAGGTATTTGAGACCTCAAAAAAAAAAATGATGATGATGGCGGAAATAATAAGGCGCAAGATTTACCCAGACAATATTCGTTTCCAGTATTTGGTAAATTTCGGGCATCTCCTGCCCCTAAAGTATTCTGCCGTATTAGGGAGGCAGATCCCTTCTACCAGCTGGTGGGCCACTGAAGGCTCCAGGGTATGGGCCCCTCATTTCACACTCCATAGTGGAAGATGCATGTAACTGGGGCTAGGCTCCAGTTCCCGCAGCCAGGGTGGAAGATCGACGCGATGACCTTGCCTTAAGGGGCCTACCAAAGTCGTCTTGGGGGGCGATTGTCATTGAGGCTGCAATTCTGGGATTTTCCTCGACCGTGGGATAGGGATGATT
Organism: Protea cynaroides; assembly: GCA_028583415.1. NCBI lineage: Eukaryota > Viridiplantae > Streptophyta > Magnoliopsida > Proteales > Proteaceae > Protea > Protea cynaroides. The sequence goes on along the minus strand of CM053272.1, from coordinate 69,004,758 downwards.
TAATGCCTCTTTTTCTGTTCTCTAGGTAATGACAGATCTGGTGATGTCCGAGATTGCAACCTTGAAGGGACCAATATCTCTTCCTGCTCACCCGTGCGTCCTGTCCTTTCCCCCTACTGATGTGATTCTGGGAGGGGGGGAATGGTAAGTTCCCTAAACTGGGGCAAGTCTGGGGGCAGGATCTCTAGAAGATCGTCCGACTCCTCCACGACAATATCTTTATGGAGTAACTCACTCGGGAAATGGAGGGGAGCAGCGATTGGGAACCCGTTGGGGTCCTCGACAAAGACCTATCTCCTCTCTTAGGAGGAGTAGATTTGGTGGCAGTGGTCTTCGTCACCTGTGTCACACCTCAATTCTGGGCTAACCAGAATAGTGTGATGAACCATCAATAAACCAACGGTTTAACCAAGATCTTCGTTAGGTAGTACCCACCATATCAACCACACACACATTCTACAGTAATAATCAGAGATAATAAACAAATAAGGGGAAGTCTTTATAATTAATAATTGAGTATCTAACAGTGCTAAATAAATATTTAATCCAGTTATCTCCAAGTAACTTAAGATATAAAATAAAATAATCAATTACATGTTTGTTAACCAAGATATAACTAAACTAATCAAAGATGCATTGATTGCACCCGCATGAAGGATCACGTGTCTCTTCTATTAGTTCTCCGTCCATCGTTACTACGTGTCCATATGTCAGTGCATTTACATAATCTTCAACAGTAAGACCTGCATCATCAACTAAAAATATTTGAAGCCAAAGGGGTGAGCACACATCATGGCTCAGTGAGCAAACAAAACAATGCAACAAACATATCCATGCATTCAATACATATCTTTGGTCTGGTTTTGGAGATTGTAATATACTATAGAAAAGATTGACTACCACCACAACTCTATACACGAGTGTGTGAATCCTCCCAATGGATCAAACACCATTGTCGACCCACATACACCCATAATGGAATAGAGATAGAGCTAAAGTGTAAAGATAAAACTCTGCCAACACTTCCCCTGATGCCCTAACCATACCAACACGTAAGCTCTTATTGACGAGGGCTTACAAACTAGGCTCGTAACTAACCAACCCTGAATGTCATCCAGTGTATCCAAGGCCTCACCCCAGCATCCCTCAATACATCCATAGAGATAGAGCAAAAGCCCCCCAGTAGAGTCAGAGACTATACAGTCCGAGACCACCTCCCCTGATGTCCTATGACGTAATAGTTCTGCTAAGGTAATGGCGATACAACGATGTCAATGGGCAAGACTTCAGTAGAGATAGAGCTAGAGTCTAGTGACCAGGTCAGAGACCACAATGCCACGTCCTCCCCTAATGCTCCACTCACATCCAGCACACTAACCACACACACGTAGTCACTTGTCTATTCCTAGCATCACCAATCAACATGGTAACAAATAGACAAAAGTAAATATGTATGAGCAGTAATAACTGTAATATTGGATGACATGTTAGTTGCATATTACAAGCATACAAGCATAGAATAAATCTTGGCATTGGACTCAATAAAATAACAGTTTATTATTATCCAATTAGTTTATTTATTGTTCCCTCACCTGTTAGCAAAACATGAACTCTTTCCAATCCTTATAATTCTCTTTAAATCAATTTAATGACCTAAAAGTTGTATACATTTAAGTTAGGATTCATGTGTAATGTGTTATAGTTGTTGAAAATTAAAATAGATCACTGATAGGTGTCTAATAGGCCCTACGATCGCATGTTTTGTCGACATTAGCTTGTACAATCGATACCATACGGTCGCTCTATATGTGACCAAACCCTGCAACCATATGGTTTTTGAATTCTTCCCAAATGCCTATGGTAGATACTTTGATCATGCTATGGTCATGCTATGATCGACCGTAGCTGTGACCTTACGATTTCTGGTCACAAACTACATTCAATAAGAGTTCTTCTTGGGTCGACTCATCGGTATTTCTCTAGGGTTCATACTAAGGTTATCCTATGGTCATCATTAGTAGTTTCTCATCAACCATTATCACCAAACTCATCCCTCATGGTTATCTTTGGGATTTACTCAAGGAATCACATGGATTATAATAGGTTGACATCTCCAATCCTCTAATGAAACCTTATTCCATATAATTTACATCTTCAGAGATTAGGTTCATACCTTTGCCTATGGTAGAGAATTAAAATATTCCTAGCAACACCTTCCCCTTAGCCTTCTCTACTTCTCCTTCTCTTCCTTCTCTTCCTCTAGGGTTTACTATTGTTATAAAAGTGTGAAAAAGGTTGAAGGACATCCTTTATATAGAGAAAAACTCCATATAGAGTTTTCTTATAATAGAAAAGAGACCATCCTCAAATTAGGAAAGTTTACGAACTCAGAGTCTAATTTGGGGTCCTACGATCAGATATACGGTCTTAGAACCCGTCGATTGTAGGGTCGAAAACATCGACCGTAGGGTCATTGGTCTATGATCCATATTCCTTATCTTATGGTCAACCATACCTACCCAGGTATTCGACCATAGGCATACTTTTAGTGTTTTTAACTTGATTTTCATACCTGGTTTTGTGGTCTACCTTCACACGGTTAGTCCACTCGATATCGCAATGATGGGAAGACCTGGCACCACACGGTTAAATCAGATTAGTGGAGTGTGGTCTTACGCTCCCCCCTTATATAAATTTCATCCTCAAAATTTGCACATACCTTTTGGGTGAGGATATTGCTTCCGCATAACGTTCTCTTCTTCCCATGTGATTTCTTCTACATCATGGCTTCTCCAAGTAACATTCACATAATATATGTCACGATTGCAAAGACGTTGAACCATCCGACTAGAGATTTCGAAAGGTACCACTTCGAATGTCAAATCTTCTGTCAAATCCAGTGGATCTGTTGTTAACACGTGTATTGGATCTCTGACGTACTTCTTCAGTTGTGAGACATGGAATACATCATGTACACTAGACATTGATGGTAGTAGTGCAGACGGATATGCTACCTTTCCACGCCTTGCCAGAATCTCATGTGGTCCAATATATCGGGGACACAACTTTCCTTTCTGTCTGAACCGTTTCAAATCGTGCATAGGAGATATTTTAAAAAATACCTTCTCACCTATGGTAAATTCAAGGTCTCTGCGTCGATTATCCGCATATTGCTTCTGATGGTTCTGAGCTATTCGGACTCTTTCCTTGATGATGTCAACTACACGATATCTCTCTTCAACGAATTCTGGTCCCATAATTCTCCGTTCTCCAACCTCATTCCAAAATAAAGGAGTTCGACATTTTCTACCATACAGTGCTTTATAGGGCGACGTCTGTATTGTAGCTTGATAGCTATTATTATAAGCGAACTCAATCAATGATAATTTCTCATCCAATGATCCCTTGAAATCAATGACACAAGCTCGGAGCATGTCTTCTAAAATCTTATTGGTGCGCCCCGACGGTCCGTCTGTCTGAGGATAAAATGTAGCACTAAACTTCAACGTTGTACCCATAGCCTTCTGTAATCCTTCCCAAAACATAGAGGTAAAGCGTGGGTCTCTGTCGAACATGATGCTTTCAGGTACAACATGCACTTGAAAATATTATCAACATATTTCTTAGCTAAGCTCTCTAGTGTATACTAAGGTCGTATAGCTATAAAACGAGTTGTCTTAGTCAAACGATCAACAATCATCTAGATTGCGTCAACTACTCTGGGAGTCAATGGTAACCCTATGATGAAGTCCATAGTGATGCAGTCTCATTTTCATGCTGGTTCTGGTAATGGTTGCAACAAGCCTGCAATCCTTTGCCTTTCATCCTTTACCCGTTGACAATTCAGGCAATGTGACACAAATTTAGCTACATCCACTTTCATTCCCCTCTATCAATATAGTTTCTTCAGATCATTATACATCTTTGTACTCCCGGGATGTACCGAATAAGCGGTGGTGTGGGCTTCTTTCATTAGTCTATGTCTAATATCTGAGTCTTCATTTTTCGGAACACATACTCTCCCTTTGTATCTTAACACCTTTTCAAGGTCCAAAGTGAAGTCAGGAGTAGTGCTACCTTTTTCAAGGTCTTCTTACACTGTTCTGAGATAGGGGTCTAATTGAATAGCTACTTTTACTTCGTCTATTAGATCTTGTCAAATTTTTAATATAGCAAACATATTTGAAAAACGATGAATGAACCCTAGGTCCGCTGATTCCCTTGGTTTATCAATCACGAACTATTCATTGCTGTCACTGAATACTCTTCTTGTGTCACACACTGCAGCATTTGTGCTAGCTTCTACCTATGACTTTGTCATTGTTTTTCTACTTAGTGCATCAACAACTACATTAGCCTTTCCTGGATGATACTGGATATCGCAATCATAATCCTTCAGTAACTCCATCCATCTCCTCTATCTCATGTTCAACTCCTTCTGATTGAAAAGATGAGTAAGACTTTTATGATCTGATTTAATCTGAAATTTCTCTTCGTACAAATAATGTCTCCATATCGTGACAGCAAGTTCCACTGCTACTAATTCCAAGTCATGGGTTGGGTAAATTTTTCTCATGTGTCTTTAATTGTCTGGAAGCATACACAATTACTTGCTCTCCTTGCATGAGCACACATCCCAAACCTAACCCAGACTCATCGGTGTACAAGATAAATGGTTCTCCTAGTACCCGTATGGTCAAGATGGGAGCTATTTCAGTCCTACCTTCACTGTTTGGAAACACTCCTCACATTTATCGGTCCAAATAAACTTTTCTCCTTTCTTGGTCAGACTAGTGAGAGGTACGACGATCTTGGAGTAATCTTCCATGAATCGTCAATAATACCCAGCCAAACCTATGAAACTTTTAATTACTACAACATTCTTAGGTGTTTTCCATTTCACAATAGCTTCAATCTTGCTAGGATCCACTTTAATTCCTTTAGCCGATACAACATGGCCTAAGAAAGCAACTTTACTTAGCCAGAACTCACACTTAGTAAATTTAGCATAAAGCTTTTCTGTTCTTAGTTGCTGCAGAGCGGTTCTAAGATTTGTGATATGAGTTTCTTTGTCCTTGGAGTAGAATAGGATATCCTCAATGAATACGATGACAGATGTATCCAGCATATCGTGGAATACCTGGTTCACGAGTTCCATGAAAGTTACGGGTGCGTAAGTCAATCCGAATGACATAACTAGGAATTCATAATGTCCATATCTTGTTTTGAATGTTGTCTTTAGAATATCACCTTCCTTGATCTTCAACTGATGATATCCTGATCGGAGATCAATTTTGGAGAACACTTTGGCACCTTGCAACTGATCGAATAAGTCATCGATCCGAGGAAACGGATATCGATTCTTGATCGTAAGCTTGTTCAGTTCCCGGTAATCTATACAAAGTCGAATACTACCCTCCTTCTTCTTTACGAATAGCACTGGCGCTCCCCATGGTGATATACTGGGTTGAATATAACCCTTGTCCAGCTGTTCTTGTAACTGTACCTTCAGTTCCTTAAGTTCAGTAGAAGCCATTCAGTATGGTGCCTTAAATACTCGTACAGCTCCGGGTAATAGGTCTATAACGAACTTTGTCACTTGATCAGGTAGCAATCCTGGTTAATCTTCAAGGAACACGTCTGAAAAATTTCATACAACCTCTATATCTTCCATTGGTGGTGCTTCTTTGGTAAGGTCCACAACAGACATCAAGTATCCAACTCCCCCCTTCTCAAGGCATCTTCTAGCCTTTAATACAGAGAGGATGAGTTTTTGTTTACGGGGAAGTTTAGTTTCCGCAAAACTGAACTCTGCGCCTTCCTTATCTTTAAATCATATCTTCTTCTCAGCACAAAGCAAACTTGCAGAATGCTGGGATAACCAGTCCATCCCTAGGATGATGTCAAAGTTTACCATCTCAAGTTGCACCAGGTTGGCATCGAAACTTCGTCCATTTATAAAAATTGGACATGGTCCATAATCTTCTTCTAATTCTGCTTCTAATGCCATAGGTGACCAAACTAGTAACTTATAGTCTAAAAGTCTGAGGGGTAAACTTAACTTCTTTCCAAACGACACAGATATAAAAGAATGAGTAGCCCTAGAGTCAAAGAGTACTCTGGCAGATATGCCATTAATAGGTACGATACCAGGGATTCAATTTAATTTAGTCTACATGCGCATACAAGGTATTTCAAAATAAAATATTGAATCATATCTGTAACCACATCAGGCAATGCGGCAACATCCTAAGAAATAACAACATAAACCTTTCCTTGTTGTAGCTGCTTCCTTGGCTTAGGGCAATCTCTTGAATAATGCCATATTTGATCGCAATTAAAGCATTTGACTATAGCATTGGCCTGCTTCAGTTGTGGTTGAGTTGTTGGAGTAGTCTTAGATGCAGCATTGAAGCCTTGAGTGTAGAAGAATTTAAATGTCTTGGAGTTCCCTCCATTGAATGATTTTCCATTAGGCCTCTCAATACCCCTATTTTGAGCAAAAGTAGCTCTCCCTTTGGCTTGACTCTAAAACTCAAGCAATCTGTACTGCTTCATTATATATTTTCTTTTCTAGTCCCAATACATGCTCACGAATGCTTCTCCTAAGTCCCATGACGAACCTTCGGGTTTTGGTATTTTCTTCCTGCATGTTAGAGGGAGCGAAAAAGAACAGCTCTTCATAACGCTGCTGATAAGCGTCTACCGACATTTGTCCAAGATATAGAGTCAAGAACTTCTTTCCCATCTGACCCCTAAAACTCCTGGGAAAATACTTTTCGAAGAAAGATTCTTTGAAGATATCCCAGGTTAATTGAGTGTGCTTTGTTAACAATTAACTCTGAGTGAACTTCCACTAGTGATGTGCATCTCCTTTCAGCATAAATATGGCACATAATACTTTCTCTTCTTCGTTGATAGTCATCATCATAAAGTTTCTTTCCATTTCGTCGATCCAGTGGGCTGGCCATAGAGGATCCGATGGTTTACCAGTGAATTCCCTCGGCTTCATCTTCAAAAAACACTTGATCAGTCTGGAGTGATCAAGCTGATACTGTACATAAGATCCATACATGGGTCATTGGTACTAATAACTACCTTGGTTGTACCCGCCTTGCGGTGCTTTAGGATTCTTTACTTGAGCTTCCATAACTAGTGTTTGCGGTGCTTGGTTTACCGTGTTGCTAACCCCATGTACGGTACTAGCTTGCCCTGTAGGTAGAGGTGTTGTGTTTGCAACTGGGGAAGAAATTCCCATAGCTGCTTGCATGTTGGCTTACATTTGCTATATATGCTGCACTTGCTATGCCAAATTCATCACTACATTAGCCAAGTCTGTAGGTGGTGCAGGTAAGTTGGTTGGGTTGGCTTGGGTGTGAACATCCTGAGACGCAGCATTTTGATTCCCAACATTTACTTCCTGTCCTTCCTGACCTTCATAGTATTGGGTTAGTCTCACAATGGGAGGCGAGAAAAGAAACAAAATTAAGAGGCAATAGTTTTAACAGAACCAAAAGCAAATTGCGGTCAGTCATACAGTCGATGGCCTACGGCCACATGTTTCCCGACCATAGGTTCGACCATTAGAACCCTGGCAACTTCTCGAGACCCTATGGTCGATCATACGGTCGATGACACGGTTGATTGTTATGGTCAAATTGTGCTCCGTATGATTCCAAATTAGTTTTAAAACCTGTTTTTTTTTTGAGATTTTCCTCTCATTTCTCCTATCTTCTCCTATGGTCTCAACTCATCTCTCCACCACTGGGTTATTACAGTATCAACCATATGAATTTGATGATTTTTCCATTGATCAACGATCTACATTCGATTCCTCGTGGTATGATCTCTATTCTTTCTTCCTCTTTAAGTTTTCATACCTATGTTTTCTCCATATATAGGGTTTTCTTCAAATTGATATCTTTTTGTTCATAAAAATTTCATTTTTATTGGGGGTTATTGCTATTGGCTACCCAACGAATGAAAAGCCCTCATGAAAATTCGAGTTTCATCGGTTGGTATGGTTTAAATTTGAAAATCCCACTTTTGACCTAGAATTTTGGGGTTTTTCCCAATTTTCAAAATTTCCTCAAATTTAATCTATTTAATTGCAATTGTCGATTAAAAGAGCCTTGCAAGATGGTTTGGGACCTATGTAAGTCCTCTTGCCAATGTTCGGGTGAAAGTGAGGCTTTTCCCAATTTACGTTGTTATGCTGTCCAATTTTACAATTTTTTTAACTTATTTTTTTATTCTCTTCTCTTTTGTAGTTATCATGGTTCACACCAAGGTTCCCCAAGTTCATGACCTTAATCGCTTCATGTTCGTCAAAGCAGAGGTGCAATATCCAAGGTTTGATCCAAAGAAAGTGGAAGGGGGTCAATGTGTGAACTTAGCCCACTTAGCCCGTTTGATGTGGAGAGGGCATTTGGTGATATGGGCTGGCTTCTAATGATCTTGTACGAGGGTTGCACTCACCTAAATTTAGTGATGCAGTTCTACTGTCACCTATAGGTAGAGGGTGACCTAGAGGATGTGGATAAGGGTAGAGAGCTTCGGATCACTAGTTGGGTAAAAGGGGTTCCTATTTCTTTCAACTGTCAGGAGTTTGCTGATCTCCTAAGCATTTCCAATGATGGGCAGTTGGTCTATTGTGCACCAAGGGAGCCCCAGTTCTTGTTTACAAAAGTGCATACAGAGATATGTAATCAGATTCTTCGGGACGACCGCTGGGAAATGAAGGCAGTCAACCTGCATCCTGAGCCACAGGTTTACTGTAAGATTATCCAGCATAATCTGATCCTCAGGGTGGACACTACGAGATGGTCTCTCAGTTGACTCAATACCTAGTGTACTGTATCTGTACTAGGTAGCTTGTCTCTCTCCCATGCATTATTATCCGGACTATGCATAGAGCCACTTTGCCTGACGCGAGAGGTAATCTACCCTATGGACGGTTGATCTCCATTCTGCTCTCTTATTTACAGGTGAACTTAAAGGATGAGAGGATTTATGAGGACACCTTCTCAGCTGACCTTGATTGAGAGGCCATCAGTAGGATGGACATGAGAGATATACAGGTCAGTGATGACGAGAGAAATGCCATGAGATGTCCTCTCACTTGGGTGGCTGCAGCAGATGCAGAGAAGGCAGCAGTGGCAGCAGCAGAGGCAGACGAGAGTGATGATGAGGAGGATGATGATCGAACGTACATTGATGTTGATGCCAAACCTCCTCCATAACCGCAGCATTCTACTGGAGCCGACCCTTCTCGGACTTCTCACTCAGGTGGTCCTTCGCACCCACCATCAAATGACATGATGGTGCTACTTCGTGAGATTCACGAGGCTCAATGTGTTACGGATCAGAGAGTAGGAGAGATCCTAGATGCTCAGCAATCTACGGCCCAGCGGATAACGGATCTAGCAGCTAGTCTCTAAGAGACACAGACTCAGGTAGCTTGGCTTGCAAGAGTGTATGCTGAGCACTATGATAGAGATCGTGAGGCACCTCCTCCTCCAGTAGCCCCAGCTCCATGATTGCCATTTATATTGTAGAGTAACTGTCCGACTTTTGGACCGTACTCTGGTTTGGACATATATTTTATCTTGTTCTTCATTTAGCATATATATATATATATATATATTTAATTTGTTTCTCCTTTACATATATGCATTATTCTCTTTCTTAGTTTATGTCTCAAACAACACATGTACTTATGGTGTGATCTTATTACAGGTTTTAATTTATACTAACTTAGTTCATGACTCATGTGGGGGTAGTTACGTCAATGGGTTAAAACTGAGAGAGCTCTGATACCAAGTTGTCACACCCCAATTCTGGGCTAACCAGAATAGTGTGATGAACCGTTAGTAAACCAATGGTTCAACCAGGGTCTTCGTTAGGTAGTACCCACCATATCAACCACACACACATTCCACAGTAATAATCAGAGGTAATAAATAAATAAGCGAAAGTCTTTTTAATTAACAAACTGAGTATCTAACAGTACTAAATAAATATTTAATCCAGCTATCTCCAAATAACTTAAGACATAAAATAAAATAATCAATTACATGTTCGTTAACCAAGATATAACTAAACTAATCAAAGATGCAATGATTGCACTCACATGAAGGATCATGTGTCTCTTTCATTAGTTCTCCGTCCATCGCCTCAATGTGTCCATATGTCGACACATTCACATAATCTTCAACAGTAGGACCTGCATCATCAACTAAAAATATTCGACGTCGAAGAGGTGAGCACACATCATGGCTCAGTGAGCAAATAAAACAATACAACAAACATATGCATGCATTGAATTCATATCTTTTGTCTGGTTTTTAAGTTTACAATATGCTATAGAAAGGATTGGCAGCCACCGCACCTCTATACACGAGTGTGTGAATCTGCCCAATGGATTAAACACCATTGTCCATCTCACATGCTCCCACCATGGAATAGAGATTGAGCTAAAGTGTCCGGATCAAACACCACCAACACTTCCCCTGATGCCCTACCCATACCAACACGTAAGCCCCTATTGGCAAGGGCTTGCAAACTAGACTCGCAACTAACCAATCTTAAATGTTATCCAGTGTATCCAAGGCCTCACCCCAGTATCCCTTAATACGTCCATAGAGATAGAGCTAAGCCCCCTGACAGAGTCAGAGACCACACGGTCCGAGACCACCTCCCCTGATGCCCTATGACGTAATAGTTCTGCTCTGGTAATGACGATACGATGATATCAGTGGGCTAGACTTGACTATAAATAGAGCTAAAGTCTAGTGACCAGGTCAGAGACCACAATGTCACGTCCTTTTCGTGATGCTCTACTCGCATCCAGCACACTAACCACACACACACAGTCACTTGCCTATTCCTAGCATCACCAATCAACATGGTAGCAAATAGACAAAAGTAAATATGCATGAGCAGTAATAACTGTAATATTGGATGACATGTGAGATGCATATTACAAGCATACAAGCATAGAATAAATCCTGGCATTGGACTCAATAAAATAACAGTTTATTATTATCCAATTAGTTTAGTTCTTGTTCCCTCACCTGTTAGCAAAATATGAACTCTTTCCAATCCTTATAATTCTCTTTGAATCAATTTAATGACCTAAAAGTTGTATACATTTAAGTTAGGATTCATGTGTAATGTGTTACAGTTGTCGAAAATCAAAACAGATCACTGATAGGTGTCTGAAAGGCCCTACGATCGCATGTTTTGTCGACATTAGCATGTACAGTCGATACCCTACGGTCACTCTATATGTGACCATACCCTGCAACCATATGGTTTTTGAATTCTTCCCGAATGCCCATGGTCGATACTTTGATCATGCTACAGTCATGCTATAGTCGACCGTAGCTGCGACCTTACGCTTTTTGGTCACACACTAAATTTAATCCGAGTTCTTCTTGGGTTGACTCATCGGCATTTCTCTTGGGTTTATATTAAGGTTATCCTATGGTCATCATTAATAGTTTCTCATTAACCATTATCACCAAACTCATCCCTCATAGTTATCCTTGGGATTTACTCAAGGAATCACATGGATTATAATAGGTTAACATCTCCAATCTTCCATAGAAACCTTATTCCCTAGAATTTACATCTTCAGAGATTAGCTTCATTGTAAGCACCCCATTTTTGCCATCCCTAGCTAAACAAAGTCTTACTGGAGTGTAGACAATAAAGTGGGAGAGATGGAAGAAAGTTTGGAAAGTACAGGGGAGGCGAGTGAAACTCTCTAAAAAATGATAGTTGATCAGTCCCGGCGTACTCTTTATAGTGTTTTGCGAAGAGCTAAAATGGTCCTTGGTATCCAGAAGCCTAAGTGAAATCATATGGTAAGTTGGTGAATCCCAATGCAAGGTTTGGATTTTTGGCTGCGACTTGGACATGATTTTTGGTGGCCCCACAGCAAGGTCATGGGCTGCAACCTACATGGATGCATAGGTCTTGGAAATACCTTCGAAATGAGACCAAGATCGCTCAATTCTGATGTCAAATGGAGAAGATATGGTGATTTTAGTCTAGAAACAAGAATAAGGGTATTTTCTGAAGATTAATAATATCCAGGGGCTTGCATGCAAATTATCATAAGTTTAATTATTTAAACTTCATCTTCTCATATCTCGCTCATCTGACGTCCAAATAAAGTGATTTCAGTGCCATTATTTCTCATTTTTGGTGCTCTACAAAGTAGACATGGAAAATCTGGAGTAGAGGTCTTCGAAGGATCCCTTGCAAAGCTACAAGCCGATATGCCCGCTTAAACTTCAATTCTTGATAATTTTATTATCCGACGTCCAAATGAGGTGATTCCAACTCTAATATATTTTATTTTTAGTTCTCTACATAGTGGATGTAAAAGATTTGAGACAGAGATCTCTAAGGCATCCCATGCAAAGTTGCTAGTCGAATTATCGTAAATTGACCTATTTAAACTTCATAAATTCATAAGTTGGCCATTGTACATCCAAATGAGGTGATTCAAACTCTAGTATTTCTCATTTTTAGTGTTCTACAAAGTGAACATAGAAAATTTGAGATAGAGGCTGTTTGAAAATTCCATGCGGAATGACGGCGGAAATGATCTATGAAATGATAGAAAGAGAAAAACCACTCTTGGCCCAACCCAACTCAACCCATATCAGTTTAACCCAGTTAACTCATGCTGGTCCGAATCCAGTCAACTCAGACTAGTCCAGAAGGAACAGTTCGACTCGAGTGCATTTTACATTAGAGGTATTATATTATATAGTATAATGTATATTACATATATTATGCTATACTATATATCATATATGATATAATATTATGCATTACATGTAACATATCATGATGTGTACGTATATATAGTGGGTTATCTATATTATATGTATCCGTATAAGGGGAGTCGAGAGAGGTCGTGAGAAGAGATAATAAGTTTTGGCCAGGTTTTTGAAAAAAGGAAAGAAATCAAGAGAAGAAGAGAGAGCCATGGGACTCTAAAGGAAAAAAATGAAAAAAAAGGAAGGAGAAAGAGGGCGGTTTCTCAAGAGAGAGGAAGAAAAAAAGAAAATAAGGAAAGAAACAAAAAAAAAGGAAAGAATAGAAAAGGGGGAAACATGAGTGGAGAAGGAAAGAAATTAAAGAAAAAAAAAGAGAAAAAAAGGGAAAGGGAGAGCACGAGTGGACTCTAAAAGGGAAGAAGAAAAAAAAAGGGAAAAGAAAAAAAAAGTAAAGAGACAGTGGGAGAGAGAGTCTAGGAGAAGAAGAGGAAAAAAAAGGAAAAGAAGAAAACAAGGAAAAATAAAAATAAAAAAAAAAAAAGAAAAGAGGGGAGAACGTGAGTGGACTCTAAAACGAAAAAAAAAGAAGGAAAGAAACCGATTAAAGAGAAAAAAAAGACAAAAGGAGTGAAAAAAAGGGATGAAAAAAAAGAAGATGGAAATCGAAAAGGGCTGGAAAAGGGGAAAGGGTCTAAGAGAAGAAGAGAGGAAGAAATAGAGAAGAAGAAAGAGAGAAGCCGAAGAAGAGGAAGAAGAAGGGAAAGAGAAGAAGAGAAGGAAGAAGGAGAAGCTAAGAGAGAGGGAACTCTCTGCAAAGAGGTAAGTCAATTCTCCATTATTATTTTCTAGTACATACCTGCAATTCATGGCCCCTCACCCATTGTTGTAACCAAAATTTTGGTTTTGATATGATTCCATGATGCTAACATGTCGAAAATTGCTTGAATATGCCTATTTTTGATAAATCATGATCAAAGATGTTATATTGCGTGCATGTGGATGCTGTAATGCCCACGTTTGATATTTTTTATGCATTAGATTATGTTTAAAGTACTTAATGGAGAAAAATTGAATGTCATATGATGATTTTTGTATATTTTAATGTTTTTTTACAAGGTGGATTTCATATCTGGAAATTCAACATAAACTTACTTTATGAATCTAAGAAAGCTTAAGCATAAACCACATCCATAAATCTTAATCACATTCTATTTGAACTACGTTATGGACTTGATTTTCAAGATTGGAATACGTAGGCAATTTGAGATGTCTTAGACGTCTCAGATTCACTCCATCACCGAACCATTTTCGGTTCGGTTCACTATATATTACTTTGCTTGTTTATTTACTTTGAGATCATGTTTGGCTGAACCTAGGTTAAAAGAATTTAGAAACTTGGCATATGATCCCCCATGAACCCTAGTCATCATCCATTGACCATGAACAGTCAGAACCATAGAGTTTAAGAAAGTAGAATCATATAGGAGGCTGATTTTTGGATCAGGTAGCTTTAGGTGCCTAACACCTTCCAAAACTGTACCTTGAACGCTTACCCATTCTTTTACAGCCCAAAGCCAATTTTTTTTGTCCAATGAGTCAATAGAAGTCTTTTCTTATGATGAGACTATATTTTTATAGGTCCTAGACCTTAATCTAGGTGGCGACTCCAAATCATTTTTTTTCGTCCATCAGAGATGGGTGGAAGAGAGACCTATTTGTCCTCACATTCATATCTTAGCCTACGGTAGAGAATTAAAATCTTCACAGCGACACCTTCTCCTTAGCCTTTTATCCTTCTCCTTCTCTTCCTTCTCTTCCTCTAGGGTTTACTAATGTTCTAAAAGAATGAAAAAGGTTGAGGGACATCCATTATATAGAGAAAAACTCTCCATATAGAGTTCTCTAATGATAGGAAAGAGACCCTCCTCAAATTAGGAAAGTTTCCAAACTCTGAGTCTGATTTGGGGTCCAATGGTTGGACATACGGTATCAAAACCCATCGACCGTAGGGTCATTGGTCTGAGATCCTTATTCCTTACCGTATGGTCAACCATACCTACCCAGGTATTCAACCATACGCATACTTTTAGTGTTTTTAACTCGATTCTCATACCTGGTTTTGTGGTCTACCTTCACACGGTTGGTCCACTCGATCTCGCAATGATGGGAAGACCTGGTATGACATGGTTAAACCAGGTTAGTGGAGTGCGGGTCTTACAACTCCCCCCTTACATAAATTTTATCCTCAAAATTTACACATACCTTCTGAGTCGAATAGGTGAGGATATTGCTTCCGCATAACGTTCTCTTTTTCCCATGTGATTTCTTCTACATCTTGGCTTCTCCAAGTAACCTTTACATAATATATGTCACGATTGCGAAGACGTTAAACCATCCGACTAGTGATTTCAAAAGGTACCACTTCAAATGTCAAGTCTTCAGTCAAATCCGGTGGATCTATTGTTAACACGTGTGTTGGATCTCTGATGTACTTCTTTAGTTGTGAGACATGAAATACATCATGTACACTAGACATTGATGGTGGAAGTGCTAACTGATAAGCTACCTTTCCACGCCTTGCCAGAATCTCATATAGTTCAATATATGGGGGACACAACTTTCCTTTCTGTCCGAACCGTTTCAAACCATGCATAGGAGATATTTTAAAAAATACCTTCTCACCTATGGTAAATTCAAGATCTCTACGTCGATTGTTTGCATATTTCTTCGGACGGTTCTGAGCTATTCGGACTCTTTCCTTGATGATGTCGACTACTTGACATCTCTCTTCAACGAATTCTGGTCCCATAATTCTCCGTTCTCCAACCTCATTCCAAAATAAAGGAGTTCGATATTTTCTACCATACAGTGCATCATAGGGCAACATCTGTATTGTAGATTGATAGCTGTTATTATAAACGAACTCAATCAATGGTAGTTTTACATCCAATGATCCCTTGAAATCAATGACATAAGCTCGGAGCACGTTTTCTAAAATCTAAATGGTGAGCTCCGACTGTCCATCTGTCTGAGGATGAAATGCAATGCTAAACTTCAACGTTGTACTCATAACCTTCTGTATTCCTTCCCAAAACTTGGAGGTAAAGCGTGGGTCTCTGATGCACATGATGCTTTCAGGTACACAATGCAACCTGACAATATTATCAACATACAGCTTAGCTAGCCTCTCTAGTGTATACTGAAGTCGTATAGCTATAAAACGAGCTGTCTTAGTCAAACGATCTACAATTACCCAGTCTTTGTCAACTACTCTGGGAGTCAATGGTAACCCTATGACGAAGTCCATAGTGATGCAGTCCCATTTCCATGCTAGTTCTGGTAATGGTTGCAACAAGCCTGCAGGCCTTTGCCTTTCAGCCTTTCCCCACTGACAATTCAGGCATTGCGACATAAATTTAGCTACATCCACTTTCATTCCCCTCCACCAATATAGTTACTTCAAATCATGATACATCTTTGTACTCTTGGGATGTACCGAATAAGCGGGGGTGTGGGCTTTCTTTACTAGTCTGTGTCTAATATCTGAGTCTTCATTTTCAGGAACACATACTCTCTCTTTATATCTTAACACCTTTTCAAGGTCCAAAGTGAAGTCAGGAGTAGTGCTACCTTTTTCAAGGTCTTCTTGCACTGTTCTCATATAGGAGTCTGATTGAATAACATCTTTTACTTCGTCTATTAGATTTGGTACAATTTTCAATGTAGTGAACATGTTTGAAAATCGATGAATAAATCCTAGGTTGGCTGATTCACTCCATTTATCAATCACAACTATTCATCACTGCCACTGAATACTCTTCCTATGTCACACACTGTAGCATTTGTGCTAGTTTCTTCTTCTGACTTTGTCATTGTTTTTCTACTTAGTGCATCAACAACTACATTAGCCTTTCCTGGATGATACTGGATATCGTAATCATAATCCTTCAGCAACTCCAGCCATCTCCTCTGTCTCATGTTCAACTCCTTTTGATTGAAAAGATGAGTAAGACTCTTATGATCTGATTTAATCTGAAATTTCTCTACGTAGAAATAATGTCTCCATATCTTGACAGCATGTACCACTGCTGCTAATTCCAAGTCGTGGGTTGGGTATTTTTTTTCATGTGTCTTTAATTGTCTAGAAGCATACGTAATTACTTGCTCTCCATGCATGAGCACACATCCCAAACCTAACCCAGATGCATCGGTGTACAAGATAAATGGTTCTCTAAGTACCGGTATGGTCAAGATGGGAGCTGATATCTATCTTGCCTTGTCTAGAAACACTCCTCACATTTATCGGTCCAAACAAACTTTTCTCTTTTCTTGGTCAGACTGGTGAGAGGTATGACGATCTTGGACAAATCTTCCACGAATCGTCGATAATACCCAGCCAAACCTAAGAAACTTCTAATTTCTGTAACATTCTTAGGTGTTTCTCATTTCACAATAGCTTCAATCTTGTTAGGATCCACTTTAATTCCTTCAGCCGATACAACATGGCCTAAGAAAGCAACTTCACTTAGCCGAAACTCACACTTAGTAAATTTAACGTAAAGCTTTTCTGTTATTAGTCGCTGTAGAGCGGTTCTAAGATTTGTGATATGAGTTTCTTTGTCCTTGGATTAGACTAGGATGTCGTCAATGAATACGATGACAGATGTATCCAGCATATCGTGGAATACCCAGTTCATGAGTTCCATAAAATTTACGGGTGCGTTAGTCAATCCGAATGACATAACTAGGAATTCATAATGTCCATATCTTGTTCTGAATGCTGTCTTCAGAATATTACCTTCCTTGATCTTCAACTGATGATATCCTGACCGGAGATCAATTTTAGAGAACACTTTGGCACCTTACAACTGGTTGAATAAGTCATCGATCCGAGGCAACGGATATCGATTCTTGATTGTGAGCTTATTCAGTTCCCGATAATCTATACAAAGTCGAACAATATCGTCCTTCTTCTTCACGAATAGCACTAGCGCTCCCCATAGTGATATACTGGGTCAAATATAACCCTTGTCCCGTAGTTCTTGTAATTGTACCTTTAGTTTTTTAAGTTCAGTAGAAGCCATTCGATATGGTGCCTTAGATACTGGTGCGGCTCTGGGTAATAGGTCTATAACGAACTCTGTCGATCGATCAGGTGGTAATCCTGGTAAATCTTTAGGGAACATGCCTGGAAAATCTCGTACAACCTCTATATCTTCCATTCGTGGAGCTTATTTGGTAAGATCTACAACAAACACCAAGTATCCAACTCCCCCCTTCTTAAGGCATCTTCCAGCCTTTAATGCAAAGAGGATGAGTTTTACTTTACAAGAAAGTTTGGTTTTTGCAAAACTGAACTCTGTGCCTTCTTTGTCTTTAAATGATATCTTCTTCTCAGCACAAAGAAAACTTGCATGGAATGCTGGGATAACCAGTCCATCCCTAGGATGACGTCAAAGTCTGCCATCTCAAGTTGCACCAGGTTGGCGTCCAAACTTCATCCATTTATAAGAACTAGACATGGTCGATAATCTCGGTCTAATTCTGCTTCTAATCCCATAGGCGACCGTACTAGTAGCTTGTAGTCTAAAAGTCTGAGGGGTAAACTTAACTTCTTTCCAAATGATACAGATATAAAAGAATGAGTAACCCCAGAGTCAAAGAGTACTCTGGCAGATATGCCATTAATAGGTACGATACCTATGATTCGATTTGATTTAGTCTATATGCGAATACAAGGTATTTCAAAACAAAAGGTTGAATCATACCTATGACCACATCAGGCGATGCGGTAGTATCCTCAGAAGTAATAGCACAAACCTTTCCTTGTTGTAGCTGCTTTCTTAGCTTAAGGCAATCTCTTGAATAATGCCCTATTTGATCGCAATTAAAGCATTTGACTCCAGCATTGGCTTGCTTCAGTTGCGGTTGAGTTGTTCGAGTAGTCTTAGATGCAGCATTGAAGCCTTGAGTGCGGAAGGATTTAAATGTCTTGGAGTTCCCTTCATTGAATGAGTTTCCATTAAGCCTTTTGATACCCCTATTTTGAGCAAAGTAGCTCTCCCTTTGGCTTAACTCCAAAACTCGAGCAATCTATACTGCTTCACTATATATTTTCTTTTCTAGTCCCAATACATGCTCATGAATGCTTCCCCTAAGTCCCATGACGAACCTTTGAGTTTTGGTATTTTCCTCTTGCATGTTAGAGGGAGCAAAAAAGTACAGCTCTTCATAACGCTGCTGATAAGCGTCTACCGACATTTATCCTTGATATAGAGTCAAGAACTCCTTTTCCATCTGATCCCTAAAACTCCTGGAAAAATACTTTTCAAAGAAAGCTTCTTTGAAGATATCTCAGGTTAATTGAGTTTGCTTTGTCAAAAGGTAACTCTGACTGAACTTTCACCAGTGATATGCTTCTTCTTTCAGCATAAATGTGGCACATAATACTTTCTCTTCTTCGCTGACAGTCATCATCATAAAGTTTATTTCTATTCCGTCGATCCAGTAGGCTGGCCACAGAGGATCCGATGGCTTACCAGTGAATTCCCTCGGCTTCATCTTCAGAAAATGCTCGATCAGTCTGGAGTGATCAAGCTGATACTATACATAAGCTCCATACATGGGCGGTTGGTACTGATAACTACCTTGGTTATACCCGCCTTGCGGTGCTTCAGGATTCTGCAATGAGCTTGCACAACTGGTGTTTACGGTGCTTGGGGTACTGTGTTGCTCCCCCTAGGTACGGTACTAGCTTGCCCTGCAGGTAGAGGTGTTGTGTTTGCAACTGGGGAAGCAATTCCAATAGCAGCTTGCATGTTGGCTTACATTTGCTATATATGTTGCACTTGCTATGCCAAATTCATCACTACTGTAGCCAAGTCTGTAGGTGGTGCAGGTAAGTTGGTTGGGTTGGCTTGGGTGTGAACATCCTGAGACACAGCATTTTGATTCTCAATATTTTGTTCCTGACTCTCCTGACCTTCGTTGCCATTGGCCTCCATAGGTGGCGGAGGTGGGTTTGCATTCTGTCTCCTTTTGTTAACTCTATGCCCAGCTATTTAAACTTGTTGGGAAAATGGTATTGGAAAAGCTACACCTGTGAGACAAGACAGAATGGTAGTATTGGGTTAGTCTCACAATGGGAGGCAAGAGAAGAAGCAAAATTAAGAGGCAATAGTTTTAACAGAATCAAAAGCAAACAGCAGTCAGTCATACGATCGATGGCCTACGGTCGCATGTTGCCCGACCATAGGTTCGACCATCAGAACCTTGGCAACTTCTTGAGACTCTATGGTCGATCATACGGTCGATGACACGGTCGATCGTTTGGGTCGAATTGTGCGACCATATGATTCAAAATTAGTTTTAAAACCTGTTTTTCTAAGATTTCCCTCCCAATTCTCCTTCCTTCTCCTACGGTCTCAACTCAGCTCGCCACCACTGGGTTGCTACAGTATCAACCATATGAACTTGACGATTTTTCCATCGATCAACGATCTACATTCCATTCCTCGTGGCATAATCTCTATTCTTTCTTCCTCTTTAAGCTTTCATACCTAGGTTTTCTCCATTTATTGGGTTTTCTTCAAATTGATATCTTCTTGTCCATAAAAATTTGATTTTTATTCGGGGTTATTGCTATTGGCCACCCAACGGATGAAAGTCCCCAAGAAAATTCGAGTTTCATCTATTCGTATTGTTTAATTTTGAAAATCCCACTTTTGACCTAGAATTTAGGGGTTCTTCCCTATTTTCAAAATTCTTCAAATTTAATCTATTTAATTGCAATTTTTGATTAAACGAGCCTGGCAAGATGGTTTAGGACCTATGTAAGTCCTCCTGCCCAGTGTTTGGGGGAAAGTAAGGCTTTACCCAATTTACGTTGTTATGCTGTCCAATTTTACAATTTCTTTTAACTTATTTTCTTATTCTATTCTCTTTTGCAGTTATCATAGCTCGCACCAAGGTTCCCTGAGTTCATGACCATAATCGCTTCAGGTCCATCGAAGCAGAGGTACAATATCCAAGGTTGGATCAAAAGAAAGTGGAAGGGGGTCGATGTGTGAACTTAGCACACTTAGCCCGTTTGATGTGGAGAGGGCATTTGGTGATATGGGTTGGCTTCCAGTGATCCGGTACGAGGGATGCACTCATCCAGAATTAGTGAAGCAGTTCTACTATCACCTATAGGTAGAGGGTGACCTAGAGGATGTGGATAGGGGTAGACTGCTTCGGATCACTAGTTGGGTGAAAGGGGTTTCTATTTCTTTCAACTGTCAGGAGTTTGTTGATCTCCTAAGCATTTCTAATGATGGACAGTTGGTCTATTGTGCACGAAGGGAGCCCCAGTTCTTGTTTACAAAAGTGCGTACAAAGATATGTAATCAGATTCTTCGGGACAACCGCTGGGAAATGAAGGCAGTCAACCTGCATCCTGAGCCACGGGTCTATTGTAAGATTATCCAGCATAATCTGATCCCTCAGGGTGGACACTATGAGATGGTCTCTCAGTTGACTCAGTACCTGGTGTACTGTATCTGTACTAGGTAGCCTATCTCTCTCCCATGCATTATTATCCGGACTATGCATAGAGCCACTTTGCCAACGCGAGAGGTAATCTACCCTATGGACGATCAATCTCCATTCTGCTCTCTCATCTATAGGTGAACTTAGAGGATGAGAGGTATGAGGACACCTTCTCTGCTAACCTTGATTGGGAGGCTATCAGTAGGATGGTCATGAGAGATATACAAGTCAGTGATGACGAGGGAAATGAGACGTCTTCTCACTCGGGTAGCTGCAGTAGATGCAAAGGCGGTAGCAGCTGCAGCAGCAGAGGTAGACGAGAGTGATGATGAGGAGGATGTTGACCGAATGTATATGGATGTAGATGCCATACCTCCTCTATCACCATAGCGTTCTACTAGAGCCGGATCTTCTCGGACTTCTCACTCGGGTGGTCCTTCGCACCCATCATCAGATGGAATGATGGTGCTACTTCGTGAGATTCATGAGGCTCAACATGTTACTAATCAGAGGGTAGGAGAGATCCTAGGTGATCAACGCTCTATAGACTGATGGGTAGCAAATATAGCAGCTAGTCTTCGAGTGACCAAGACTCAGGTACCTTGACTTGCGAGAGTGTATGCTGAGGACTATGATAGAGACCGTAAGGCACCTCCTCCTCCAGCACCCCCTGTTCCATGATTTCCATTTATATTGCAGAGTAACTGTCCGGCTTGTAGACCATACTCTGGTTCGGATATAGATTTTATCTTGTTCTTCATTTAGCATATATATATATATATATAATTTGTTTCTCCTTTACATATGTGCATTATTCTCTTTCTTAGTTTATGTCTCAAACAACACAGGTGCTTATGGTGTGTTCTTATTACAGGTTTTAATTTATCCTATCTCAGTTCATGACTCATGTAGGAGTAGTTAGGTCAATGGGTAGAACCTGAGAGAGCTCTGATACCAAGTTGTCATATCCCAATTCTGGGCTAACCAAAATAGTGTGAAGAACAGTCAGTAAACCAACGGGTCAACCAGGATCTTCGTTAGGTAGTACCCACCATATCAACCACACACATATTCCACAGTAATAATCAGAGATAATAAATAAATAAGCGAAAGTCTTTATAATTAATGAACTGAGTATCTAACAGTACTAAATAAATATTTAATCCAGCTATCTCCAAATAACTTATGACATAAAATAAAATCAATTACATGTCTGTTAACCAAGATATAACTAAACTAATCAAAGATGCATTGATTACACTCGCATGTAGGATCATGTGTCTCTTCCATTAATTCTCCGTCCAATGCCGCTACGTGTCCCTATGTTGGCGAATTCACATAATCTTCAACAGTAGGACCTACATCATCAACTAAAAATATTCAACGTCGAAGGGGTGAGCACACATTATGACTCAGTGAACAAACAAAACATTGCAACAAACATATGCATGCATTCAATTCATATCTTTGGTCTGGTTTTAAGTTTGCAATATGCAATAGTAAGGATTGGCAGCCACCGCACCTCTATGCACAAGTGTACGAATCTGCCCAATGGATCATACACCATTGTCGCCTCACATGCACCCACTATGGAATAAAGATAGAGCTAAAGTGTCCAAATCAAACACCGCCAATACTTCCCCTGATGCCCTACCCATACCAACACGTAAGCCCCTATTGGCGAGGGCTTACAAACTGGGCTCGCAATTAACCAATCGTAAATGTTATCTAGTGTATCCAAGGCCTCACCCTAGCATCGGTCAATACGTCATAGAGATAGAGCTAAGGCCCCAGCAGAGTCAAAAACCATACGGTCTGAGACCACCTACCCTCATGCCCTATGACGTAATAGTTCTGCTAAGGTAATGGCAAACGGACAATGTCAGTGGGCAAGACTTGAGTAGAAATAGAGCTAGAGTCTGGTGACCAGGTCAGAGACCACAATGCCATGTCCTCCCCCTGATGCTCCACTAGCATCCAACACACTAACCACACACGCATAGTCACTTGCCTATTCCTAGCATCACCAATCAACATGACAACAAATAGAGAAAAGTAAATATGCATGAGCAGTAATAACAGTAATATTAGATGACATGTGAGATGCACATTACAAGCATACAAGCATAGAATCAATCATGGCATTAGACTCAATAAAATAACAGTTTATTATTATCCAATTAGTTTAGGTCTTGTTCCCTCACTTGTTAGCAAAACTTGATCTCTTTCCAATCCTTATAATTCTCTTTGAATCAATTTATTGAATTAAAATTTGTATACGTTTAAGTTAGGATTTATGTGTAATGTGTTACTGTAGTCGAAAATCAAGACAGATCACTGATAGGTGTCTGATAGGCCCTACAGTTGCGTATTGTATTGACCTTACCATGTACGGTCAATGCCCTACGATCGCACTATATGCGACCATACCCTACGACCATATGGTTTCTGAATTCTTCCCGAATGCCTATACATTGATCATGCAATGGTCATGCTATGGTCGACCGTAGCTGCGACGTTACGATTTCTGGTCAAAAACTACATTCAATCCGAGTTCTTCTTGGGTCGACTCCTCGGCTTTTCTCTTGGGTTCATACTAAAGTTATCCTATGGTCATCATTAGTAGTTTCTCATCAACCATCATCACCAAACTCATCCCTCATGGTTATCCTTGGGATTTACTCAAGGAATCACATGGATTATAATAGATTGACATCTCCAATCCTCCATAGAAACCTTATTTCATAAAATTTATATCTTCAGAGATTAGCTTCATTGTAAGCACCCCATTTTTGTCATCCCAAGCTGAACAAAGTCTTACTGGAGTGTAGACAACAAAGTGGGAGAGATGGGAGAAAGTTTGGAAAGTATAAGGGAGGCGAGTGAAATTCTCTCAAAAATGATAATCGATCAGTCCCGTAATGCTCTTTATAGTTTTTTGAGAAGAGCTGAAATGGTCCCTAGTATCCAGAAGCCCAAGTAAAATCATATGGCAAGTTAGTGAATCCCAGTGCAAGGTTTAAATTTTTTATTACAACTTGGACATGATTTTCAGTGGGCCCCACAGCAAGGTCATGGGCTGCAACCTACATGGATGCGTAGGTCTTGGAAATATCTTTGAAATGAGACCAGAATCGCTCAAGTCAGATGTCAAATGGAGAAGATATGGTGATTTTAGTTTGAAAATAAGAATAAGGATATTTTCTGAAGATTAATAATATCCAGGGGCTTGCATGCAAATTATCTAAGTTTAATTATTTAAACTTCATCTTCTCATATCTCGCTCATCTGACGTCCAAATAAAGTGATTACAGTGCCATTATTTCTCATTTTTTTTGCTCTACAAAGTGGATGTGGAAAATCTAGAGCAGAGGTCTTCGAGGGATCCCATGCAAAGCTGCAAGCAGATATGCCCGCTTAAACTTCAATTCTTCATAATTTTATTATCCGACATCCAAATAAGGTGATTCAAACGCCAATATGTTTCATTTTTAGTGCTCTACAAAGTGAACGTAAAGGATTTGAGACCGAGATCTCCGAGGCATCCCATGCAGAGTTGCTAGTTGAATTATCGTAAATTGGCCTATTTAAACTTCAAAAATTCATAAGTTGGCCATCTTACATCCAAATGAGGTGATTCAAATCCCAGTATTTCTCATTTTTAGTATTCTACAAAGTGAATGTAGAAAAATTGAGATAAAGGCTGTTGGAAAATTTCATGCGGAATGACGGCAAAAATGATCTATGAAATGATAGAGAGAGAAAAATCAATCTTGGCCCAACCCAGCACAACCCCTATCAGTTTAACACAGTCAACTCATGTTGGTCGGAATCCAGTCAACTCAGACTAGTCCAGACGAAACCAGTTCGACTCGCGTGCATTTTACATTAGAGGCATTATATTATATATTATAATGTATATTATATATATTATGCTATACTATATAACATATATGGTATAATATTATGCATTACATTTAACATATCATGATGTGTTCATATATATAGTGGGTTATCTATATTATATGTATCCAAATAAGGGGAGTCGAGAGAGACCGTGAGAAGAGATAATAAGTTTCGGCCAGGTTTTTGAAAAAAGGAAAGAAATCAAAAGAAGAAGAGAGAGCAATGGGACTCTAAAGAAACAAAATGGAAAAAAAAAAGGAAGGAGAAAGAGGGTGGTTTCTCAAGAGAGAGGAAGAAAAAAAGAAAATAAGGAAATAAACAAAAAAAAAGGAAAGAATAGAAAAGGGGGGAACATAAGTGGAGAAGGAAAGAAATAAAAGAAAAAAAAAAAGGGAAAGGGAGAGCACAGGTGGACTCCAAAAGGGAAGAAGAAAAAAATAAGGGAAAAAAAAAAAAAAAAACAAAGGAAAGAGAGAGTCTAAGAGAAGAAGAGGAAAAAAAAAAGGAAAAGAAGAAAAAAAAAAGAAAAAAAAAAAGGAAGGGGAGAATGTGAGTGGACTCTAAAACTAAAAAAAAAAAAAAGGAAAGAAACCGATTAAAGAGAAAAAAAACAAAAGGAGTGAAAAAAAGGGATGAAAAAAAAATCTAAAAGGGCTGAAAAATGAGAGAGAGTCTAAGAGAAGAAGAGAGGAAGAAAAAGAGAAGAAGAAAGAGAGAAGCCAAAGAAGAGGAAGAAGAAGGGAAAGAGAAGAAGAAAAGGAAGAAGGAGAAGCTAAGAGAGAGGGAACTCTCTGCAAAGAGGTAAATCCATTCTCCATTACTATTTTATAGTACATACCTGCAATTCATGGCCCCTTACCCATTGCTATAACCAAAATTTTGGTTTTGCTATGATTCCATGATGCTAACATGTCGAAAATTGCTTGAATATGCCTATTTTTGATAAATTATGATCAAAGATGTTATATTGCGTGCATGTGGATGTTGTAATGCCCATGTTTGATATTTTTTATTCTTTAGAATATATTTAAAGTACTCAATGGAGAAAAATTAAATGTCATATGATGATTTTTGAGTATTTTAATATTTTTTTTACAAGGTGGATTTCAGATCTGGAAATTCAACATTCATAAACTTACTTTATGAATCTAAGAAAGCTTAAGCATAAACCACATCCATAAACCTTAATCACATTCTATTCGAACTACATTATGGACTTGATTTCCAAGATTAGAATACGTAGGCAATTTGAGATGTCTTGGACGTCTCAGATTCAGTCCATCACCGAACCATTTTCAGTTCGGTTCACTGTATATTACTTTGAGAACATGTTTGGCTGAACCTAGGTTAGAAGAATTTAGAAACATGGCATAGGATCTCCCATGAGCCCTAGTCATCATCCATTGACTATGAACAGTCAGAACCATAGAGTTTAAGGAAAGTAGAATCATATAGAAGGCAGATTTTTAGACCGGGCAACTTTGGGTGCCTAACACCTTCCCAAACTGTACCTTGAACACTTATCCATTCTCTGATAGACCAAAGCCAATATATTGGGTCCAATGAGTCAATAGAAGTCTTTTCTTATGATGAGACTATAATTTTATAGGTCCTACACCTTAATCTAGGTGGCAACTCCAAATCATTTTTTTTCATCCATCAGAGATGGGTGGAAGAGAGACCTATTTGTCCTCACATTCATACCATTGCCTATGGTAGAGAATTAAAATCTTCTCAGCAACACCTTCTCCTTAGCCTTCTCTCCTTTTCCTTCTCTTCCTCTAGAGTTTACTAATGTTCTAAAAGAGTGAAAAAGGTTGAGGGACGTCCTTTATATAGAGAAAAACTCTCCATATAGAGTTCTCTAATGATAGGAAAGAGACCCTCCTCAAATTAGGAAAGTTTCCAAACTCTGAGTCTGATTTGGGGTCCTATGGTTGGACATATGGTCTTAGAACCCGTCGATCGTAGGGTCGAAAACATCGACCGTAGGGTCATTGGTCTGTGATCCTTATTCCTCACCATATACCTACCCAAGTATTCGACCATACGCATACTTTTAGTGTTTTTAACTCGATTCTCATACCTAATTTTGTGGTCTACCTTCACACGGTTGGTCCACTCGATTTCACAATGATGGAAAGACCTGGCACGGCATGGTTAAACCGCGTTAGTAGAGTGCGGGTCTTACAACTCTCCCCATACATAAATTTCATCCTCAAAATTTACACATACCTTCCGAGTTGAATAGGTGAGGATATTGCTTTCGCATTACGATCTCTTCTTCCCAAGTGATTTCTTCTACATCTTGGCTTCTCCAAGTAACCTTCACATAATATATGTCATGATTGTGAAGATGTTGAACCTTCCGACTAGTAATTTTGAAAGGTACCACTTCGAACGTCAAATCTTCAGCCAAATCCAGTGGATCTGTTGTTAACACGTGTGTTGGATCTCTAACGTACTTCTTCAGTTGTGAGACATGGAATACATCATGTACACTAGACATTGATGGTGGTAGTGCTAACTGATATGCTACCTTTCCATGCCTTGCCAGAAGCTCATATAGTCCAATATATCGGGGACATAACTTCCCTTTTTGTCCGAACCGTTTCAAACCGTGCATAGGAGATATTTTAAAAAATACCTTCTCACCTATGGTAAATCAATGTCTCTACGTCGATTGTCCGCATATTGCTTTTGACGGTTTTGAGCTATTCGGACTCTTTCCTTGATGATGTCGACTACTCGACATCTCTCTTCAACAAATTCTGGTCCCATAATTCTCCGTTCTCCAACCTCATTCCAAAATAAAGGAGTTCGACATTTTCTACCATATAGTGCTTCATAGGGCGATATCTGTATTGTAGCTTGAGAGCTATTATTATAAGCAAACTTAATCAATGGTAGTTTCTCATCCAATGATCCCTTGAAATCAATGACACGAGCTCGGAGCATGTCTTCTAGAATCTAAATGGTGCTCTCCGACTGTCCTTCTGTCTGAGGATGAAATGCAGTACTAAACTTCAACGTTGTACCCATAGCCTTCTGTAATCTTTCCCAAAATTTGGAGGTAAAGCGTGGGTCTTTGTCGGATACAATGCTTTCAGGTACACCATGCAACCTGACAATATTATCAACATACAGCTTAGCTAGCCTTTCTAGTGTATACTGAGGTCATATAGCTATAAAACGAGTTGTCTTAGTCAAACAATCTACAATCGCCCAGACTGCTTCAACTACTCTGGGAGTCAACGGTAACCCTATGACGAAGTCCATAGTGATGCATTCCCATTTCCATGCTGGTTCAAGTAATGGTTGCAACAAGCCCGCAGGCCTTTGCCATTCAGCCTTTACCCACTGACAATTCAGGCATTGCAATATAAATTTTACTACATCCGCTTTCATTCCCCTCTACCAATATAGTTTCTTTATATCATGATACATCTTTGTACTCCCGGGATGTACCGAATAATCGGTGGTGTGGGCTTCCTTCATTAGTCTGTGTCTAATATCTGAGTCTTCATTTTTAGGAACAACATACTCTCCCTTTGTATCTTAACACCTTTCCAAAGTCCAAAGTAAAGTCAGGAATTGAGCTACCTTTTTCAAGGTCTTTTTGCACTGTTCTCAGATAGGGTTCTGATTGAATAGCTGTTTTTACTTCATCTATTAGATTTGGTACAATTTCAATGTAGCGAACATGTTTTGAATTCGATGAATAAATCGTAGGTTGGCTTATTCACTTGGTTTATCAATCATGAACTATTCATCGTTGCCACTGAATACTCTTCCTGTGTCACACACTGCAGCATTTGTGCTAGCTTCTTCTTGTGACTTTGTCATTATTTTTCTACTTAGTGCATCATCAACTAAATTAGCCTTTCCTGGATGATGCTGGATATCACAATCATAATCCTTCAGCAACTCCAGCCATCTCCTCTATCTCATGTTTTACTCCTTCTGATTAAAAAGATGAGTAAGACTCTTATCATCTGATTTAATCTAAAATTTTTCTCCGTACAAATAATGTCTCCATATCCTGACAGCATGTACCACTTTTGCTAATTCCAAGTCATGGGTTGGGTAATTTTTTCTCATGTGTCTTTAATTGTCTAGAAGCATACGCAATTACTTACTCTCCTTGCATGAGTACACATTCCAAACCTAACCCAGACGCATCGGTGTACAAGATAAATGGTTCTCCTAGTATCGTTATGGTCAAGATGGGAGCTGATATCAGTCCTACTTTAAGTGTTTGGAAACACTCCTCACATTTGTCGGTCCAAACAAACTTTTCTCCTTTCTTGGTCAGACAGGTGAGAGGTACAGTGATCTTGGAGTAATCTTCCACGAATCGTCGATAATACCTAACCAAACCTAAGAAACTTCTAATTTCTGTAACATTCTTAGGTGTTTCCCATTTCACAATAGCTTCAATCTTGCTAGGATCCACTTTAATTCCTGCAACCGATACAACATGGCCTAAGAAAACAACTTCACTTAACCAGAACTCACACTTAGTAAATTTAACATAAAGCTTTTCTATTCTTAGTCGCTGCAGAGCGGTTCTAAGATTTGTGATATAAGTTTCTTTGGCCTTGGAGTAGACTAGCATGTCGTCAATGAATATGATGACAGATGCATCCAGCATATCGTGGAATACCCAGTTCATGAGTTCCATAAAAGTTACGGGTGCGTTAGTCAATCCGAATGACATAACTAGGAATTCATAAAGTCCATATCTTGTTCTGAATGCTGTCTTCGGAATATCACCATCCTTGATCTTCAACTGATGATATCCTGACCAGAGATCAATTTTGGAGAACACTTTGGCACCTTGCAACTGGTTGAATAAGACATCGATCTGAGGCAATGGACATCGATTCTTGATCTTGAGCTTGTTCAGTTCCTGATAATCTATATAAAGTCGAACACTACCGCCCTTCTTCTTCACGAATAGCACTAGCACTCCCCATGGTGATATACTGGGTCGAATATAACCCTTGTCCAGTAGTTCTTGTAATTGTACCTTCAGTTTTATAAGTTCACTAGAAGCCATTCGGTATGCTGCCTTAGATACTAATGTGGCTCCAGGTAATAGGTCTATAACGAACTCTATCGCTCGGTCAAGTGGAAATCCTGGTAAATCATCACGGAACACATCTGGAAAATCTCATAAAACTCTATATCTTCCATTCATGGTGCTTCTTGTAAGATCCACAATAGACACCAGGTATCCAACTCCCCCCTTCTCAAGGCATCTTCTAGTCTTTAATGCAGAGAGGATGAGTTTTCGTTTACGGAGAAGTTTGGTTCCCACAAAACCGAACTCTGCGCCTTCCTTGTCTTTAAATGATATCTTCATCTCAGCACAAAACAAACTTGCAGAATGTTGGGATTACCAGTCTATCCCTAGGATGACATCAAAGTTTGCCATCTTAAGTTGCACCAGGTTGGCGTCCAAACTTCGTCCATTTATAAGAACTAGACATGGTCCATACCTTGGTCTAATTCTACTTCTAATTTCATAGGCGACCGTACTAATAGCTTGTAGTCTAAAAGTCTGAGGGGTAAACTAAACTTCTTTCCAAACGATATAGATATAAAAGAATGAGTAGCCCCAGAGTCAAAGAGTACCATGGCAGATATGCCATTAATAGGTATGATACCTGTGATTCGATTTAATTTAGTCTACATGCGCATACAAGGTATTTCAAAACAAAAGGTTGAATCATACCTATGACCACATCAGACGATGTGGCAGCATCCTCAAATGTAATAGCATAAACCTTTCCTTGCTGTAACTGCTTCCTTGGCTTAGGGCAATCTCCTGAATAATGCCCAATTTGATCGCAATTAAAGCATTTGACTCCAACATTGGCCTGCTTCAGTTGTGGTTGAGTTGTTGGAGTAGTCTTAGATACAGCATTGAAGCCTTGAGTGCGGAAGGATTTAAATGTCTTGGAGTTTCCTCCATTGAATGAGTTTCCAAGGCCTCTTGATACCCTTATTTTGAGCAAAGTGGCTCTCCCTTTGACTTGACTCCAAAACTCGAGCAATCTATACTGCTTTATTATATATTTTCTTTTCTAGTCCCAATACATGCTCACGAATGCTTCCCCTAAGTCCCATGACGAATCTTTGGGTTTTGGTAGTATCCTCTTACATGTTAGAGGGACCGAAAAAGAACAGCTCTTCATAACGCTGCTGATAAGTGTCTATCGACATTTGTCCTTGATACAGAGTCAAGAACTCCTTTTCCATCTGATCCCTATAACTCCTGGGAAAATACTTTTCGAAGAAAGCTTCTTTGAAGATATCCTAGGTTAATTGAGTGTGCTTTGTCAATAGGTAACTCCGAGTGAACTTCCACTTGAATTGTGCATCTCCTTTCAGCATAAATGTGGCACATAAAACTTTCTCTTCTTCACTGATAGTCATCATCATAAAGTTTCTTTCCATTTCGTCGATCCAGTGGGCTGGTCACAGAGGATCCGTTGTCTTACTAGTGAATTCCCTCGGCTTTATCTTCAGAAAACGCTCGATTAGTCTGGAGTGATCAAGCTGATACTATATGTAAGCTCCATACATGAGCAGTTGGTACTTAAACTACCTTGGTTGTACCCGCCTTGCGGTGCTTCAGGATTCTGCACTTGAGCTTGCACAACTGGTGTTTGCGGTCCTTAGGGTACTGTGTTGCTACCCCCAGGTATGGTACTAGCTTACCTTGCAGGTAGAGGTGTTGTGTTTGCAACTGGGGAAACAATTCCCATAGCAGCTTGCTTGTTGGCTTACATTTGTTGTATATGCTGCACTTGCTACGCCAAATTCATCACTATAGTAGCTAAGTCTGTAGGTGGTGCAGGTAAGTTGGTTGGATTGGCTTGGGTGTGAACATCCTAAGACGCCGCATTTTGATTCTCAATATTTCCTTCCTGTCCTTCCTGACCTTCGTTGTCATTGGCCTTCATAGGTGGTGGAGGTGGGTTTGCATTCTATCTCCTTTAGCTAACTCTACGCCCAACAATTTAAACTTGTGGGTAAAGTGGTATTGGAAAAGCTACACCTATGAGACAAGACAGAATGGTAGTATTGGGTTAGTCTCACAATGGGAGGCGAGAGAAGAAACAAAATTAAGAGGTTCCAGTTTTAACAGAATCAAAAGCAAACAGCAGTCAGTCATACGGTCGATGGGCTACGATCGCATGTTGCCCGACCATAGGTTTGACCATCAGAACCCTGGCAACTTCTCGAGACCCTATGGTCGATCATACAGTCGATGACATAGTCGATCGTTTGGGTCGAATTGTGCGACCGTATGGTTCAAAATTAGTTTTAAAACCTATTTTTCTGAGATTTCCCTCTCAATTCTCCTTCCTTCTCCTACGGTTTCAACTCAGCTCGCCACTACTGGGTTGCTACAGTATCAACCGTATGAACTTGACGATTTTTCCATCGATCGACGATCTACATTCCATTCCTCGTAATCTGTATTCTTTCTTCCTCTTTAGGCTTTCATACCTAGGTTTTCTCCATATATAGGATTTTCTTCAAATTGATATCTTCTTATCTGTAAAAATTTGATTTTTATTGGGGGTTATTGCTATTGGCTACCCAACGGATGAAAGCCCTCAAGAAAATTCGAGTTTCATCGGTTGTTATGGTTTAAATTTGAAAATCCCACTTTTGACCTAGAATTTAGGGGTTTTTCCCTATTTTCAAAATTCCTCAAATTTAATCTATTTAATTGCAATTGTCTATTAAACGAGTCTTGCAGGATGGTTTGGGACCTATGTAAGTCCTCATACCCAATGTTTGGGTGAAAGTAAGGCTTTTTCCAATTTACGTTGTTATGCTATCTAATTTTATAATTTTTAAAACTTATTTTCTTATTCTCTTCTCTTTTGCTGCTATCATGGTTCGCACCAAGGTTCCTCGAGTTCATGACCCTAATCACTTCAGGTCTGTCGAAGCAGAGGTACAATATCCAAGGTTTGATTGAAAGAAAGTATAAGGGGGTCCATGTGTAAACATAGCCCACTTAGTTTTGCTTGATGTGGAGAGGGAATTAGGTGATATGGGCTAGCTTCCAGTGATCCTGTACTAGGGTAGCACTCAGCCAGATTTAGTGAAGCAGTTCTACTATCACCTACAACTGGAGGGTGACCTAGAGGATGTGGATAGGGGTAGAGAGCTTCGGATCACCAGTTGGGTGAAACAGATTCCTATCTCTTTCAACTGTCAGGAGTTGGCTGATTTTCTAAGCATTTTCAATGATGGACAGTTGGTCTATTGTGCACCAGGGGAGCCCCAGTTCCTGTTTACAAAAGAGCGTTTAGAGATATGTAATCAGATTCTTCGGGACGATCGCTGGGAAATGAAGGCAATCAACCTGCATCCTGAGCCACGGGTCTACTGTAAGATTATCCAGCATAATTTGATCCCTCATGGTGGACACTACGAGATGGTCTCTCAGTTGACTCAGTACCTGGTGTACTGTATTAGTAATAGGTAGCCTATCTCTCTCCTTTACATTATTATCCGGACTATGCACAAAGCCACATTTCTTGACTCAAGAGGTAATCTACCCCATGGATGGTTGATCTCAATTCTTCTCTCTCGCCTACAGGTGAACTTAGAGGATGAGAGGATTTATGAGGACACCTTCTCAGCTGACCTTGATTGGGAGGCCATCAGTAGGATGGTTATGAGAGATATATAGGTCAGTGATGACGAGAGAAATGCCATGAGATGTCCTCTCACTAGGGTGGCTGCAGCAAATGCAGAGGCGGTAGCAGCAGCAGCAGCAGAGGTAGACGAGAGTGATGATGAGGAGGATGTTGACCGAACGTATATGGATGTAGATGTCATACCTTCTCCATCACCGTAGCGTTCTACTGGAGCCGACCCTTCTCGGACTACCCTTCGCACCCACCATCAGATGGAATGATGGTGCTACTTTGTGAGATTCACGAGGCTCAACATGTTACTAATCAGAGGGTAGGAGAGATCCTAGATTCTCAACGCTCTACAGACCGACGGGTAGCGGATCTAGCAGCTAGTCTCCGAGTGACCCAGACTTAAGTAGCCTGACTTGCGAGAGTGTATGCTGAGGACTATGATAGAGACCGTAAGGCACCTCCTCCTCCAGCACCCCCAATTCCATGATTGCCATTTATATTGCAGAGTAACTGTCCAGCTTGTGGACCGTTCTCTGGTTTGGATATACATTTTATCTTGTTCTTCATTTAGCATATATATATATATATATATATATATATATATATATATATATATATATATATATATATATATATATATATATATATATATATATATATATATATTTTTCTCCTTTACATATGTTCATTATTCTCTTTCTTAGTTTATGTCTCAAACAACATAGGTGCTTATGGTGTGTTCTTATTACTGGTTTTAATTCATCCTAACTCAATTCATGACTCATGTGGGAGTAGTTAGGTCAGTGGGTAGAACCTGAGAGAGCTCTGATGCAAAGTTGTCATACCGCAGAATGGTGTGATGAACCGTTAGAAAACCAACGAGTCAACCAGGATCTTCGTTAGGTAGTACCCACCATATCAACCACACACACATTCCACAGTAATAATCCAAGATAATAAATAAATAAGTGAAAGTCTTTATAATTAATGAACTGAGTATCTAACAGTGCTAAATAAATATTTAATCCAGCTATCTCCTAATAACTTAAGACATAAAATAAAATAATCAATTACATGTCCGTTAACCAAGATATAAGTAAACTAATCAAAGATGCATTGATTACACTCGCATGAAGGATCATGTGTCTCTTCCATTAGTTCTCCATCCATTGCCGCTACATGTTCATACGTCGGCACATTCACGTAATCTTCAACAGTAAAACCTACATCATCAACTAACAATATTCGACGTCGAAGGGGTGAGCACACATCACGGCTCAGTGAGCAAACAAAATAATGCAACAATCATATGCATGCATTCAATTCATATCTTTGGTCTGATTTTTAAGTTTACAATATGCTATAGAAAGGATTGGTGGCCACCACACCTCTATACACGAGTGTGTGAATCCGCCCAATGGATCAAACACCATTACCGTCTCACATGCACCCACCATGGAATAGAGATAAAGCTAAAGTGTCCGGATCAAACACCACCAACACTTCCCCTGATGCCCTACCCATACCAGCACGTAAGCCCCTATTGGCAAGGGCTTACAAACTGGGCTCGCAACTAACCAATCCTAAATGTTATCTAGTGTATCCATGGCCTCACACCAGTTTCTCTCAATACGTCCATAGAGATAGAGCTAAGGCCCCTCGGCAGAGTCAGAGACCATACGGTTCGAGACTACCTCCCCTGATGTCCTACGATGTAATAGTACTACTAAGGTAATGGTGATACGACGATGTCAGTGGGCAAGACTTGAGTAGAGACAGAGCTAGAGTCTGGTGATCAGGTCAAAGACCACAATGCCACGTCTTCCTCCTGATGCTCCACTCACATCCAGCACACTAACCACTCATACACAGTCACATGCCTATTCCTAGCATCACCGATCAACATGGTAGCAAATAGATAAATGTAATTATGCATGAGCAGTAATAACAGTGATATTGGAAGACATGTGAGATGCACATTACAAGCATACAAGCATAGAATCAATCATGGCATTAGACTCAATAAAATAATAGTTTATTATTATCCAATTAGTTTAGGTCTTGTTGCCTCGCCTGTTAGCAAAACTTGATCTCTTTCCAATCCTTATAATTCTCTTTGAATCAATTTAATGACCTAAAAGTTGTATACATTTAAGTTAGGATTCATGTGTAATGTGTTACACTAGTCAAATATCCAAACAGATCACTGATAGGTGTCTGATAGGCCCTACGGTCGCATGTTGTGTTGACCTTACCATGTACGGTCGATACCCTACGGTCGCACTATATACGACCATACCCTGCGACCATGTGGTTTCTGAATTCTTTTCGAATGGCTATGGTCGATACTTTGATCATTCTATGATCATGCTATGATCAATCGTAGCTACGACCTTACGATTTCTGGTCACAAACTACATTTAATCCAAGTTATTCTTGGGTCGACTCCTTGGCTTTTCTCTTGGGTTCATACTAAAGTTATCCTATGGTCATCATTAGTAGTTTCTCATCAACCATTATTACCAAACTCATCCCTCATGGTTATCCTTGGGATTTACTCAAGGAATCACATGGATTATAATAGGTTGACATCTCCAATCCTCCATAGAAACCTTATTCCATAGAATTTACATCTTCAGAGATTAGGTTCATACCTTTACGTACGATAGAGAATTAAAATCTTCTCAGTAACACCTTCTCCTTAGGCTTCTCTCCTTCTCCTTCTCTTCCTTCTCTTCCTCTAGGGTTTACTAATGTTCTAAAAAAGTGAAAAAGGTTGAGGGACGTCCTTTATAAAGAGAAAAACTCGCCATATATAGTTCTCTAATAATAGGAAAGAGTCCCTCCTCAAATTTGAAAAGTTTTCAAACTTGGAGTCTGATTTGGGATCCTATGGTAGGACATATGGTCGCAGAACCCATCGACCATAGGGTTGAAAACATCGATCGTAGGGTCATTGGTCTATGATCCTTATTCCTTACCGTATGGTCGACCATACCTACCGAGGCATTCGACCATACGCATACTTTTAGTGATTTTAACTTGATTCTGATACTTGGTTTTGTGGTCTACCTTCACACAGTTGGTTCACTCAATCTCGCAATGATGGGAAGACCTGGCACAATACGGTTAAACCGGATTAGTGGAGTGCGGGTCTTACAACCCGTGCCATCTTAATTGTTCCTTTGCTCATCGTGCTGGCAGACCTCTTCTTAGGTCATTGACTTGCGAGTGCTTGCGCCACAGCATCTGTGTTCAGTATCTCACGGCCCACTGTGATACCAATAAAAAGAAGTGTTAGAGATAAGGAAAGGTCATTGTGAAACAGTTAGTTTTTCTTCTTACCTGCGGCCTACATAGGATCATCAAATACATATTGATCGTCCCCAGTCCCAAAGTCGTCGGGGCAGTCTACCACCACCTTTGTGAGATCAGTGTGCAAGATAAGATCACGTTTTCGATCATTCGATAACTTTTCTCGTCATAGTCGCTCAACCGTGGGTTAAAGTTTTTTGGTGTGACTTCAAGAAAACCCCATATATTTGGGAGGGGCATAGATCTATTATCAAGGCGGCCGACAGAGAAATTTTTTTTTGCCCAATAGTCGACTTTGTTCCTCACTACCGCAACCTTCGGTGCTCCTGAGCGAGCCTTCAGTAAATACCATCCCGTGGTCTTGCCCCCCTTTTGCTCATCCTTGTTCAAGATGATCAAGAGTCTGAACAAGTTGACTATGGCTAGTCTATTCAAACACCTGAGCATCACTATGTAGGCAAGGATGCAGGTCCATGAGTTGGCATGAAGTTGTGCTGTGGCCAATCCGTAAAATTTCAGGATTTCAATGACCACTCTAGGGACAGGGATCTTGAAGCCAGAATCGAAGAATGCTAGATACATGCACATCTCCGAGGTATTGGCTTCACAAGCCTCCTCGTCTTTACGCAGTATGCGGCATTCATACGGCTCAAATAGGTTAAGGAGAACCTTTCTGAAGTCTGGGTTATCCCCGTCTAGAATGTTCATACCCTCTGCCGCCTTGATATCAGGTGAAGACGTTTCAGTTTGGATTGGGCTCTGTTCCATGGGAGCTGCGTGGGGACAGGTTTGCGAAAAAGAGGCAAAAACAATTACCTCCAGATTTCAGGATTCTATCGGAAGTTTCCCCACAGTAGTTGCCCTAGGGCGTTTCTCAAAACTAAGGATGAAAGGGAAAGAAAAGATTTTTTGATGTTTTGGGGCCACATCTACTAACAGGACGAGTACTTAATGTCTGGATGTCATCGGTGATGAAGCTCTCTAGAAGTTTTGCCTTACAACTTCGGACTCACATTTGCCATAGAAGATCTCAGAAAAGTTGTAGTACGGAGATTCAGTCCTTCACTTGAAAAACCAAAAGTTTCAAAGAAAGATCGGCTGAACCAAGGACCGTCTTTTTATAAGCGTTCTTCACTAAAGAAGTAGTTTCTCTAGGAAGCTAATCGATGGTCATTATGACCAGATATTTTGGCGTTTTTTCTAACGGGACGTGACTCCTCGAGCCATACGCGACAGTGAATGGTGGAGTTAGTGGCTCTGACACATGGTTCTTTCGAGTAACAGCGTAGGTTATTCTCAATCGTCACATGGACGCGTGGCGTATCCTCCATGATCTAATTCAAATATTTATGTTGGCACTTTTTTTACATTGAAGAATCGCAAGAAGTTCGGTGGGATCTTTTCAAGAATTCATTATGTTTTTCATTAAGGAGCCGTTACGTCTTTATGATGCATTTATCGCGGCAAGGAATTGGGCGAGTGACCTTAGCTGTTTATCATTGTTGATTTTGCCCGTCATGGTAATACTCTACGACTTGGAGAATTTTCAGCGACTTCTCTTTGCTGCGCAAGGCGAATTTCATCTCCTATAAATATTGTCCCATCGTACTCACCTAGTTCGGTGGAACAGGGGCAGCTGTTGATACCATAATTTGCTCGCTAACCATTGAGTGACACTTGTCGTCTGGGTTCATGACATCTGAAGAAAAGCCCGTGTCTCAACGGTTTTGATTGTTAACTCGTCAATCTGGAGGTTGCTTCATCTCGCGAGTTGGTACTCCCCCGAGTTATTGCGGAATGCCAAGTCGCATCAATACTTGGCGACATGCCTAGTTGCATGATTGCTAGGAGACTTGGTAACCGAATACTTCAACTTGCTCTTTATCCTGCTCCTTGGCTATCACACGTGTGGAAGACTTCTTAATCATCACGACAATAGGTTCCGTAATGATCTTGCCGATTGAGACAAGCGACTTGACGCATCTTGGCCGTTAGTTCGTCATCTAATGATCATGCTTGAATCTCGGAGATACACTTGACAGTTGGGTGGATATTCCCACGTTTTATCTCAAGAATGTTCAAGATTCTCTACGTCTATAAAAGCCGTTCGACACATATTCAAAAAGGTAGATTCTCAGCTAAGTAATTCGGTTCCTTCTTGAATTCATCCTCTTCCCCCACGACTAAGGAACTTGTCCTTCTCAAGTTCCGTACTGTTAGCATCATCACTGACTTGATTGTCGGAGAGGACTTCAGGCCATCTCGGCCTGCCCTCCGGTGATGATTTCCTCTTTCCATCTTATAGGAGAACGCAAATTAAAATACCAGTCAGAAAACAACCACAACAATCCTCAATTCTAACATTATTGAATTCTAAAAAAATTAAAAAAAAAAAAAAAAAAAAAAAAAAAAAAGGCATGGTTTCACATAATGACATCTTCAAGAAAGGAAAGGAGAAAGTACCTATCCAAGGATTACTCACATAAGCCAATCCCCGTCCCCTTTTGACTGAATACTGTTGTAATTACTACACTCAAAATATGAAGCACATGATTACAAGTTATACTTTGGAATGAAAGACAATTCTATATCCCCTTTGTCTATGAACAAGGGACTTAAAAGTAATGTAACTATTACTCTCATAAAGAGTTCAAACCACCATGGATGAACACTGGCAGCATGCTTAACACAACTTCAGTATATATCTGACAGAACAGAAGCGAAAAGATCATATAGTATATATCATAAAACTTAAAGCCATTGTTCATATACAACGTTTTAAGTACTAAAGATCAAACTTTATGTCACAACTAAACAATGAGGTTTGACCTAAAAAAAAACAATAATAAAAATAAGGTTACAACTCCCCTTGCTTATTATGTTGACTCAAATAAAAAATAAAAAAAATCAAATTCATTTTGATCCAGGAATGTTAGGTTCATGGTCGTTGTTTGCTCCAGTTCCTGAGTAATCATTCGTTTCAATATCCATTCGGCCCCTTATTATTACCTCTTCCATGTCTATCCCTTCGCCATACTTTCTCCCCTCCACTAAACCCTGCATCAATTTTCCTTTTTCGGTTAATAAATTTATATAAAGCAAAGAGAAAATATAAAAACAGGCCCAAAAGGGCAACAAAAAGAAAATTAGCACTTCACAAGGCAACCAACTCAGATGATTCTTGCGTTTAAACTCACAATATGAATGATTTCCCTCAGTATCTGAATCCAAAGCATATATATGATTCACCTTGAGGGTAATTTCCATTGAGATGGAGGATATCATTCTATTCAAAGATCAGGAGGAGGAAGTCCACCTTCTCAGTTTTCTTTCCCACCATAAGTGATAAATAGGGGCACAGATCGCAAGCTGGCTCAAAAAAACTATCCACAAATTTGCAGAGAGAGAGAGAGAGAGAGAGAGAGAGAGAGAGAGAGAGAGAACCTGCTCAAGTTCTTGGATTAATAGGTCTTCATTACTTGACTTGAGGAAAGCTGTGAAACAAAAATTGTGCTCTTGAGTTCAGTATATATATGAAGGTGTAAAACCATCTGAATAAATAAAATATCAATAGAATAGAAGTCAAAAAAGGAGGTTTCTCAAGAAATTCTTGAAAAAGGTAATGAAGTATGTATAATCTTACCAAATTGAGGAAGTGTTCTAAAGGAAAGAACATTGGAGAAGATCAAAAAGATTATGAGAAATCGAAGGAAAGTTTTATGCTCCATGAGATCAAATGAAAGGATAGCAGATCCAAAATGAGATATCCGATTTCCAAAGACAGCTTGATTGGTTCTGCGATGTGATGATGTTTGTGGTGGTGGTTGTCTGTGGGTTTTATCAATTAATAATGGGTTCAGGTTTCCTGTTCCACGGCATGGATCCTACGTCCAATGGG
The DNA here is from genome assembly GCA_028583415.1 of Protea cynaroides. Taxonomy (NCBI): domain Eukaryota; kingdom Viridiplantae; phylum Streptophyta; class Magnoliopsida; order Proteales; family Proteaceae; genus Protea; species Protea cynaroides. The sequence goes on along the minus strand of CM053272.1, from coordinate 68,963,629 downwards.
TGGGCACTGGACAGCATAAGTATTCACAAAAAGGATAAAAAAGTCATTTTGCAATCCATGTGAAACGGCACAGGAAAACGCCTAAGAGAAAATTCCCATTAATATAGTACCCGAAGCCTACTTGAAACATATGCAAGAAATATAATAATGAGTTGATAAAGTCAGTCAAGATATAATAGTGTTAGCAGGTGAGCCACGAGTCTTAGTGCCCAAACTTAGTTTACCACTTTATGACTTTATCTGCTTTTGTTAATGGGGTTGCCTTCTTTCTGTAATTCTGTTTATCCATGGCCACTACACGCCTATACGAGCATCCATGGCTGCAATGAGTGGAAAATATTGAAGTCATAGATTGACTGCAAATGGCATGGGATATAAATATGTTTATACACGCATCTATGTCTATGTATATATTTATTGTTTTTTGGTAGAATGTATATGTATATATTTAGAGATGGGATTATCTAGAACACATGTTCCAAGGATGGCCTTGAATGTGATATTCAAAATGCGGGAAAGAGTTAATCCGAAGTTTTTATCTCATTTTATTTATTTATTATTAAAAGGTTGTCTTTCATGCTGCACGAGGTTTCTACTATCATAGGGCCTTGGGGTAGAATGAAATTTATTTATTTATTATTAAATTATATATAAAAAAATTTGGTCTATCCACACTATGGTCTGTCGACATCTACCGACCAGAGTATATAAAACTAAAGGTGTCAAAAATGAAACTTAACCGTGTACCAAAATCAGACAGAAGTCACAGAACCATTTAAACCGAAACCATGAAACCTGTCATACCCCAATTCTTGTCTAACTAGATTAGTGTAATGAACCGCCAATAAACCAACGGTTCAACCAAGAACTCGTATAGGTCGTACCAACTATATCAAACCACATACACATTCCACAGTAATAATCAAAGGTAATAAACAAATAAGCAGAAGTCTTACAGATAATGAACTGAGTGTCTAACAATGATAATAAATAATTAATCTGATTATCTCCAAAACTCAAGACACAAAAATAATTAATCCATTACATGTTTCAGTAGTCAAACATAGCTAAACTAATCATAAACACAGTGCTTGCACTCGCATGAAGAATCTTGCGTCTCCTCCGTTAATTCCCCATCCATCGTCGCTACATGTCCATACATCGGCGCATTCATATAATCTTCAACAGTAGGTCCTACATCATCAACTAAAAATATTCGACGTCGAAAGGGTGAGCACACATCAGGGCTCAGTGAGCAAACAAAACAATGCAACAAACATATGCATGCATTCAATTCATATGTTTCGTCTGATTTTTAAGTTTGTAATGTGCTATAGAAAGGTTTGGTGGCCCCCGCACCTCTATACACGAGTATGTGAATTCGCCCAATAGATCAAACACCATTGTCGTCTCACATGCACCCACCATGAAATAGAGATAGAGCTAAAGTGTCCGGATCAAACACCGCCAATACTTTCCCTGATGCCCTACCCATACCAACACGTAAGCCCCCCTTATTGGTGAGGGCTTGCAAATTGGGCTCATAACTAACCAATCCTAATGTCAAATAATGTATCCAAGGCCTCACCCCAGTATCCCTCAATACGTTCATAGAGATTGAGCTAAGGCCCCCCGACAGAGTCGAAGACTATATGGTCCGAGACCACCTCCCTTGATGCCCTACGACGTAATAGTTCTACTAAGGTAATGGCGATACGATGATGTTACTGGGCAAGACTTGAGTAAAGATAGAGCTAGAGTCTGGTGACGAGGTCAAAGACCACCATGCCACATCCTCCCCCTGATGCTCCACTCGCATCCAATACACCAACCACACATATACAATCACATGCCTATTCCTAGCATCATCATCATCATCATGTTATAAATAAACAGAATTAAATATGCATGAACAGTAATAGCATGAATATTGGATGACATGTGAGATGCACATTACGAGCATACACGCATAGAATCGATCATGGAATTGGACTCAATAAAAATAAAACGGTTTGTTATTATCCAATTAGTTTAGGTCTTGTTCCCTCACCTGTTAGCAATACTCGATCTCCTTCCAAGCCTTGCAATTCTCTTTCAATCAATTTAACAACCTAAAAGTTATATGAATTTAAATTATGGTTCATATGTAACATGTTACAGTAGTCGAAAATCAAAACAGAGCACTGATAGGTGTCTAATTAATCTTATGGTCTCATACTGTGTCGACCTTACTACCTACGGTTGATACCCTATGGTCGCATATGGTGCGACCATAGCTGCAACCATATGATTCCTGAATCTTCCCGAATGCCTATGGTCGATCCTCTGATCAGGCTGGTCATGCTATGGTCGACTGTAGCTGCGACCTTGAGATTTCAGGTCACAGACTACATGCAATTCGAGTTCTTCTTGGGTCAAATCCTCTGCTCTTCAATTGGGTTTATCCTAAGAACATCCTATGGCCATCATTAGTAGTTTCTTATCAATCCTAATCATCAAACTCACCCCTCATCGTTATCCTTGGGATTTTCTCAAGGAATCACATAGATCATAATAGGTTGATATCTCCTAACCTCCATAGAAGTCTTATTCCTTAGAGTTTACATCTCCAGAGATTCGGTTCATACCTTTGTGATAGAGAGCCAATCTCTTTTCAGTAAAATCCTCTCCTTAGCCTTTTCTTCTTCTCCTTCTCTTCCTTCTCTTCCCTTCTTCTCTCTAGGGTTTACTAATGTTCTAAAAGAGTGAAAAAGGGTTGAGGGACGTCCTTTATATAGAGGAAAACTCTCCATATAGAGTCCTCTTTCAATTAGGAAAGAAATCCCTTAGTTTAGGAAAGTTTCCAAAACTCGGAGTCTGATCTAGGGTCTCACGGTCGATGGCTACGGCCGCAGAACCGATCAACCGTAGGGTCAAAATCATCGACCGTAGGGTCCTGGATTAGTGACCATTGTTTCTTTCCATAAGGTCGATCGTACCTTCCTAGGTATGCAACCATATGCATATAGTTTTGGGTGTTGAGTCAATTTTTATACCTGATTTGTGATTCATCTTCACATGCTCGGTCCACTTGATCCAGGAATGATGGGAAGACCTGACACGACACAGTTAAACCGGGTTAGTGGAGTGTGGGTCTTACAACTCCCCCCTATTATATAAATTTTGTCCTCGCAATTTACACATACCTTCTGAGTCGAATAGGTGAGGATATTGCTTCCACATAGCATTATCTTCTTCCCATGTGATTTCATCTACATTTTGGCTTCTCCAAGTAACCTTCACATAGTAGATGTCACGGTTGTGTAGACGTTGCACCTTCCGGCTAGTAATTTCAAACGGTACCACTTCGAACATCAAATCTTCAGTCAAATCCGGTAGATCCGCTGTTAACACTTGTGTTGGATCTCTGACGTACTTCTTCAATTGTGAGATATGGAATACATCTTGTACACTAGACATTGATGGTGGTAGTGCTAACTGATATACTACCTTTCCACGTCTAGCTAAAATTTCATAAGGTCCAATATATCTGGGACACAATTTTCCCTTCTATCCGAACCGTTTTAAACCACACATATGAAATATTTTCAGAAATATCTTATCACTTATGGTGAATTCGAGATCTTTGCGATTGTTCACATATTGCTTCTGATGGTTCTGAGCTGTTTGGACCATTTCCCTGATAATGTCGACCACTCGACAAGTTTCCTCAACAAACTCTGGTCCAACAATACTCCGTTTTCCAATTTTGTTCCAAAATAAAGGAGTTTTACACTTCCTACCATACAGTGCTTCATAGGGTGACATCTGTATAGTCGCTTGATAGCAGTTGTTATAAGCGAACTCAATCAATGGTAATTTATCATCCCATGATCCTTTGAAATCAATTATGCAAGCTCGGAGCATATCATCTAAAATCTAAATGGTACGTTCTGACTGTCCATCGGTCTGAGGATGGGTTGCAGTACTAAACTTCAATGTTGTACCCATAGCCTTCTGTAATCCTTCCCAAAACTTTGAAGTAAAGCGTGGGTCTCTATCGGACACGATGCTTTCAGGTACACCATGCAATCTGACAATATTATCCACATACAACTTAGCTAATCTCTCTAAAGTATACTGAGGTCGTATAGCTATGAAACGAGCTGTCTTGGTCAAATGATCTACAATCACCCAGACAACGTCAACTACTCAGGGAGTCGATGATGAAGTCCATAGTGATGCAGTCCCATTTTTATGCTGGTTCTGGCAATGGTTGTAATAATCCTACAGGTCTTTGCACTTCAGCCTTTACCTGCTGACAATTCAAGCATTGAGACATAAATTTTGCTACATCAGCTTTCATTCTTCTCCACCAGTATAGTTTCTTCAGATCATGATACATCTTTGTACTTCCAGGATGTATCGAATAAGCGATGGTGTGGGCTTCCTTTATTAGTCTGTGTTTAATATCCAAGTCTTCATTTTTAAGGACACATACTATCCCTTTGTATCTTATTACTTTCTCAGAATCCAAGGTGAAGTCAAGGTTAGTCCTACCTTTCAAAGTCGTCTTGCACCATTCTCAGATAAGGGTCTAATTTAATAGTTGTCTTCACCTCGTCTATCAGATCAGGTACAATCTTTAGTGTAACAAACATGTTTGAGAATAGATGAATAAACCCTTAATCAGTTGATTCATTCAGAATATCAATCACAAATTTCTCGTTATCGTAATTAAATACTCTTCATGTAACACACACTACAGCATTTATACTATCCTCTTCTTAGGATTTTGTCTTAGCTTTCCTGCTTAGTGTCTCAGCAATAACATTAGCTTTTCCAAGATGATATTGGATATCACAATCATAATCCTTCAGTAATTCCAACCATCTTCTATGTCTCATGTTCAACTCCTTCTGATTAAAAAGGTATGTGAGACTCTAATGATCTGATTTAATCTAAAATTTCTATCCATACAAATAATGTCTCCATATCTTGACAGCATGTACCACCACTGCTAACTCCAAGTCATGATTGGGCTAGTTCTTCTCATGAGTCTTCAGTTGTCTTGAGGCATACGCAATTACTTGTTCTCCTTGCCTAAGCACACATCCCAAACCTAACCCAAACGCATCGGTGTACAAGGTAAATGGTTGTCTTGGAATTAGAATGGTCAAGATGGGAGCTGATATCAATCTAGCCTTCAATGTTTGGAAACATTCTTCATATTTGTCGGTCCAAACAAACTTTTCTCCTTTCTTTGTCAAGCTGGTGAGAGGTACGGCGATTTTAAAGTAATCTTTCACGAATCGTCAATAGTAACTAGCTAAACCTAAGAAACTTCTAACTTCTCAACATTCTTAGGTGCTTCCCATTTCATTATGGCTTCAATCTTGCTACGATCCACTTTAATTCCATCAGCGAATACTACATGGCCTAAGAAAGCGACTTCATTTAGCCAGAATTCACACTTTGTAAATTTAGCGTAAAGTTTCTCTTTTCTTAATCGCTGTAGAGTGGCTCTTAGATTTGTGACAAGAGTTTCTTTGTCCTGGGAGTATACTAGTATGTCATCAATGAATACGATGACAGAAGTATCCAATATATCATGGAATACCCGATTCATGAGTTCCATAAAAGTTACGGGTGCGTTAGTCAATCCAAAAGACATGACTAAAAATTCATAATGTCCATATCTGAATCACTCGAACAAGTCACCTTGTTAATCTTCAACGAGGTATCCCCAAGATCAAATTTTGAAGAACACTTTGGCAACTTGCAACTGATCGAACAAGTCATTGATCCGAGGCATCGAGTATCAATTCTTGATTGTAAGCTTATTCAATTCTCAATAATCTATGTACAGTCGAATGCAACCGTCCTTTTTTCATGAACAGTACTGGCACTCCCCATGGTGATATACTGGGTCTAATATAACCCTTGTCCAGTAATTCCTATAATTATACCTTCAGTTCAGTAGGAGCCACTCGATAGGGTGCTTTAGAGACTGGTGGGGCTCCAGGTATATGATCTATAACGAACTCTATCGTTCGGTCAGGTGGTAGTCCTGGTAATTCCTCAGGAAATACATTCAAAAATTTACGTACAACTTTATTATCCTCCCTTTGTGGTGCTTCCTTGGTGAGGTTGACCATGGACACTAAGCACCCAATTCCTCCTTTCTCGAGGCATTTTCTAGCCTTCAATATAGAGAGGATGAGCTTTCGTTTATGGGAAAGTTTGGTTCCCGCAAAACTAAACTCTACTCCTTCCTTGTCTTTAAATGTCAGTTTCTTTTCTGCATATAATAAGTTTGCGGAGTACCGAGCTAACCAATCCATTCCCAAGATAACGTCAAAGTCTGCCATCTCGAGTTGAATTAAGGTTGCATCCAAAATCTTCTCGCCGATAAGAACTGGACATGGTCCATAACCTTTGTCTAGTTCCACTTCTAATCCCAAAGGTGATCGTACAAGCAGTTTGGAGTCTAAAGGTCTGAGGGGTAGATTTAACTTCTTTTCAAATGGCATAGATATAAAAGAATGAGTAGCCCCAGAGTCAAAGAGTACTTTGGCGGGTATGCCATTAATAGGTACGATACCTGTGACCACATCAGGCGATGCGGCAGCATCCTCAGAAGTAATTGCATAAACTTTCCCTTGCTATAGCTGCTTCCTTGGCTTAGGACACTCTCTTGAATAATGTCCTACTTGATCACAATTGAAGCATTTAACTCCAGCATTACTTTGCTTCTGTTGAGGTTGAGCTATCGGAGTAGTCTTGGCTGCAGCATTGAAGCCTGGAGTACGGAAGGGTTTAATTGTCTTTGAGTTTCCTCCATTGTATGAGTTTCCATTAGGCCTCTTTATACCTCGGTTCTGAGCAAAATAACTTTTCCTCTGGCTCGATTCCAGTACTCGAGCAATCTGTATAGCTTCATTAGAAATCTTCTTTTCTAGTCCCAATACATGCTCACGGATACTTCCCCTAAGTCCCATGACGAACCTTCGAGTTTTGATATTTTCCTCCTGCATGCTAGAGGGAGCAAAGAACAGTTCTTCATAACATTGTTGATATGCCTCTACAGTCATCTGTCCTTGGTATAGACTCAATAACTCCTTTTCCATTTGATCTCTGAAACTCCTGGGAAAATACTTCTCGAAGAAAGCTTCTTTATAAATAACTCATGTCAGTTGGGCGTGCTTTGTTAATAGACAACTTTTAGTTGATTTCCACCAGTGGTGTGCATCACCTTTCAATATAAATGTGGCACATAATACCTTCTCTTCTTCATTTATAGTCATCATCATAAAGTTTCTTTCCATTTCATCGATCCAGTGAGCTGGCCACAACGGATCTGATGGCTTGCCTATGAATTCCTTTGGCTTCAACTTCAAGAAACGCTAGATCAATCGGGAGTGATCAAGCTGATACTATGCATATGCCCCATACATAGGTGGTTGGAACTGATAATTACCTTGGTTATACCCGCCTTACGGTGCTTCAGGGTTTTGCACTTGGCCTTGTACTGCTGGTGTTTGCGGTGCTTGGGGTACAGTTTTGCTACCATCAGGTGCCGTACTAGCTTGTCCTGCAGGTAGAGATGTTGTGTTTGGAACTGGGAAAGCAATTCCCATAGCAACTTGCATGTTGGCTTGCATTTGTGGTATATGCTGCATTTGTTGTGCCAAATCCATCACCACTGTAACCAAATCCGTAGGTGATGCAGGTCAGTTGGTTGGATTGGCTTGGGTGTGAACATTCTGAGGTGCAGCATTCTGAGCTCTAATATTTCCTTCCTGCCCTTGCTGACCTTCATTGTCGTTGGTCTCCATAGGTGGTGGAGATGGGTTTGCATTCTGTCTCCTTCTACTTACTCTACGTTCAGCCATTTAAACTCTTGGTTAATGTGTTATTGGCAAAGCTACACATGTGAGACAAAATAGAGTAGTGGTATTAGGTTAGTCTCGCAATGGAAGGAGAGAGAAGAACAAGATTAATAGGCAAAAGTTTAAACAGAATCAAAATAGACAACAGTCAATCATATGGTCGATGGCCTACGGTCGCATATTATGCGACCATAGGTGCGACCTTCAAAATCCTGGCAACTTACCGAGACCCTATGGTCAAACATACGGTCAATCATACGGTCGATGGTTTTGGTCAAATTGTGCGACCGTATGGTTCAAAATCAGTTTTAAAACCTGTTTTCAAGATTTCCCTCTCATTTTTTTTTCCTTCCTATGGTCTCAACTCAACTCGCCACCAGTGAGTTGCTACACTATCAATCGTACAAACTTGGTGATTTTTCCATCGATCTACGACCTACATTCCGTTCCTCCAGGTATGTTCCCTACTCTTTCTCCTTTTTAAGCTTTTATACCTAGGTTTTTGCCATTTGTAGGGTTTTCTTCTAATTAATATTTTTCAAACCATAAAAATTTAATTTTTATTGGGGGTTATTGCTATTGGCCACCCAATGGATGAAAGCCCTCAAGAAAATTTTAGTTTCATCAGTTGGTTTGGTAAAATTTTCGAAATTATCAATTTTTGACCTAGATTTTGGGGTTTTTCTCAATTGTCAAAATATCTTCAAATTCGACCTAATTAGTTGAAATTTTCCATTGTATGAGCCTTGCAGGATGGTTTGGGACCTATGTAAGTCTTTCTGCCCAAATGTTTGGGTGAAAAGTGAGGTTTTTCCCATTTTACGTCGTTATGCTGTCAAATTTTCAAATTTATCTAACTTGTTTTTCTTATTTTCTTCTCTTGCAGTTATCATGGTTTGCACTAAGGTTCCTCGAGTTCATGACCCATGTCACTTCAGGTCCATGGAAGTAGAAACACAATACCCTTGGTTTCATCGAAAGAAGGTGGAAGGGGGTAGATGTGTTAACTTAGCCCATTTAGCCCTGTTTGATGTGGAAAGGGCATTTGGTGATATGGGCTGGCTGCCAGTGATTCTGTACGAGACTTATACTAGCCCAGATTTAGTGAAGCAGTTCTACTATCACCTTCAGGTAGAGGGTGCCCTAGAGGATGTTAACAGGGGCAGAGAGCTTCGGATCACCAGCTGGGTAAAAGGGATTCTGATCTCTTTCAATTGTTAAGAGTTGGCTGATCTCCTAGGCATCTCAAATGATGGTCAGTTCATTTACTGTGTGCCAAGGGAGCCACAGTTTCTGTCTACACAGGTGCGTACAGAGATAGATAACCAAATTCTTCGGGATGATCGCTGAGAGATGAAAGTAGTCAACCTGCCTCCAGAGCTACGGGTCTACTGTAAGATTATCCAGCATAATCTTATTCCTCAGGGTGGATACTATGAGATGGTTTCACAGCTGACTTAGTACCTGCTGTACTGTATCTGTACTAGGTAGCCTATCCATCTCCCATATATTATCCTTTGGACTATGCACAGAGCTACGTTGCCTGACTTGAGAGGTAACTTGCCCTATGGGCAGCTGATCTCTACCTTGCTCACTCATCTACAGGCAGACCTAGTGGATGAGAGGATCTTTGAGGACACCTTTTCAACTGACCTTGATTGGGAGGCCATCAACAGGATGGGCATGAGAGAGATACAGGTCAGTGATGACGAGAGGAATGCTATAAGACGTCCTCTCACTCGTGTAGCGACAACAGATGCAGAGGCGACAGTAGTGGCAGCAGCAGAGGCAGACAAGAGTGATGATGAGGAAGACGATGATCGGATGTTCATGGATGTAGATGTGATCCCTCCTCCATCACCATAGCATTCTATTGGAGCTGGCCCTTCTCGGGCTTCTCATTCAGCTGGCCCTTTACGCCCACCACCAGATGACATGATGGGGCTACTGTGTGAGATTTGGGAGGCTCAGCGCATGACTGATCAGAGAGTAGGAGAGCTTCATGATGCCCAGCGCTCTACAGACCAACGGGGAGCGGATCTGACAACTAGTCTCCGAGCAACTCAAACTCAGGTGGCCTGGCTCGCGAGAGTGTATGTTGAGGACTATGATAGAGACCGTGAGGCACCTCCTCCTCCAGCACATCCAGCTCCATGATATCATTTATTTCTTTTTTCCATTTTAGTATATATATATATATATATATATATATATATATATATATATATATATATATATATATATATATATATATATATATATATATATATATATATATATATATATATATATATATATTTATTTATTTATTTATTTATTTATTTATTTATTTCTCATTTACATATGTGCATTATTCTCTTTTTAGTTTATGTCTTAAACAACACAGGTGCTTAGGGTGCGTTCTTATTACAGTTTTTAATTTTTATCCTAACTTTGTTCATGATTCACGTGGAAGTAGCTAGGTCAACGGGTAGAACCTAAGATGCTCTGATACTAAGTTATCACACTCCAATTCTAGTCTAACTAGATTAGTATAATGAACCGCCAATAAACCAATGGTTCAACCAAGATCTCGTATAGGTCGTACCCACTATATCAAACCACACACACATTCCACAGTATTAATAAGAGGTAATAAACAAATAAGCGGAAGTCTTACAGATAATGAACTGAGTGTCTAACAATGATGATAAATAACTAATCTGATTATCTCCAAAACTCAAGACATAAAAAATAATTAATCAATTACATGTTCCAGTAGTCAAATATAGCTAAACTAATCATAAACACAGTGGTTGCACTCGCATGAAGAATCATGAGACTCCTCTGTTAATTCCCAATCCATCAGCGCTACATGTTCATACATCGACGCATTCATATAATCTTCAACAGTAGGTCATGCATCATCAACTAAAAATATTCGACATCGAAAGGGTGAGAACACATCATGACTCAGTGAGCAAACAAAACAATGCAACAAACATATGCATGCATTCAATTCATATCTTTCGTCTGGTTTTTAAGTTTGCAATGTGCTATAGAAAGGTTTGGTAGCCCCCACACCTCTATACACGAGTGTGTGAATTCACCCAATGGATCAAACACTATTGCCATCCCACATGCACCCACCACGGAATAGAGATAGAGCTAAAGTGTCCAGATCAAACCCCGCCAACACTTCCCCTGATGCCCTATCCATACCAACACGTAAGCCCCCCTATTGGTGAGGGCTCGCAAACTGGGTTCATAACTAACCAATCCTAATGCCAAACAGTGTATCCAAGGCCTCACCCAGCATCCCTCAATACATCCATAGAGATTGAGCTAAGGCCCCCCGACAGAGTCGAAGACTACATGGTCCGAGACCACCTCCTCTGATGCCCTACGACGTAAAAGTTCTACTAAGGTAATGGTGATACGATGATCTTAGTGGGCAAGACTTGAGTAGAGATAGAGCTAGAGTCTGGTGACGAGGTCAAAGACCACCATGCCACGTCCTCCCCCTGATGCTCCACTCGCATCCAATACACTAATCACATATATACAATCACATGTCTATTCCTAGCATCATCATCATCATCATGTTATAAATAAATAGAATGCATGAGCAGTAATAGCAGGAATATTGGATGACATGTGATATGCACATTACGAGCATACACGCATGGCATTGGACTCAATAAAAATAAAGCAGTTTGTTATTATCCAATTAGTTTAGGTCTTGTTCCCTCACCTGTTAACAATACTCGATATCCTTTTAAGCCTTGCAATTCTCTTTCAATCAATTTAACAACCTAAAAGTTTTATGAATTTAAGTTATGGTTCATATGTAACATGTTACAGTAGTTGAAAATCAAAACAAAGCACTGATAGGTATCTGATTGATCCTATGGCCTCATACTGTGTTGACCTTACTACCTACGGTTGATACCCTATGGTCGCATATGGTGCGACTGTAGCTGCGACCATATGATTCCTGAATCTTCCCGAATGCCTATGGTCGATCCTCTGATCAGGCTGGTCATGCTATGGTCGACAATAGCTGCGACCTTGAGATTTCTGGTCACAGACTACATGCAATTCGAGTTCTTTCTGGGTCAAATCCTCTACTCTTCAATTGGGTTTATCCTAAGATCATCCTATGGCCATCATTAGTAGTTTCTTATCAACCTTAATCATCAAACTCATCCCTCATGGTTATCCTTGGGATTTTCTCAAGGAATCACATAGATCATAATAGGTTGATATCTCCTAACCTCCATAGAAGTTTTATTCCTTAGAGTTTACATCTCCAGAGATTCGGTTCATACCTTTGCCTATGATAGAGAGCCAATCTCTTCTCAGCAAAATCCTTTCCTTAGCCTTTTCTTCTTCTCCTTTTCTTCCTTCTCTTCCCTTCTCTCTCTCTAGGGTTTATAAATGTTCTAAAAGAGTGAAAAAGGGCTGAGGGACATCCTTTATACAGAGAAAAACTCTCCATATAGAGTCCTCTTTCAATTAGGAAAGAAATCCCTTAGTTTAGGAATGTTTCCAAAACTCAGAGTCAGATCTGGGGTCTCACGGTCGATGGCTACGGTCTCAGAACCCGTCGTCCAGAAGGTCGAAATCGTCGATCGTAGGGTCCTGGATCAATGACCATTGTTTCTTTCCATATGGTCGACCGTACCTACCCAGGTATGCGACCACATGCATATAGTTTTGGGTGTTGAGTCGATTTTTTTACTTGGTTTGTGATCCATCTTCACATGCTCGGTCTACTTGGTCCAGGAATGATGGGAAGACCTGGCACGACACAGTTAAATCGGGTTAGTGGAGCGCAGGTCTTACAAAACCGATTATTAAATTGTTCAATTCTAGTTTTAGAAATGAAACCATTTAATAGAACGGTTCAATTCTGGTTCCAAGAATAAAACCTTTTAAACTGACTATTTAGAACCGTTAAAACCTACTAAACCTTTACTTTAATCATTTAGTGCTAAGTGTCTATATTTGTATAAATAAATTATATTTTAATGCTTTTCAGTTGGCATACAACTAAGTCATAAGTCCACTTTCATATATGATTAAAATTATTTTAATGATTTCCTTGGTTTTCTCTCTTCTTTGTTCCTAACTAACTCTCTTCGTCTCCCTTCCAGCAACGAAACAGTTTGAAAACCAAATAATGGATATCGATTAATAATTGATTTTGGTAAGCATTTTGAAACCATATAATAAATGGTTCAGTTTTGGTTTTACTCATTACATACCGAACCGAGACCAAACCGCACCGTTTAACACCCTTACATAAAACCCACCTACTATTTACGAATTACCCATAATGCCCCTTCTTATTTCGTCGTTCGTCAAATTCTTTAGTCTTCTGACTAGAGAATCACCCTTATTATATTATTATTATTATTATTATTATTATTATGGGGGAGGGTTCTTTGGTCCGAAGACAAGAAACATCTAAAGACATGACAAGTTTTTTTTTTTTTTCCTTAAAGGGGGGGGGGGGGGGGGGGGGGGGGGGGGGGGGCATTATTGGGAACTCATCCAAAAGGGGATGGGGTATTTGCATTGATTGCTCCCAACCACCTCTTATTGGCAGAGTAGAAAATATTTGGCCTCATAATAAAATAATAATTATATTATTATTATTATTATTATTATTATTATTATTATTATTATTATTATTATTGATGATGAATTCTTGACCCCGATCTTTCGAGTGCCCAGGTAAACCTCGAAACCAAGTAAGACCCAACATGCCACATAGGTTGGGAAAAACCAAGGCCTATAAGAACCATGAAACTTTGTGTGGGTGGTCAAAAGGGGTGAAGAAAAGTCGAATTCACGATTTGCTTCCTGAGGTGGCCTCTCGTCACCTGAGCAACCCTTAAGGTTCAGGGCCTTTAATTGGACTTGTGGCACAGACTACCTCTTAACAAGCATTCGTAAATCCCTTTTTCTCTTGGGTCTTGTGTAATCTAGCCAGTTTTTTTCGAAAATTTGGTATGCAAGAAAACAAAGTAATGGTACTATATATCATAAAAACCTGTGGCACAGACTACCTCTTAACAACCATTCGTAAATTCCTTTTTCTCTTGGGTCTTGTGTACTCTAGCCGGTTTTGTTTTTTGAAAATTTGGTATGCAAGAAAACAAAGTAATGGTACTATATATATATATCATAAAAACCTGTACAACAATGCCAGATAAAAAATTAACTCTATGTATGTGTGAAAATAAAACTTTTTATTTAATTTTTTTTTTTTTGCTTTTATAGGGCTTTCTAAACCGTCAGTATGAGGAATCTCCCCTGCCATACTAATCACGATGCAAGAAACAGCTTCAGCAACAGGACACCTACATCGTCACGGAGAAGGGAGAGTATCATTGCAAGACCCTCATCGTCTAGAAGTAAAAGGGCATGGATGAGCATCTCTACATCAGCAGCATGAGGATTTTTTCCTAATAAATAATAAACTAGAAAAAAGATGGTTGAGTGGAATTAAGGATGTCAAATGGGACAAGTACAGATAATTAGGACGATTCCTTATGAGTTCTAATCCCCAGCGAATTACCCTTGCCATGTAAACTAGCCTTACGGTTCAAGGCTTTTAATTTGACTTGTGGCATTGGCAAAATCATAACAAGCACTCCTAAATCCTTTTTTTCTCTTGGATCTTGCTTATTTTAACCCCTTTTTTGTCGAATACGTAATGTGCATAGAAAGAAATAATGGTCCTATAGATCATAAATAAAATGTACAACACTGCCAAATTTTAAACAAACTATGTGAGTGCGAAAATAAAGGGCGAGCCTTGGTGTGACAGTAAGGTTGTCATATTGCAACCTAGTGGTCATGGACTCAAAACATGGAAACAGCCTCTTTGCATTGCAAAGATAAGGCTGTGTACACTCTTTCCCTCCCCAGACCCTGCACTGGGACGCCCTTTTTATGTAAGTATGAGAATAGGGTCAAGTTTCCTATGCCATCAGTATGGAGATTTTCCCATGCCAAACCAATCATGGATGATGCAAAAATCAGTTTTATCAATTGGAGACACACAGGGTCATGGAAGAAGGGAGATAATCACTAGAAAGCGATTGAACATGGTCAGGATGTAAAAAGGCATGGAAGAGCATCCCTACATCAGCAGTGTGGGGACCTTTTACCCTAATAAATGTTAAACTTGATAAATATAGTTGGGTGGGTCCGGATTAAAGGTGTCAAACGGCTTGTTATAGATAATCGTGACAATTCCTTATCAGTTCCAATGCCAAGGGAAATACCCTTGCCAATTGAGTACGCATAGGGTTTAAGGCTTTTAATTTGAGTTGTGGCATAAACAATCTGTTAACAGACACTCATTGTTGAATTAATGTGGGCTTAATTAATTACATAATCAATTGATTAGTGGGAGTACAATAAAATGGTTGGACCAGTTCGGTCTAGTTCGTCACAAGGTTGAGATATGTAAGGAAACTTTAATTCTATTGTGGGAAGGCATTAGGGTTATGACAGTATTCTATATCTATAGCTACATAATTGATAAATCTCTCGGCACCCATTATCAAGACATCATGAGATATCCTCTGGAGGCTATAGAAGATCGTGATCAAAGCTTGGAGCGTAGGGCGGAAATCAATCATTATATACAAGTAGTCTTTTAGATTTATTGTTCATCCTCTCTCCATCATTTTCTAAGAATCCTCTACGGCTCGTAAATCTAATAATTGGCATCAGTGATAATCTTACAGACCTAGAATCGATGGTAGAATATTTTGAAGACCTACCTAACAGATTTGGTTGAGAAAGGAAAAAAAATTTCCAACCCTATTGGGGAGAACCTGTCAAAATCTCGTTTGTACTTAAATTTTTTTTTTCGACCGGTAAAAGGTCACAAAAGTTATACCACTAAAAAGATCTCAGCAAGACGGTCACAATGATATAAAAAATACCGTCGGACGTGCTCTCATGCACCATCGGAAACGGCAAGTGAGATTCACTCGTCAAAGGAATTAAGAAAAAAATGATCGACTTGGAAACCCCAGCGAGTCAACCTTGCGAGTCTTCTTAGACCAGGCAATCAACCTAGATGCTAAGTTGATCGATGGTCCAGGGTGCACATGCGGGTCAGCACATGTGACCCGGCCCATAATCTCAGATTTCTTAGCCAGGTCATACCCTCTGTTTTCATTCAATTTACACCAAATTGTGAACCGCCCGGTTTAGGATTAAACCAGCCCACCAACAAGCAGACTTTACACTTCACCTTTGAGTGGTGCTTACTAGCTCATGGAAGGTTTGATGGACCTCCAATTTGTTGCTCCGGCATCATCTCATCGTGCTCTTCATTCAGGTATATAGCTTGACCAATTTTGAATTTCTGGGGAAGGTGTTTTTGATGAAACAGTACTGTCACACCCCATTCCTGACGTATCATTATTATGGAATGCAACGAGATATCTCCATCCTATCCAGGCACAAGTAAATCCCCTTCTAGGATCGCATAGTCGCGGTACTCCACAAATCAAACCCGGCATAATAATTACCAGAGTAAATTTACCTTCTTATTTAAAAAACACATGTTATTCAAACTGGAAGAAAATAAATTAGTAGAAGACTTACAAGTTTAAAACCATTAATTTAATGCTGAAAACTTTACTAAATAAGTTATCACATTAAACGTCCAAAGGTCTCACCACTGTGAATTTACTGTTTAAGTGTTTAAAACAACTAATCCAAAACAATTAAACCAAATTAAATTGTTTTCAAACCAATAGTGTTGTTCAAAGTTTATTTGCTGCGTAAACCCAAAATAAATAAGATAGTCCCAACTATAAGGAAAGAAAACACAGGCACAGCCTAAGCCCATGCTCAGTTCTATGGAACCCTTCAAGAATCAGATAACTCCTCCTCAGGTTTAGAGTCCTTGTTCCCCACACTAGACCGACTGCAACCCGATGAGTCGTGAGAAGTACCTGCAATATCTAAAAAGAGTTTGTGCGCATAGGGTAAGCTCAATCACCGAGCTTAGTAAGAAAACCAAACGTGCAATAAACAATATGCATGCAGCTATCAACTATGGTCTAGTATATAACTGTAAGCGCCAGCTTAGGACAACCCACATACGGAGTCTCTAGGCTGCACAGGTCACCCCCATCAAAACGAATATTGTCCCACACACGGAGCACAGCAACATTCCCCAAGTATGGGTCCATCGTTGGAATGCAAGTCCGTTTTCCCACCGGCTGCCTACACCCAACTCATCCCAAGTCCACAGTCCGTCGGGCACTTGAGGAGATGGTAATCCCACTAGTCGACTCGCCATCCCATCCCATCACGTTAGCCATGGAGAGCATCGCAGCTATGTTCATAACACATTTTTATTGAACCCATGCCATTACTTAACCCCCTAATGGCCAGGGCTATAGTTATTAGGGTAATTCCAATTCAACTAACGAAGTTCACCTAATTAACCATTTTACTGGACCGTAACTTTGCCAAGCTTTCGACCCCGTCCTGTCCCCACTTAGGACATTGTGACTTGGTTAGGTTACCTATGGTCAATTACAAAGCAATGCCAGTAAGAAATGGTGCAAGCATCCCATTCCACCCACCTTCCTCCTTACTGACTTAACCAAACATCATGAAACAACAAGACCAGTTCTACCTTTAATGGGTAGGTCATGAGGCATCTCATTCCACCCCACTTCCACACCATTACGGGTATCACTAATCGCATTCAATAGAATGCATATGCATAAGCAAACAATACAGTTTATTGGATGGCATGTTATCAATCTCATAACATCACTAAACATAAGTTAAAAGAACTAATCTACTAAACAAAGATTTAGTTTCCTTACTGTTACTTGGAGAGTAGTCCTCAGCAAGTCGTTCGAGTCATAGTCTACCAGAGTTCTCGTAGCTAAGGATTCAACATTACAAACAATAATGTTTGTTAATATATTATTTGATAGTATTAATTAAACTTCTCTTTTAGCTAACTTCTTGGGTGTTCATGTCTTAGTAGCTCATCCAATGTTTAGTACCTTCCATTTATTGTCTGCTTATCATGCTTTGACATCTAGGGTTTCATTACTAGATTCACGTGTCACTATTCACCACTCTTGGGCACATTTACACTTGTAGTAAGCCTGCTGCCCCTAAGAAATCTAGTGCTATTCACATCAATCCTCCATGAGATAGCACACTTGCTGGCAAGGTTCTTCTTTTTAATGCCTTAATACTAAGAAGGACTTCTTATCATGAAGTCAAGGGTTCTAGTTCTTCATTCCTCAAGTTTCCTTATATGATGTCTAAGGTTACAAACAATCGAAATACTAAACAACAAGTTGCATTATGTGTAACAGGTTGAAACCTCTTACTTAACACCATGAGCATCTGATTTTTGGACATTTAAACCTATAGGCATGCTCATTGACCAAAATTGGTCATTAACAGAGCTTGGTACCATGTGTGGCACGTAGTCAACAGCACGATCATTGGCCACAAGGTGTGCAGCACTAGGTCGACCACACGCCGAACCACGGCCATTTGGCTCTGTCAACTTCACAGATACTTACCTAACCTCTGTAGGGTTGGTTCCTGGTCCTATCTTGTCATATAATTCATGATTCATGCATTCAAAGTGTATATCATCACGTATTTTTAATATTCATGGTGTGCGATATATTTTCGCATTGAAACATACAAGTTTTAGGATTCTAGTCCTTCAATAAAATCTAATGAATTATCAGGGAGCCTCTGGTCGAGTTTGGTTGACTTCTGATGTTGAAATGGCTTGCGGCATGTGTAAGAGCGCATGTCACTCTCGGCCAGGCGGTGCGACACATCATAGACCACATGTGACTCTTGGCTAGGCGGTGCGACACATCATAGACCGTCAGATCGTTGCCATCTGGACTCCGAATCTCTTTTGATGTGTTTCTAACATTCTTAAGGGTCTATACACCAAGTTTAGTTTCAAAACTCCACTTCTATGTATAGTTATGGATACCTTTTTTATTCAACATACTGCCAAGATCTCAAATCTGGTTTTATTCCTCTCAGATCCGATTTCCCTCTTTCGGATCTAGTATCAAATCTTAGTCATGGGTCTCCTAAGGTCCTTTTAGGGTTTCTAACATTCATGGATCATCTTAACCACCAGTCAATCTCATGTGCACTATCGTTTATTACTCAAACTGAAAACAATGGTGCACACATCCATAGCTCCGCCCCAAGTAGTGGTTAGATCGTATTGTTTCTTACAAAAATCCTTTATTCGTTTGATTATTGAAATAACTTCTTATTTGATCCCTTTTTCTCTATTCTCAGTTTTACAAATCATGGCTGAGATCCAATACTTCCTCAGCCATGCTTTGTATTCTTCCCATTCATGCACATTAACGAAGAAGGTTTTCGAAATAGGGAAAAATACTTACAGAGGGTATTCCTTCCAAGTTTTCCTGCAAATAGATCAGTGCTTCAAAGGTTGATCTCTTTCTTCTCTTCTCCCTCTTCTCTGCGTTCTCTTCTGTTGGGCAGTATTAGGAGAGATGAGCTTCCTTTTCTCATCTTCCTTTCTTCTTCTTATTTCTACTTCCTCTCCTTTCTTCTTCCTCCTCTCTGGTCGTACATCAGGGTTCTCTCTCAATCTCCTCTCTTTTCTTTTGGTTAGATTTGAGAGAATGGAGAGATTACTTCTCTCTTTACACAAAATTGGTAAACATGGGAAACTAATTTGGAATAGAGATGATTATCCTCCTTCTTTTTCCATTTTAAACTCAATCATGGATGGCTACCATGAATAGAGTCAATCCTTATCAACCATGGAGGGAGAAACAGATTTTCGAATAGTAAGTCCCACACATTGTCGGTCTCAACCTAGTTCCGCACATAGGGGGTGCGTCTGGACCGTGCAGTCGGTAGTCGATCGCACGCCCTCTACATAGTGCCGGACCTCATTTTGGTTGGCCAGTTATAGGCGCGTGCATGTCAGACTTTTGGAGTTCGTATAAGAGGGGTCCAAGACATTTCCAGCACTCTTTGGTGTGCCCTATCGCCATAAAGGATTAAGTCTAATTTCATGATGTCACCTCTAGTTTAATTCCTTATCTTGCTCACGTCGATACGATATGCTCGTATGTAGGAAGGCCCGACTTATGCCCAAAATAGATGTATCGTAACGGGATTTGGGCACGAGTCTTACAAGTACCCTTTCGGACACTTTGGGAACCCGATTCTCGATACTTTATAGTGTTTGTTCCATTTATTGCTTACCAAATGAATGATGAGATGCTTAGTGCGCGATATATGTAAGACCTGCACTATGAAATCCCATACTAATTTGGATTTCAACTCGTGGTAGGTCTTCCCACCAAAGAAGAAGGTAGAGCGACGCTGGTGTAATCATCAAACAAAAAGGGTAAGACAGTAAGTCAACTATCTTGTACATTGGACATGTGTAAGGACCCCATTTTTGTAACCTTTTTTCCAACTCGAACCTCCTAACATTTTCCCTTAACAAGGCAAGTTCACACCGAATCGACGTTCCCGCTAAAAAAGTAGACTTGAGTGCAATCAACATTTCTCACTAAATTCACATGACAACATCAGAAACCATGAATGGTGAGGGATAACACTTTATTAATACTGACATCAATATTTTCCATTGTAGGTATGGTTAATCGATTACAATCGAACGGAGGAATACTTATAGTGGTTCAGCTCTTTCGACTCCTCCAACAAGCAACTGTTTGTTCCAGAGGTAAGCTCCTTCCTTCTTCCTCCTTCTCTTGTTCCAGAGGTAAGCTCCTTCCTTCTTCCTCCATCTCTTTCTCTTTTCTTCTTCTTCCTTCTCTGCGCTTTCTTCTTGGATGTATGCAAAGAAAAGTTCTTCCTCTCTTCTCTTCCTCTTCTTCCTCTCCTTTCTTCCTATATTTTCTTCTTATCTTTTTCCTCTCCAAATTTGTGCGCCAAATCTCTTCCCTTCTCTATTCTTTGTTTTGATTAATTAAATAGGTAGAGTAGAGAGGATAGAGATCTCCTTCTTCACTAAATCGATAAGAATAGGATACCAAAATGGAATGGAGGGCATATCCCTCTTTCCTTTCCATTCTCGGACAGTTTGTGATAGGCCTTCCATGCTTGGAGAAGGCAACAATTCAAATCGGTAGGTCTCGCGATCATTGGTCTCCAACCAAATTAGCACCCAAAGGTATGGCTGCACTGCATGTGGCTGGTGGGCAGCCACACCACCTTTCTCCAGCTGGACCTCCATTTTGGTCGACTAACTTAGGTGTGTGCATGCCTAGTGCTGGGTGATCGCGTAGGTTGGGTCCAAGACCTATCTAGTGGAATGTCTTGCATTCTAATGGCATAGAGGTTCAAGATAATGGCTTTGGTGTCACCTTACAGGTATGTCATCATCTTCAGGCATGTCAACCATGGGAAGACCTGTCACATGCCCAAAATGGTCAAACCGAAATGGGGTTTGGGCACAGGTCTTACGCACTTAGCAACTCGTCAGCCCATAATCCTCTGGATCCTTCAAGTCTTCGAGCTATTCCCTAGGAAATTGTTTTGTTTGTGGCTTTGACTTGCCCATTTGCCTTGGGGTGTGCTATGGCTGCAAATAGTTGTTTGATGTTGAATCCTTTACAAAAAGCTTGGAATTATCGATTATCGAACTACGTGCCGTTGTCTGTGACAATGGCCTTAGGTACATTGTATTGATAGATGATGTTGAATTGGGTGAAAGTCTTTACTCTTTCTGAGTCTATTGATACGACTCAGCTTTTGCCCATTTGGAAAAGTAGTTGACTGCTACAATCAGATATTTCTTGTAAGATTTGGCCCCCAAAAAAGGCCCAACGATGTCCATTCCCCATGTCGCGAAAGGCAAAGGACCAGTGAGTTGTTGTAACTCAAATGTGGGTAGATGACTGACTTGGGCACGCTTCTAGTAGTTTTCGCACTCTGTAGCGTATTTAGTGTAATCAGCCATCATTATCGGCCATTAGTATCCTTGTCTGAGGAGTTTTTTACATAGAGGTCTTCCTCCCATGTGGCTTCCACAAATGCCTTTGTGAACTTCCCACATGGCCTTCTGTGCTTTTACTAGGGTAAGGCATCTTAGGAAGGGATGTGTGATCGACTTGCGGTACAGCTTTCCATCCATTATTATGTATTCTCTGGATTTTGCTTAAACTCACCATTTTTTGCACTGATCTTCAAGTAGATTATCCTTATCAAGATAGGTCTTTATTGGGTCAATCCAAGTTGTCTTAGTGTCGACCTGCTGCACGTCGGCGTCTTCATCTATACTTGGTCTGCTGTGAACATCAATGTATAGCGAAGCATCGAGCCCGGAGAGGTCTTCTATCGTGAGCCTGGATAGGGTATCTGCTTTGATATTGTTTTCCTGACCCACATTACTGATCTGATAGTCATTCAGCAAGGTGATTTTTGACTTCGTCTTGGCTAGATATTCCAACATGTGGACCTGTTTGGCTTCATATTCATCATTGATCTGCCTCACGATGACCTGTGAATCACGGTAGATCTTTAACCTCGTGACCATCAAACACTTTTCCAGTCAGAACCAGGCCAGAAGGGCTTCATACTCTGTTATATTGTTTATCATGTGGAAGTCGAATCGTAGGGCGACTTGCAATCTAAACTTTTCAAGATTTGTCAGGATGACTCGGTCCCCGAGTGCTGGTCGTTCGAAGATCTATCGATGTACAAATTCCATGTTGGCGAAGGCTTTAATTTTGATTTCTTCTTTTTCTGCTCGAGGTCATTATCCTCCAAGGATTTGTCAACGTCGGCACTATCGTCGGGGGAGGTTTCTTATAATAAGTCAATAAGCACTTGTGCTTTTATTGCTGTTCTTAGCTGTTACTACAGGTCGAATTCTTGATGGCCCAGTTTACGAGTCATCCAAAGATGTTAGGCCTAGCTAATATCTTCTTTAGTGGATTTTCGGTTAGCACCAGAATGGTATGAGCTTGAAAATAAGGTCGAAGCTTCCGAGTGGCTACAACTAGGGCTAAAGCGAGTTTTTCAATTGGCATGTACCTAGTTTCCACCTTTAGCAACACCTTACTCACATAGTAGATCTGCCTTTGGATCTTGTCTACTTTTTTAACTAGTACCGAACTAACTGCTTCTCTTGAGGTGGCGAGGTAGAGCTGTAGTTGCTCGCCAACCTCCGGATAAGCGAGTAAAGGCGGGGATGTCAGAAATGCCTTTTAAGTCATCAAAGGCTTTCTAGCACTCTTCTGTCCACTTAAAGTGCTTGGCTCCCTTCAGATTGTTGAAAAATGGCAAGCAGTGATCTATCAACCTGGACATGAATTGTCTTAGGGTGGCAATCCTACCTATTAATTCCTAGACTTGCTTCGGCTTCAAGTGTGAGACCCGTGCCCAAACTCCGTTCTGGTTTGACCATTGTGGGCTTGTAACAGGTCTTACCAAGACTATCGTATTGGACCGACACAGTCGAAGATAATGATGTAATCGGGAGGTGATACAAAACTATCATCTTGAACCTCCTAAATCATTACAATGCAAGGCATCATGCTATGAATTGTCTTGGACCCAACCAATGTGACAACCTAGCACGCATGCACCTAAGTTGGCCGACCGAAAATAGAGGTCCATCTAGGAAAGGTGGTGTTGTTGTGCACCAGCCGCAAGAACTCGCAGCCGCACCTCTAGGTGAGAACTAGTTGGTAACAAATGGTCATGGGACCCACTGATTTGAATTCAAACCTTCTCCAAGCACAGAAGGGTTATCACAATGGGTCCCATCTAAGGAAGGGATGGGGAGAGATCTTCCCTTACCACTATATTGGATTTCTTGAGATCCCATAATCCATCCACTTACCATGATAACTGATGCAATCTCCTAATCTAACCAAGGAAGAGAAGAAAGGATTTAGAAAAGAAAACTCTAACATACGAATTTGGAGAGAAATAAGGGAGAAAAGAGAGAAGAGAGGAAAGGAAGAGAAGAAGAAGAGAAGAGAAGGAAGAACCCTCCTCCGAATAGCGCAAAAGAGAGAGAAGG
This sequence comes from Protea cynaroides, assembly GCA_028583415.1. Classification (NCBI taxonomy): domain Eukaryota; kingdom Viridiplantae; phylum Streptophyta; class Magnoliopsida; order Proteales; family Proteaceae; genus Protea; species Protea cynaroides. The sequence continues at coordinate 68,939,683 of CM053272.1, read as the reverse complement.
AAAAAATAAAAGAGAAGAAGAAGAAAATGCAGAGAAAGAAGAAGGAAGAAAAGAGAAAGAGAAGGAGAAGAGAAAGAAAAGAGGAAGGGAAGGAAAACTCACACTAGAACGGTAAACATCCGACAGAGAACTCGAAGGAGGTTAACCACTGTAAGTATTCCTTCACTCTAGTTATGAATCGATAACTTCCTCATTAATAATGGATTAAGAATGACTATAAGCACTCCTTACCATGTCTGAAGTTGATGTGAAGGAACTTGCAGGGTAAAGAATTGAATATTGGGATGTTTCCAGTATTGAATCAACGGAAGAAATAGTAATTCACCATCTACGGCGAAGCCATGAACATATAGGCTACCATTTACAAATGCGGATCGTGGACAGTGGCATATATGGCACCATAGAAAGGTGGGATCGAGCCTTAGGAAACATAAATAAATAACCATGAATCTCAAAGATCTGAGAAGTGTCCAATAGAGACTAGCACCATAGACAATAGCGGATCCGAAGGTTTGGACACCAGATCCAAGGTTTCTATGCCAGACATAACATCTTGGCTATTGGTTGAGTCAAACGGTATCCAAAAAGTAATGTAGACATGGATCCACGACCCTAAAAGCCATAAACACACTTGAGGGAGCTTGGACAACACCCGAGAAGCAAAACCACCATCATCTGGCCACATTACAATATGTGACCGTGGACAACAGCCGCACGGCCTAGTAGCTGTGACATGCGGCCGCAACCTCCAGCAGTACTTGTTTTAGCACCGGATCCCGACCAAGTTTGGCCAGTGGCTTGCTATAATGTATCTTAAGCTACTTATGGATTTAGAACCGTGAAATCATGTCCCATAAAGAAAAACCCCTTGTTGTTTCATGTATTTTGGAGGTGGAGTCGGACTATACATTAAAACGTCCAACCTCACACCACCTCTGCAGTTTTAGATAGCTAACCCATCATACTGTGACTAAGCAACACACCAAGAGTGCTATGCACGACCACGTGAAAGCATGCAGGCATGATCACCAGCTGCATGGCTAGCACCTGGTGAGGTGCGGCTGCAACCATCGACCGCATGCCTATTTGGCTCTGACACTTCCTGTGCTCAGCCAATAGTTTCCATACAGCCTTATGAACAATATTTGAGGTGCTAGAACCCCCAGACCTTTGTATTAAGAAGTCCTTAGTATTAAGCTAAACAAAACAAAGAATCTGGCTAATGAATGGGATGTCCATCCATACACCATTGACTTGCTTGGACAGTAAGCTGTCCCATGATGGGACTAAGCCTAGGACCGTAGTATAACTCCTTGACCTAGGACGGTGACCTAGACGTAATAATATACTGTGACACACAGTAACTTAGGTATCATTGGACTTAACCTATGGACTATCTTGTGGAGTATCAATCCACGTACCATATATCGCACAGTAACTCAGACCATAAACGGTAATGAATCCCAAATGCTATGCTAAAACGAGCAAGCAGTAGGCATGAAAGTTAGACAAATTGATAACTCCATGGATACAGGAATAATAAGCTTAATTCTAAAGCAAAACTAGAATAAATTTTTTAGACGATAAATTAACGAATAGTATTGTATATGATTTTGATGAAGATACGAAGAACACTCAGATAGGAAGCTACTCGATTGAGACTGAGGTAGTCTATTTATCTAACTTTCGGTAAGGGAATTGAACCTTTGGATGCATGTGTTTTCTCTATTAATTATGATGTGTGTTGATGTGAGATTGATAACATGCTATTATGTGATAACATGCCATCCAATAAACTACTCTGTGTGTACATGCATTTTCATTAATAATTGTATGCGATCAACAGTGCCGGTAGTGGTGGAAATAAGTGGAATGGGACACTTGTGATCTTTTCCATGAAAGCGACTGGTCTGGGTGATGTATGATGTCTGGTTAAGTTGCTAAAGAGAAAGGTGGGTGAAATAGGACGTTTGCACTACTTCTTACTGGTGCTGCTTTACATTAACCATTTGTAACTTAACCAAGTCACAATGTCCTAAATGGGGACCGGACGGGTCGAAGCTTGGCGACGTTACAGTCCAGCAATATGATTAATTAGGTGGACTTGGTTAGTTGAGCATAAACACCCGTATAACTGTACCCCTAGCCAATAGAGGGTCATGTATTAGCATGGATTCAATAAAGGGTGGCATGAACATATCTGCGATGCTCCCCATGTCTAACTTAGTGTGAATGGACGGATGAGTCAACTAGTGGGATTATCACCTCCTCAAGTGCCACGAGATAAACTTGGGATGAGTTACGGTCAATGAAGAACAAGACAACGGACCCATACATGTGGGATGTTTAATGTACGCCGAGTGAGGTGGCATTCATTCTAATGAGGGTGATCCGTGTAGTCAGGATACTACGTGTGTTGGTTGTCTTGAGCAAGCACTTACAATTATCTTATTAGACCATCATTGTAAATTCCATCCATTTTCTTGTTGTACATTTTATTTTTTTACTAAGCTCAGTGGTTGAGATTACCCTTGTGCGCATAAATATTTTAGATATTGTAGGTACATCGTTCGATGCTTCGAGGAGCTATTCATCCGTTGTGGAGGATTATGTTAGCGAACCTGAGGAAGATGTCCATGATCCTTCATGCAATTTGTAAAAACTGCTTGTAGGCTTTGGCTGTGCTTGTTTATTTTAGTACTTTTAGTTTTGGGTTTGATTATTTTTGGATACATTTTACTTTGTGGATAAACATTGAATGTCTTTAATTATTTGGAAATTTAGACAATTGTGGAACATGGGATGGTGAACTTAACACTTTAGTTATCAGTTTTAAATTTGGTATTTGAACAATAAAACTTTCGTTATTTACTTTCTTGATTTTGATAATATATTTAATTAAGATGTTTATTTTACTCTGATAATTTTTTGTGAGTGCTGATGTGGATCATTAGATGGTTATACCATGATATGTGATCCTGAAAGGGGATTTCTGTTCCCCTAATAGGATGAGGAGATCCCATTCCATATTTTTGGCTACGGAAAAATTTTGTAACCTAAAATAAATATCCATTGGCAAAAATAATCACCTACGCTTCGTTTTCCATAGTCTTTTCGTTGGCAGAAATTTCATAGTGTAAAATCACTACGGAATATTGTATGGCGTCAATACTCGATCTCCTTCCAAGCCTTGTAACTCTCTTTGAATCAATTTAGTAACCTAGAAGTTATATGAATTAAAGTTAGGATTCATGTGTAATATGTTACAGTAGTCGAAATTCGAACAGATCACAGATAGTGTCTGATAGGTCCTATGGTCTCATGCTATGTCGACTATACCATGTACGGTCGAAACCCTACGGTAGCACTATATGCGACTACACCTGCGACCATACGCTTTCTGGATTGTTTCCGAATGGCTATGGTCGATACTCTGGTCATCCTATGGTCGACCATAGCTGCGACCGTATGAGTTTAATGTGATTTCTTACTTCCAATAAGGATTCCTCATCTTGGGTCATCAACGGGGTCTTCCCCAATGATCATTCTAAGGCCAACATTCTTAGTTTTATCGAGCTAATTACTCTAACTCATTCTCCATGATCCCCTTGAGGTTTGTTCAAAAAATCCCATAGATGAATCCTTACATTGGGTTTGATATTACAATTTACGTTAAAAACTCTTACTCTTGGAGTTCTAAGGCTACAGAGACAAGGTTCATACCTTACTAGTTGTAGAGAGTCTATAGAACTCTTTCTCTCAACCTTCTTTTCTGTCTTCCTAGTCTTCTCTTCTTCTCCTTTTCTTCCTTCTCTTCCTCAGGGTTTGATAATGTTCCAAAAGTGTAAAAAAGGGTTGAGGAATCTCCTTTATATAGAGAGAAACTCTCCGTATAGAGTTCTCCAAAAAAAGGAAAGAGATCCTCCTTCTATTTGGAAAGTTTCCAAACTCGAAGTTTGATTTGGGGTCGTACGATCGGACATACGGTCGTAAAATCCATTGACCATACACTTGAAAACATCGACCATATGGTTATTGGTCAGTGGTCTTTATTTCTTATCGTATGGTCGACCAACACTACCCAGGTAGTCGACCATACACTTGGTTTTAAGTGTTTTTAAGTCGATTCTCAAACCTAGTCTCGTGGTCCTTCTTCACACGGTCGGTCCACTTGATCCAGTAATGATGGGAAGACCTAGCACCACAGGGTTAGACCAGGTTAGTGGAGTATGGGTCTTATAACTCCCCCCTTACATAAATTTCGTCCTCAAAATTTACACATACCTTTCGAGTCGAATAGGTGAGGGTATTGCATCCACATAGCGTTCTATTCATCCCATGTGACTTCTTCTATAATCTTGACTTTTCCAAGTAACTTTAACAAAACGGATGTCATGGTTGAGAAGACGTTGTACCTTTCGACTAGTGATTTCAAAAGGTACCACTTCAAACGTCAAATCTTCCATCAAATCAGATGGATCTATTGTTAACACGTTTGTTGGATCTCTGACATACTTCTTTAGTTGTGAGACATGGAATACATCGTGTACACTAGACATCGATGGTGGTAGTGCTAATTGATATGCTATATTTCCATGCCTTGTCAGAATCTCATAAGATCCAATATATCTAGGACACAGCTTTCCCTTCTGTCCAAACCGTTTTAGACCACGCATAAGAGATATTTTCAAAAATACCTTATCACCTGTGGTGAATTCAAGGTCTCTATGTCTATTGTCTATATACTGCTTCTGACAGTTCTGAGCTATGCAAACCATTTCCTTAATTATGTCGACTACTTGACAAGTCTCTTCGACAAACTCTTGTCCAACAATACTCTGTTCTCCAATCTCGTTCCAAAATAAAGTAGTTCGACATTTCCTACCATACAGTGCTTCATAGGGTGACATCTGTATTGTAGCTTAATAGCTGTTGTTATAAGCAAACTCAATTAATGGTAACTTCTCATCCCATGATCCTTTGAAATCAATTACACAAGCTCGAAGGATGTCTTATAAAATCTGAATGGTGCACTCTGACTGTCCATCGGTCTAAGGGTAAAATATTGTACTAAATTTCAGCGTTGTACCCATAGCCTTCTGTAATCCTTTCCAAAACTTTGAGGTAAAGCATGGGTCTCTGTCTAACACAATGCTTTCAGGTGCACCATGCAATCTGACAACATTATCCACATACAGCTTAGCTAGCCTCTCCAGGGTATACTGAAGTCGTATAGCTATAAAACAAGCTATCTTAGTTAAATGATCTACAATCACCCAGACTGCGTCAATCACTCTGGAAGTCAATGGTAACCCTGTGACGAAGTCCATAGTAATGCAGTCCCATTTCTATGCTGGTTCTGGTAGTGGTTGCAACAAGCCTGCAGGTCTTTGCCTTTCAGCCTTTACCCGCTGACAATTCAAGCATTGAGATACATATTTAGCTGCATTCGCTTTCATTCCCCTCCACCAATATATTTTCTTCAAATCATGATACATCTTTGTACTTCTAGGATGTACCAAATAAGCAGTAGTGTGGGCTTCCTTCATTAGTCGGTGTCTAATATCTAAGCCTTCACTTCCAGGAACACACACTCTCCCTTTGTATCTTAGTACCTTTTCGAAGTCCATAGTGAAATCAAGAGTAGAAATACCCTTTTTTAAATCTTCTTGTACTGTCCTCAGATAGGGGTCTGATTGAATAGATGCTTTCCTTTCGTCTATCAGGTACAATCTTCAATGTAGCAAACATGTTTAAAAATCGATGAATAAACCCTATGTTGGTCGATCTACCCGGTTTATCAACCACGAACTGCTCATTGCCACAATTGAATACTCTTCTTACGACACATATTGTAGCATTTGTGTTAGCTTATTCCTGTGATTTTGTCATCACTTTTCTGCTTAGTGCATCAGCAACTACGTTAGCCTTCCCTAGATGATACTGGATATTACAATTGTAATCCTTTAGCAACTCTAGCCATATCCTTTGTCTCATGTTCAACTACTTCTGATTAAAGAGATGAGTGAGACTCTTATGATCTGATTTAATCTAGAATTTCTCTCCATACAAATAATGTCTCCATATCTTGATAGCATGCACCACTGCTGCTAACTCTAAGTCATGAGTAGGGTAATTCTTTTCATGTGCCTTTAATTGTCTGGAAGCATATGCAATTATTTGTTCTCCTTGCATGAGAATACATCCTAAACCTAACCCAGATGCATCGGTGTACAAGGTAAATGGTTGTCCAGGGATTTGAATAGTCAAGATGGGAGCTGATATTAGTTTTATCTTCAGTGTTTGGAAACACTTTTCACATTTGTCAGTCCAAACAAACTTTTCTCCTTTCTTAGTCAGACTGGTGAGAGGTATGGCAATTCTAGAGTAATCTTCCATCGATTGTTGATAATACCCAGCTAAACCTAAGAAACTTCTAATTTCTGCAACCTTGTTAGGTGCTTTCCATTTCACAATAGCTTCAATCTTGCTAAGATCCACTTTAATTCCTTCAGCTGGTACAACATTGCCTAAGAAAATGACTTCATTTAGCCAGAACTCACACTTAGTAAATTTAACATAAAGCTTTTCTGTTCTTAGTCGCTGTAGAGCGGCTCTAAGATTTATGATATGAGTTTCTTTGTCCTTGGAGTAGACTAGGATGTCATCAATAAATACAATGATCGATGTATCCAGTATATCGTGGAATACTCGATTCATGAGTTCCATAAAATTTATGGGCACGTTAATCAATCCGAAAGACATAACTAGAAATTTATAATGTCCATATCTGGTTCCAAATGATGTCTTCGAAATATCACCTTTCTTGATCTTCAACTGATGGTATCCTGACCGGAGATCAATCTTGGAGAACACTTTGGCACCTTGCAACTGGTCGAATAAGTCATCGATCCAAGGCAACGGACACCTATTCTTGATCGTGAGCTTGTTTAATTCTCGATAATCTATACAAAGTTGAATGCTACTGTCACACGAACAGCACTGGCACTCCCCATGGTAATATACTGGGTCGAATATAACCCTTTGTCCAGCAACTCTTGTAATTATACCTTCAGTTCTTTCAGTTCAGTAGGAGCCATACGATAGGGTGCCTTAAATACTGGTGTGGCTCCAGGTATGAGGTCTATAACGAACTCTGTCACTCGATCAGGTGACAATCCTGGTAATTCCTCAAGAAAGACATCCAAAAATTCACGCACAACTTCAATATCTTTCATTCATGGTGCTTCCTTGGTGAGGTCGATCATGGACACTAGGTACCCAATTCCTCCTTTCTCAAGGCATTTCCTAGCCTTTAATGCAAAAAGAATGAGTTTTCATTTACGGAGAATCTTGGTTCTCGTAAAATTAAACTCTGCTCCTTCCTTGTCCTTGAATGATATTTTCTTTTCATCCTAGAATACTGGGATAACCAGTCCATCCCTAGGATGACATCAAAGTGCCATCTAGAGTTGCACCATGTTGGCATCCAAACTTCGTCCATTTATGAAAACTGGACATAGTCCATAACCTTGGTCTACTCCACTTCTATTTCCATAGGTGACCTTACTATAGCTTGTAGTCTAAAGGTTTAAGGGTTATATCTAGCTTCTTTCCAAAAGACATCGATATAAAAGAATGGGTGGCCCCAGAGTCAAAGAGTACTGTGGCCCTAGAGTCCAAGAGTACTCTGGCAAGTATGCCATTAATAGATACGATACCTATGATGAATTAATCTACATGCGCACACAAGGTAGTACAAAATAAAAGGTTGAATCATACATGTGACCACATCAGGCAATACGGAAGCATCCTCAGAAGTAACTGAATAAACCTTTCGTTGTTGTAGCTGCTTACTTGGCTTAGGACAATCTCTTGAATAATGTCCTACTTGATCGCAGTTGAAGCATTTGACTCCAGCATTACCCTGCTTCTGTTGAGGTTGGGCTGTTGGAGTAGTCTTGACTACAGCATTGAAGCCTTAAGTGCAGAAAGGTTTGAATGTCTTTGAGTTCCCTCCATTGAAAGTGTTTCCATTCGGCCTCTTAATACCCCTATTTTGAGCAAAGTAACTCTCCCTTTGGCTCGATTCCAATAATCGAGCAATCTGTATTGATTCATTATATATTTTCTTTTCCAGTCCTATTACATGCTCTCAGATGCTTCCCCTATATCCCATAACGAACCTTCGGATTTTGGTATCTTCCTCCTGCATGCTAAAGGGAGCAAAGAAGAACAGCTCTTCATAACGCAGTTGGTAAGCGTCTACAGACATTTGTCTTTGATATAAGCTCAAGAATTATTTTTCCATCTAATCCCTGAAACTCCCGGGGAAATACTTCTCGAAGAAAGCATTTTTGAAGATAGCCCAGGTCAGTTAGGTATGCTTTGTCAACAGATAACCCTGAGTGGATTTTCACCAATGGTATGCATCTCCTTTCAGCATAAAAGTGGCACATAACATTTTCTCTTCCTCATTAATGGTCATCATCATGAAATTTCTTTCCATCTCGTCAATCCAGTGAGCTGGAAACAATGGATCTGACGGCTTACCTATCAACTCCTTCGGTTTCATCTTCAGAAAAAGCTCGATCAGCCTGGAGTGGTCAAGCTGATTTTGTGCATATGCTCCATACATGGGCGATTGATACTGATAGTTACCTTGGTTATACCCGCCTTGCGGTGCTTTAGGATTTTGCACTTGAGCTTGTATAACTGGTGTTTGAGGTGCTTGGGGTACCCCATTGTTCAAAGCAGAGGCTTGGGACACAATATTGCTACCTCCTGGTATGGTACGAGCTTGCCCTGCAGGTATCGGTATTATGTTTGTAGCTAGGGATGCAATTCCAATAGCAGCTTGCATGTTCACTTGCATTTATTGTATCTAGTGTACTTGTTGTGCCAAATTCATCACTACAGTGGCCAAGTCTATTAGTGGTGCTGGTAAGTTAGTTGGGTTGGCCTGGGTGTGAACATCCTGAGGCGCATCATTTTGATGACCTCCGTAGGTGGTAGAGGTGGGTTTGCATTCTGTCTCCTTCTGCTTGGTCTATGCCCAGCCATTTAAATTTCTAAGTAAAGCAATATTAGAGAGGCTATACATGTGAGACCAAATAGAATGGTAATATTTTGTTAGTCCCATTGTGGAATGAGAGAGAAGAAAACAAAATTATGAGGCAATAGGTCTAACAGAGTAAAAAAAAAAACACAGATAACAGTCAATCGTACAATCGATGTAGTACAGTCGCATGTAACACAACCATAGGTTCAACCATACAAACCCTGGCAACTTCCCAAGACCCTATGGTCGATCGTATAGTCGGTGGTACAGTCGACTGTTTTGGTCGAATTGTGTGATCGTACGATTCAAAAATCAAGTTTTAAACCTGTTTTTGAGATTTTTCCCTCTCATTCTCACTTTCCTTCCTATGGTCTCAACTCAGCTCGCCACCGTTGGGTTGCTACAGTGTCAACTGTCTGAACTTGGTGATTCTCCATCGATAGACAACCTCTGTCCCATTCTTCAAGGTATGTTCTCTACTCTTTTCTCTTCTTTTCCATTTTTCTACTTAGGTTTTTGTTATGTATAGAGTTTTCTTCAAATTAATATCTTCTTAACCATAAAAATTTGATTTTTATTGGTGTTTCTTGCTATTGGCTACCATATGGATGAATGCCCTCTAGAAAATTCGAGTTTCATCGGTTGGTTTGGTAGAAATTTTGAAAATCTCAATTTTGACCTAGAATTTGGGGAAAAACCCAAATTTCAAATTTCCTTTAATTCTACTTTGATTGATGGTTATTTCTATTAATTAATCGTTGTGGGAAGGTTTATGCCTCATGTAAGTGCTCTTGCCCAGGTGTTTGGGTGAAAAGTGAGGTTTTTTCCCATTTCATGTTGTTATGCTGCCCAAATTGCTATCTTTCTAACTTGTTTCTTATTATCTTTTCTCACAGTATCATGGTTCACACCAAGGTTCCCCAAGTCCATAACCCTCTTCGCTTCAGGTCCATCAAAGCGAAGGTATAACATCCATGGTTTCATCGAAAAAAGGTGGAAGGGGGTCGGTGTGTTAATTTGGCCCATTTAGCCCTATTCGATGTGGAGAGGGCATTTGGTGATATGGGCTGGCTTCCTGTGATCCTATACTAGGGTTGCACCCGCTCGGACTTGGTAAAGCAGTTTTACTACAACCTACAAGTAGAGGGTGATCCAAAGGATGTGGATAGGGGTAGAGAGCTTCGGATCACTAATTGGGTGAAAGGGGTTCGTATCACCTTCAACTGTCAGGAGTTGACTGACCTCCTGGGCATTTCCAATGATGGACCATTGGTCTACTGCGCACCAAAGGAGTCCCAATTCCTAACTACTACTATGCGCGCAAAGGTATGCAGTCAGATTCTTCGTGACGACCGCTGGGAGATGAAGGCAGTCAACCAGCATCTGAGCCACGAGTATACTGTAAATTCATCTAGCATAATCTGATTCCTCAGGGTGGACATTAGGAGATGGTCTCTCAGTTGACTCAGTACCTACTATATTACATCTGCACTGACAGCCTGTCTTTCATATATTATCATACGAATTATTCGTAGAGCCACATTGTCCGACTCGAGAGGTAACCTGCCCTATAGACGGTTGATCTCCACTCTGCTTTCTTGCTTACAGGTGAACTTGGAGGATGAGAGGATCTATGAAGACACCTTCTCAACTAACCTTGATTGGGAGGCCATCTACATGATGAGGATGAGAGAGGTACAGGTCAGTGATGACGAGAGGAATGCCATGAGACGTCCTCTCACTCGGGTGGCGGCAGCAGATACAGAGGCGACAGCAGCAGAGGAAGACGAGAGTAACGATGAGAAAAATGATGATTGGATGTACATGGATGTGGATGCCATATCTCCTTCATCACTACAACACTCTAGAGGAGCCGACCCTTCTCAAGCTTCTCACTTAGCTAGTCCTTTACGTCCTTCATGAGATGGCATGATGGCATTACTGCATGAGATTGGAGACGCCCAGCGCACGCCTGATGGACGAATGGATAGTCTTGCTGAGAGTCTCCAGGTGACCTAGGCACAGGTAGCTTGACTCACCAAAGTGTACACCAAGGATTGTGATCGAGACCTAGAGGCACCTCCTCCTCCAGTGCCCCTAGCTTCCTGATTGCTCCATTTATTTTCTCTCGTTTATACTACAGAGTAACTGTCTGGATTATGGACCGTACTCTGATTTGGATATACATTTTTCTTACTTTTATTTTGGCATATATATATATATATATATATATATATATATATATATAATTTGTTTCTCATTTACATATGTGTATTATTATTTTTCTCAGTTTGTCTCAAACAACAAGATGCTTATGGTGTATTCTTATTACAAGTTTTAATTTTCCTAACTCAGTTCATGACTGGCGTGGAAGTAGTTAGGTCAATGGGTAGAGCCTGAGAGAGCTCTGATACCAAGTTATTACACCCCAATTCTGGACTAACCAATGTAGTGTGATTAACCGTCAATAAATCAACGGTTCAACTAGGATCTCGTATAGTTTGTACCCACCATATCAAACCACACACACATTCTACAGTAATAATCAAAGATAATAAACAAATAAGCAGAAGTCTTTATAAAAAATGAACTGAAAGAGCTTTGATACTAAGTTGTCACACCTTAATTTTGGACTAACCAGAGTAGTGTGATGAACCGTCAATAAACCAACAATTCAACCAGGATCTCGTATAGGTCGTACCCACCATATCAAACCAGACACACATTCCACGATAATAATCAAGGATAATAAACAAATAAGCGAAAGTCTTTATAAATAATGAACTGAGTATCTAACAGTGATAAATAAATATTTAATTCAGTTATCTTCAAATAACTCAAGACATAAAATAAAATAATTAATTACATATTCGGTAGTCAAAATAACTAAACTAATCAAAGACACATTGATTGCACTCACATGAAGTATCATGCGCATCTTCTACAGCTTCTACATCCATAGCAGCCATGTGTCCATACAACGGTGCATTCACGTAATCTTCCACAGTAGTACCTGCATTATCAACTAAAAATATTCGATGTTGAAAGGGTGAGCACACATCACGGCTCAGTGAGCAAACAAAACAATGCACAAACATATGCATGCATTCAATTCAATATCTTTGGTCTAGTTTTTAAGTTTACAATGTGTTATAGAAAGGTTTGGTGGCCCCCGCACCTCTATACACGAGTGTATGAATCCACCCAATGGATCAAACACCATTGCCGTCCCACATGCACCCATCATGGAATAGAGATAAGTGCTAAAGTGTCTGGATCACACACCGCCAACACTTCCCCTAATGCCCTACCCATACCATCACGTAAGCCCCTATTGGTGAGGGCTTGCAAACTGGGCTCGTAACTAACCAATCCAAATGCCATCCAGTGTATCCAAGGCCTCACCCTAGCATCCCTCAATAGGTCCATAGAGATAAAGCTAAGGCCCCCATGCAGAGTCAAAGACCACACGTTCCAAGACCACCTCCCTTAATGCCCTACGATGTAATAGTTCTGCTAAGGTAATGGCGATACGACGATGTCAGTGGGCAAGACTTGAGTAGAGATAAAGCTAGAGTCGGTGACCAAGATGAAACACAATGTCACGTCCTCCCCCTGATGCTCCACTCGCATCCAACACACTAACCATACACATACAATCACATGCCTATTCCTAGCATCATCATCATCATCATGTTATAAATAGACAGTAATAACAGGAATATTGGATGACATATGAGATACACATTACAAGCATACAATCATAGAATCAATCATGACATTGGACTCAATAAAATAATTTATTATTATCCAATTAGTTTAGGTCTTGTTCCCTCACCTGTTACCAATTCTCGATCTCCTTTCAAGCCTTGTAACTCTCTTTGAATCAATTTAGTAACCTAGAAGTTATATGAATTTAAGTTAGGATTCATCTGTAATATGTTACAGTAACTAGAATTTGAACAGATTACAGATAGTGTGTGATAGGTCCTATGGTCTCATGCTGTGTCGATAATACCATGTATAGTCGAAACCCTACGGTCGCACTATATGTGACCACACCTATGACCATACGCTTTCTGGATTCTTCTCGAATGGCTATGGTCGATACTCTGGTTATCCTATGGTCGACAACGGGGTCTTCCCCAATGATCATTCTAAGGCTAACATTCTTAGTTTTACCGAGCTAATTACTCTAACTCATTCTCCATGATCACCTTGAGGTTTGTTCAAAAAATCTCATAGATGGATCCTTACATTGGGTTTGGTATTACAATTTACGTTAAAAACTCCTACTCTTGGTGTTCTAAGGCTACAGAGACAAGGTTCATACCTTACTGGTTGTAGAGAATCTGTAGAACTCTTTCTCTCAACCTTCTTCTCTGTCTTCTTAGTGTTCTCTTCTTCTCCTTCTCTTCCTTCTCTTCCTCTAGGGTTTGATAATGTTCCAAAAGAGTGAAAAAGGGTTGAGGAATGTCCTTTATATACAGAGAAACTCTCCATATAGAGTTCTCCAAAAAAAAGGAAAGAGATTCCCCCTTCTATTTGGAAAGTTTCCAAACTTGAAGTCTGATTTGGGGTCATACGATCGGATGTACAGTCGCAAAATCAGTCGACCATACGCTTGAAAACATCAACCGTACTGTTATTGGTCAGTGGTCTTTATTTCCTATCGTATGGTCGACCATACCAACCCAGATAGTCTACCATGCACTTGGTTTTAAGTATTTTTAAGTCGATTCTCATACCTGATCTCATGGTCCTTCTTCACATGGTTAGTCTACTTGATCCAACAATGATGGGAAGACCTAGCACACCATGGTTAGACCGGGTTAGTAGAGTGTGGGTCTTACACAAACCTTCTCCAAGCATAAAAGGGTTATCACAATGGGTCCATCTAAGGAAGGGATAAAGAGAGATCTTCCCTTACCACAATATTGGATTTCTGACATCCCATAATTCGTCCACTTACCATGATAACTGATGTAATCTTCTAATCTAACCAAGGAAGAGAAGAAAGGAAAGGATTTAGAAAAGAAAACTTTGCCGCACGAATTTGGGGAGAGAAAAGAGAGAAAGGAAGGAGAGGAAGAGAAGAAAAAGAAGAGAAGAGAAGGAAGAACCCTCTTCTGAATACCGCCCAAGAGAGAAAAGGGAAAAAAAAAAAGAGAAGAAGAAGAAAACGTAGAGAAAGAAGAAGGAAGAAAAGAAAAAGAAAAGGATAGGAGAAAGAAAAGAGGAAGTGAAGTAAAACTCACCACTAAAATGGCAGACATCCAACAGAGAACTCGATAGAGGCTAACCACTGTAAGTATTCCTTCACTCTAGTTATGAATTGATAAATTCCTTATTAATAATGGATTAAGAATGACTGTAAGCACTCTTTACCATGTTTGAAGTCAATGTGAAGGAACTTACAAGGTAAAGAATTGAATATTGGGATGTTTCCATGCTTTATCAATGGAAGAAATAGTAATCCACCATCTATGGCGAAGCCATGAACATATAGCCTACCATTCAAGAATGCGGATCGTGGACAATAGCATATATGGCACCATAAAAAGGTGGGATCGAGCCTTAGGAAACATAAATGAATAACCATGACCTCTCAAAGATCCGAGAAGTGTCCAATAGAGAACAGGACCATAGATAATAGCGGATCCAAAGGTTTAGACACTAGATCTAAAGGTTTCTATGCCAGATCTAGCATCTCAACTATTGGTTGAGTTAAACGGTACCCTAAAAGTAATGTAGACATGAATCCACAACCCCAAAATCCATAAACACACTCAAGGGAGTCTGGACAACACTTAAGAAGCAATACCACCATCATTCGGCTACGTTACAACGTGCAACAGTTGACACCAGTCGTACAGCCGAGTAGCTATGACGTGCGCCCGCAACCTCCAGCCGTAGATGTTTTCGCATTGGATCCTGGTCAAGTTCTGCCAGTGGCTTTCTATGACGTATCTTAAGCTACTTATGAGTTTAGAACCCTCTAATCATGTCCCACAAAGAAAAACCCCTTGCTGTTTCATGTATTTCGGAGGTGGAGTCAGACTATACATTAAAACGTCCAACCTCACACCGCATCTGCAATTTTAGATAACTAACCCATCATATTGGGACTAGGCAACACCCTAGGAGTGCTGGTGTAGTCACACAACCACGCAAAAGCATACGGCTATGACCATCAGCCTCACTCTTAACATCTGGTGAGGTGCAGCCGTAGCCACCGACCGCATGCCTATTTGGCCCTAACACTTCCCATGCTCGGGCAATAGTTGCCACATAGCCTTATGAACAAAGTTTGAGGTGCTGGAACCCCCAGACCTCTGTATTAAGAAATCTTTCTTAGTATTAAACTAAACAAAATAGAGAATCTGGCTAACGAATGGGATGTCCATCCATGCTCCACTGACTTGCTTGGACAGTAAGTTGTCCCATGATGGGACTGTACCAAGGACCGTAGTACTCCTTGACCTAGGATGGTGACCTAGATGTAATAATATACTATGACGCACAGTTACTCAGGTATCATTGGACCTAACCTATGGACTATCTTGTAGCGTATCAATCCACGCACCATCAATCGCATACACATAGCAAGTCTGTCATACATTAAAAGTACCCTCAGACCATGATGGTAATGAATCCTAAATGCTATGCTAGAATGAGTAGGCAGTAGGCATGAAAGTTAAACAAATTAATAACTATGTGGATACAGGAATAATAAGCTTAAATCTAGAATAAATTCGTTAGATGAAAAATTAACGAATAGTATTGTATATGATTTTGATAGAGATATGAAGAACACTCAAATAGGAAGCTACTTGATCGAGACTGAGGTAGTCTACTTATCTAGCTTTCGGTAAGGGAATTGAATATTTGGTTGCATGTGTTTTCTTTATTAATTATGTTATGTGTTGATGTGAGATTGATAACATGCTATTGTGTGATAACATGCCATCCAATGTACTGCTCGGTGTGTTCATGCATTTGCATTAAAAATTATGTGCAATCAGCAGTGCATGTAGTAGTGGAAATGAGTGCAATGGGACACTCGTGACCTTTTCTTTGAAAGCAACTGGTCTTTGTGATGCTTGATGTCTGGTTAAGTCGGTATAGAGGTAATTGAGTGGTATGGGACGCTTACACCACTTCTTACCAACAATGCTTTACATTGACTATATGTAACTTAGCCAAGTCATAATGTCCTAAGTGGGGACAAGATGGGGTTGGAAGCTTAGCGACATTACGGTCTAGTAATATGATTAATTAGGTGGACTTGGTTAGTTGAACATAAACACCCATATAACTATACCCCTAGCCAATAGGGGGTTATATTGGCATGGGTTCAATAAAGGGTGGTACTAACATAGTTGTGATGCTCCCCATGTTTGACTTAGTGTGAATGGGCAAGTGAGTGGACTAGTGGGATTATCACCTCCTAAAGTGCCACGAGGTAGACTTGGGATGAGTTGTGGTCAGTGAGGACCAAGACAAGGGACCCATACATAAGGGATGTTTGTTGTACGCTGAGTAAGGTAGCATTCATTCTGATGGGGGTGACCCTTGTAGTCTGTAGACTCCGTGTGTGGGTTGTCTTGAGCTGGCACTTACAGTTAGCTTACCAAACCATAGTTGTAAATTCCATGCATTTGCTTGTTGCCCATTTGGTTTTCTTACTAAGCTCAGTGGTTGAGCTTACCCTTATGCGCATAAATATTTTAGATATTATAGGTGCATCATTCAATGCTTCAGGGAGCTATTCATTCAGTGTAGAGGATGATATTAGCAAACCTGAGGAAAATATCCATGATCCTTCGTACGATTCGTAGAAACTGCTTGTAGGCTTAGGCTGTGCTTATTTATTTTAGTACTTCTAGTTTTGGGTTTGATTATTTTCGGATACGTTTTACTTTATGGATAAACATTGAATAATGTCTTTAATTATTTGGATATTTGGACAATTGTAGAACTTGGGATGGTGAACTTAAAACTTTAGTTGTTAGTTTTGAAATTGGTATTTGAACAATAAAAATTCCACTATTTACTTTCTTGATTTTGATAGTATGTTTAATTAAGATGTTTATTTTGCTCTGATAATTTTTTATGAGTATTGATGTAGATCATTAGATGGTTATACTATGATGTGTGATCCTAGAAGGGGATTTCTGTTGCCCTAATAGGATGAAGCGATTCCGATACATTCCATAGTATCGATACATCGAGAATGGATGTGACATCGAGGGGGCTGACATCTTCATGATCGCCTCAATCTTAGCCGGGTTGGCTTCTTTGTCGTGGCTAGACAGCATGAAACCCAGGAACTTCCCCAAGCTGATGGCGAACATGTATTTAGTGGGGTTTAGCTTCATCTGGTGACTGCGGAGGACTTCAAAGGCTTCTTATAGGTCCTCCAGATGACTTGTAGCATTTTTGCTCTTAACCAAGAAGTCGTCGACATAAACTTCCATGTTCTTCTCGATCTGATTTTCAAAAACTTTATTTACTAATCGCTAGTCGGTTACCTCAGCATTCTTCAGGCAGAAAGGCATCGCGTTGTAACAGTACAAACCATTGCTGATGATGAAGGTAGTATTCATCTCATCAAGCTTGTACATTTTGATCTGGTTATAGCCAAAGTAAGCATCCATGAACGACAACATCTCATGGCCTACTGTTGCATCTATTGGCCTATCAATTTTAGGGAAAGGGTAATAGTCCTTAAGGCAAGCTTTATTAAGATCAGAATAGTCTATACAAATATGCTACTTGGCATTAGACTTTAGCACCATTACTACATTAAAAACCCACTGCTGGTATTTAACCTCTCTAATAAAACCAACTGCTAACAGTTTATCTACTTCTACTTTAATGGTTGCTTCATGCTCAGGCGCAAAGTTTCTCTTCTTCTCTTGGACCTGCTTAAACTTTCATTTATTGCAAGTCGATGATCCAGCAGATTATGAGGGATTCTTGGAATGTCGAATGCTGACCAGGAGAAGAAGTCCAGGTTGTTTTTCAAGAAGTTGATCAGATTCTCCCTTTGTTCACTTTACAAGGAGGATCTTATCTAAAAGTACTTCTCATGCTCATCCTCGAAGATGGGTATCTGATCTAGCTCTTCAATGGGTATACCTCTTTCCTGATTGAAGTCTTCTTGGAGGTCTTTGATCTTATGGTCTGAGTTGGTTGTTTGTTGTCATGTGCTGCCAAGTTAGTCATGTAACATCTGCAGGGGAGCTTCTGATCGACTTTGCATCATCCTTCACCATGCTCAGTAGAGAATTCAATGACGAGATAATAGGTCGAGACATAGGCCCTTAGTAGATTGAGTCCTAGCCAACCTAGAATCTCGTTGTGACTAGACGAGATATCTACCATGAGATAGGTGATCGAGATTGTTGACCTCCTCAATTTTGTTCTAACTTGGGTTTTGAGCTAAATTCCTCCTTTAACTTTTACTACATCGCCTAAGAAGTTGATCAGCCAAAAGGTGATTGGTCACAGACATTTATTGTCGAGGTTTATGGCCTTGAATGCGTGGTAGTACAAGATATCTCCCGAGCTACCTGTGTCTACCAAAACCCTTCCAGCTTCATTCATCTTATCGATCACCATGGTGATGACTACCTCGTAGTCATATGGCAAGTCAATATGGAGGAGGTCTTCGTCAAATAAGCTAATGACTTCTCCCATACAATATAAAGTGGAAGACGTCAAGGTACTGCATACGTTCTTAGCATATGCAAGTTGGCTATTCTTGGAGGTATTCCCTCCAGCTAGGCCTCTTATGATGACCTTTGTGTATTGGGCTGGGAAAACAGTCCGGGTACTGTAATAATCCCAGCTCGTGAATTTCTCTTCCTCTAGGGGTAGTTGTTACTTTTTGTCGAGAGTCCCTATGTGCTTGAGAGGTGGACTGATGCTCCTAGTAGGATATGGAGGTCGTCTCAAAATTCTAGGGTTGCAATCGGCCCCCGACTTAGACCCCGACTGATTTCCCAGATAAAATTTTCAAAGCTGACCTGTTAGCTCGATCATGGCTTTTTGAACATCGTTGGAAGTCTGTATCCCCCGTTGTCGGCTAGTTGGGCTACGCCCTCTATCCTGTGACTGGTTTTCTACTAGGACTTTTATTATTACCCCTATACGCCCCCTAGGATCACCAATTGTTTGCAGTGGCGGTGATCCTAAAGGGTCACCCTTGAAGTCATCCTGATCCTTGCGGCCACCTCGTGGTTCTATGTCAGTCTTGCAGTCCGAAGGTTGCTTGTCTTACTACCAACTTTCAAACTAAGTCTTATCCACATATTCCTTTGGATGTCCGCTTTTGATCAGATCCTTGATCGCATACCTCAAAGCTCAGCTTTTGTTAGTGTCGTGACCATGGTCACGGTGGTACTTGTAGTATTACTTAGATGACCGATGCTTTGGATCTGTCTTCTTCTTTGGAAGTTCTGGAACATCTTTGTGTCTTTTAGGTTATACATTACTTCCGACATGGGAACATTCGAAAGCGTGAATGCAGCCCAGTCGAATTCATCCTTAGCTACTTCCTTCTTGGGGTAGACGTCATTCCCTGACTTTTGTGTTTTAGTTGGTTCATTGGAAGTCGGGTTGCTAGGCTATTTATCACTCTGCTTTTTTTTCTGTGCCATTGTGCTTTTACCTTTTTTCTAAGCTAGAAGCATGGCGTCATTAGCAGCAGCATATTTCTCACACCGAGCTCATAAATCGATGATGTAAAACCCGCACCTAGGAAACCCGATCTAAATTTGGTTTTCTCTTGTGTTCTAGGTTTTCCCTCAGTTGGCAAAGCCGATGTGGGGACAACGTAGATTTCGAGTCAAACTAGTTGAGATTATTAAGATTTAAATAGAATAGGATCAATTAAACCTTAACTCGTCGGATCTATCTGGTCGGATGAATCATCATCCTATAGGACAGGACCCTGCGATCGGACGGGCTAATAAGAGCCAGGTACGAAATCATAATTGTCAATTTGTAGGCCAAGGGAGGGGGAATATTCCCAAAACCCATGGACGAACCGTGTAGGTCCCAGAAACCAATCCTAACCTATTGCTCTATGAACGGGGAGTAGATTTCGTTCCTTAACCCGGGGATCGACACTTGTTGAATAAACCCAGACTCCATCCATAACTAAGAGTCCCACTCTAGAAGGAGACTCTCAGTCTAGTCTCCAACCCTTCTCCTTGAGAGGATACGCACTCACCCAAAGTTCTGATGCATTCTCCTAAGGAGAGAGAGTCAGAGGGAGAAAGGAAGAAAGAGCAGTGGAAGGTGCTGCACTGGTCGAATACAGACACACGCCCCAGCCAGCGATGGTCCAACAAAAATAGGCTAATGGTAAGTCTCTTACCCTATCCATTATGACCTAGGTAAGATATTGAATAAAGGAAGAGAGTGTAGTTACCAGTTGGCCGGAGAGTGAAACGTCCCCCATTACTACCATTAATGGTGGGAAGAGACTCGACTCAACCAAGCTAGAAAGGTAAACCCAGCTAGTATATTCCATCGCACCCAAAGGGCGATAAGGTGGAGTACCAGGTATGGAACCCTCGCCAAGGATGAATACTTCGTAATGAACCCCAAGAACCTTAGCTTAGAACGATACCGTACCCTTGAGACCTTAACCAAGAGATCTACCAACGGACTTCCATAATAGGAGTCCGAAAGCAAGTCCGAATGGGGTCCAGATGCGAAACCCATGGCACCGGACAAACCAATATAATAAGACCAACCCTCTGGGAAGGTCCATTCGAAGATCCAATTGCACTACTGTGCAACCGAAGTTGTGAGCAGCCGAAGTTGTGACCAGACACAACCAGGAGGCCTCGAATGTGGTCTGATCGAAGGTCTGGTCGCACTATTGTGCAATCGGAATTGCCTGAAGGGAAAGTTGGTTGGAGCCTCCAATCGGACACCCTCTACAGGGTACTGAACATTACCAACCTTAAATAATTAACTTATTAACATTATGTACAGTGACCAGGTGTCGCCAGGTGTCGCCTACGTAAAGAAGGCTAAACTACTTGGTTCGGGATCGCTTAATAACTGCCGTGTAGGTGAGGGATAGAACTTTGAATTTGTTTACGTGTTTCTAATAACTTGCGTGCCTGTGTTGCATAATTTTGTGAATAACATGTCATCTAATAATTGTAATAATTGTTCATGCATATACATTCTGATATGATTATAATGATGGTATGATATGTGTATCCGTCTGTGTGGAAAATTGGGAAGGGGTCAAGGACCGCTGGACCAATTCGCCATACAGACATCACTATGCGACCGGTACCATAACGGATTGACAGCGTCTAAGGGGGAGTAGATAGACAGACTGGGATATCTACTTGTGTACAGTCATAGGCATTTGATTAGCATCTAGAACTACTTAGAAGCATGACCCCGATATTTGCTACCCTGGTCAGTAGGGGGTTAGGTATTGGTGTAAGATGGGGGATAAGGGGGAGGTCTTAACGGTGTTTGTTGTATCATCATCGGATGAGACTCAGCCCTATCACTATCGACATTGGGGGCGCATGGCTTCATTAGGGTTGTCAGAGCAACACTAAGTGACTGTCCATTCTCTCTCATGCAAGGAGGATATAACCAGCTTTGGTGAGTGTGGTCAGACCTTCCCTTGGCACATAGCAAACTATACCTAACTCTATTTGTTAACCTTACTCGTGCATATTGCCTTCTTGATTGTCTATTTCTTATTGAGCTCAGATTGAAGAGCTCACTCCACATACGTGTTTCTATTTTTAGATGGTGCAACAGGTCCTACGGTGGTAGAATACATGAATGCACTAGTCATCACCAGTCTCGCTCATATGGATACACAGGTATACGAGGAAGAGGAGCATGGCGACGCTTGTGAGTGCGATGCTTCTGTATTTGACTAGTTGGAGTATGTCACTTAGTTTCATATTTCATTTAGTTATTTAAGAATATTATTATTAAGTTATGGTAAATCATTTAATGAACATGGTGAATGGTGAATTAACATAGAATGGTTATAAACTTGAGACAGGTATTTTATTTAATAATATTAGAATCTCAGTTCACTTAGTAAGTATTTCTTCCGCTATCAATATGTCTCTAATTTAATTGGTATTGTCATTGGATTGGAAATGGTTGGTGTGGATAAGCATGGCTTATCTGGATTCTAGGTTAGACCATGTTTAAAATTAAACCGGTCTAGTCACACGTAAACCCATGTAAGGAATTTGGGGTGTGACAGGCAAGGTCAATTGGATGCCTTTTATAGAGAGACTTTAAGAGGTCTTGATCGGCTATCCCAGTCATTAGGGTTGTGAAGATCACGGTTTGATCGAGATTTTTATCTTGAGGACCTCATTTTTGAATCTAGTGAGGCAGGCCCTCAGAGTCTCATCCGACTTCTGTTTGATCACCATCAAATTGGCAAATGTTTTCTTAGGAGTTGTCTAAGTCTAGAAGTGTTCGAAGAACCGATTGCTTAGCTCATCGAAGTTTCTGATTGAATTGACTCGGAGGTTATTAAACCAAAGTCGTCCGGTCCTTTGAGGATTGATGGGAACGCCCGGCAAATCATGGCTTCATCATAACCATGAAATAGCATCATTAACGAGTAGTTGTCAAGATGCATCTGGCGGGTAGGTGGTTCCATCGTATGGATCAATCTTTGGTATGTGAAGTGTTTCCGCTGAGGTCTCTCCATTATCTCCTTGGAGAATGCCATGTCGGCATGGTACTCCTTCTTTTGGCAGTCGCAAAGGCTGCCTATTTCCTCTCCATCTTGCCATCAGTTGATATTTAAGGGTCCCCGATAGTGGGACCACTATGGGTGTAGGAGTGGAAGTCGGCAGCTATGTCTGCCCTGCGTTTCCATGAGGCATCGAGCTGCTAGTGTGACAGCAAGAGCTACAGCATTAGCAATGGTTATTTTATCGGCGGTGAGTTTGTCTGCAGCGGCCCGCTGCTCAATGGATGCCCTTTCTGCTTTGGCAACATCTATTCTAGCCTGAAGGTTCTCTTGAGGAAGGGGGACTCCTTGGGATTATCGAGTTCCCAGCTCCCCGAGTCGGTCATGCACTGATACTTGGGCGGCATGGCTAGATGACGCCTCGTCTTTGAGGTAGCAATTGTCGTCATCTGATGAAGCTAAATCAGGCATCCTAATGCATGGGTGACCAGGGAGAGGTCGTGCCGATCGGTTAGATTGTTGAGATCAACCTGGTCCTCCTGATTCTCACCTTGACAAGTGAGGGTGCACCCCTGGGATTTGATTGTTTCGAGCTGCAGCGGCGGGCATGACCATCTATGCGATTGCAGTGAGCTGATCCGATAAATCTCTTAGCTGTTCTTGAGTGACATAGTGTGTTGTCGGGTTCTGGACAAACGGCGTTAGAGCTGGTGGGGGAGTATTGCCCATAGGAGGATCCCTACCACCATTCTAGACAGGCTCCTGATTGCGGGGTCATTTCCCGTCAGTTTGGTCATTCCTGTCATGATTGTTGCAGGTATTCACCATTTCAAAAGGTTGACAAATCTGATGAAATTAAAGAGAATAGTCAGGGCCCCATGGTGGGCGTCATACTGTTGTTGCTGAAACTGGGTTAGCTAACTTGTCCCGTCTCCTGTAAAAAAATGAAAAAAAAAAGGAAGATGTTATCAGAGGTCGGACTGGGTATTCCAGCGATCACTACGACGATCAAGTCAGTAACAGAGCACACAGTTTACGAGAAGAAGGTAAGCTCCTTAGAGTGGGGAAAGCCTGAGTATTCTCTGAGTAAAAGGTGAGGTGAAGTCAAAGTGATTATACCTGTGATCGTCGAGTGTATATATAAAGTAAATACCTCTAGTTAGAACAAGATACGTTATTAAGTGTCTGAGTTGGATGAGGAGACTGCTCTCCTGGCGACATAAGTCAGTCACGTCCTACAGTCGTAGAGAGTTACCATCACCTGTATTCCAGGTAGC
Organism: Protea cynaroides; assembly: GCA_028583415.1. Lineage (NCBI taxonomy): Eukaryota > Viridiplantae > Streptophyta > Magnoliopsida > Proteales > Proteaceae > Protea > Protea cynaroides. The sequence goes on along the minus strand of CM053272.1, from coordinate 68,915,625 downwards.
CGATGGTTATCCATTATGGAGGAGGAGTCTTATTCCATGTCTGACTCCTAGTTACGTTGTGTCAGGGGACTATCCACTAGTGCGTAAGATATCCCACTGAAGTGCATGACCAACTTGGAAACCTGACAAGTGCCAGACCGCATGTACATCCCTCATTGCATAAGAGTATTCTGGAAGTGACACGTGTATAGGCACGTGTACAAACACGTGTCGTCTTCTTATTGATGAACGAAATATGGTATCAACACATACGTTCTACACTCCTCCTTGCTTTTGAAGATGGTCATATTAAGATCCTTGTTGAGTTTGACTGCAAGTATATAAGATGGTCATATTAAGATCCATGTTGAGTTTGACTGCAAGGATATCATTCAAAATATTCTTAACCCAAGTAGGATTACAAATTTCTTTCTCCAGCCAATCATCCATGATATTATTGATCTTGCGGCTTATTGTGAGGAATGTGTTTTCTCCTTTATTCCAAGGAAGGCCAATGAGGTTGCCCACTCCCTTGCTAAGAAGGCCTCGACAATTTCGGGACTGTTTAACTGGTTATTATCCACTTGTTGGTTAGGAGATTTTTGTATCATTGATTCCTCTGCATGTAGCCGATTTTTTGAGCAATAATATCTTTGTTTACCAAAAAAAAGTTTATTTATTTATTTATTTTGAGGTGGGTTTTAATTTACCCTATGAGTAAGTGTGGTATGAATAATAGATCTAGATGGTCCAAAATGATTCCATGAACTATGATTAACTAAAGATAAATTATTATTGTCAAATGGGTCTGTTATTTTTCTCAAATACTATCCGGCATCAATTTTGTCATGTGGATAGATGATGTGTCAATTTCGATCATTGGATAGAGAACACGGTCTAGATTAGTCACATGTTGAATTTTAGGATCTAATTCAATTAAATACCCACTTTGTATTAGTATACACTCGTTTTTGTCCATGCATGTCTAATAGTACTACAAGCGTTACTATACAATCTTTCAACTCTCTGAAAGGTTTCTTGACCCAAAAAAAAAAAACTCTTAATGATTTAGATTTTAAAAAAAAATCCTTCAAAAATGAATGATGTAAATTTGTTTAGTGTTTTTCTTTTTCTTTTTTTTTTAAATCACACTCCATTGTTATATCGATAACTACCTTTAATTAGAACATAGAGATGAAATCTACTATTTATGATCTTCATCATTGTAACAATAATATGTTTCCTTACATTCTTACTGGCTAGACACAGATCCACGCAAGTTTACTTATGTAGTAGACTTTGTGGAGTGGGAATGATATATGCCTCCTCCTCAAGTATAGGTAGATGGGTTTAATGGCTAAAACCTAGTAAGGTCTGAGGTGAACTGGAAGTCCTTTAGCCATCATTGGCAACGGATCAACAATTATTTTCTCATCAGGGAGAATTTTCTCCCACTTGAACCTATTAACCACATGGTGTACGAAAACAAGTATCTCCAATCGAGCATACTCTTTGCCTGGGCACATTCGAGGTCCTCCTCCAAAAGCAACATATGTATACGGAGCAGGTCCACTTCCTTCAAACCTTGAAGGATCTAACTTTTCAGGATCTGGGAAATATTTTGGGTTCTTGTGTGTTGAAATGGCGCTCCAATATATCTGCAAATTTATGGTGTGAGTGAAGGTGTTAAAAACAAATCAAAATCGTTTAATTTAGAACCCTTATATCAATTAAGAAATGGTTTGTTATTTGTTAAAAAAAAAAAGTATAATTAAACGATTTGATATGGTTTTGAACTGATTAACTAATTAAACTGTTAAAACCAATTAAAAATTTATACATGATGTTCTCAGGTAATTTTGATTCTTCACTTTTATTCTCCTTACTTTTCTACCAGACTTTTTTCGCGATAGTAAGATAGCAGGTAAGAGAAAACCGATTAAAAATAGGTTTTGATAAGTATTTTGAAACCGTCTAATAAATTGAACAATTTTGATATTACTCCTTTATGCACTTAATCAAACCGGAATGGTATCATTAAAATTTTAATTTACCATTTAACACCCTTTGGGGTGAGTAATGCTTCTAGAGGTCAACTCAAAAGTAAATTTAATTGTTCGATATGATATGCCTATGGAGTTATAGTCATGGTTTTAGTAACCGGTATCAGATCGACAGGATCAGCAAATTCATATTCGTAACTGATACCATTTTTTTATAATCTTTATATTTTTTTAATCATATCTGCCACGTACCAATCATCCAATATTGGCTGCAAAACCGATCCAATTCCGTATCAGATCAGTTTTAGCATCGGCCGATACCGTGTCATACCTTAAACCTTAGTTACAGTTATGTCATACCTTCCATCCTTTGGGAATGGAGAAACCTGCATAGGTGAAGTCTGTTAGGGCCTCTCTAAATGCTCCTGGAAGGGGAGGTGCGAGTCTCATCACTTCACATGCTACATTCCATGAGTATTTCATCTTTCCAATGTCTTCCCAGTTTAGCAATTCTCCAGCTTCTTTTGACTCTGCAATCTCTCTTTGCTCTGCTATCAAACCATAAACTTGGTCAGGACTCCTTTTTAAGAAAATGGGATTTACCCTTCTATGAACCATATATATATATATATATATATATATATATATATATATATATATATATATATATATATATATATATTCAACTTCTTCCCCTTTTAAGATAGAAAATTTTATATATTGAACCTGGAGCATAATTTATTGGGTCCTAACTTTGGTTAATGCCACCATTCCAATTTTCAGCTAGGAACTGCGGTGATCTTAAAAATTCAAAGTGGATATGGATATATATCGAGTGACGATCGGTTAGCTAAAACGAACTACATTTCACGAAACACATCCGTTTGCTTTATGGCAAAGTTTTTTGGTCGAGAAATAAGGTGTTTGACACCTTACGTGTTCTACCCTCAATTCACGACAAATACCACTCCCACATATGACATATGACAAATGGTTTATAATACCTCCACTCCCATCCAACCCACCACCTTCGTCCCATCTTTTTCACTACCATCTTGAGAGAACCTCAACCCTTTTATTTATAACTCATGTAATTCTTTCTTACCAATTCTATTATTTTCTATGTAAAGTCATGCGGAAAATAAAAGCAAATAAAATCTAAGTTTTCACCTGATTTCCCCAAAAGAATTCCATGTATATGATTTTTACATTAAAAAGAAAAAGAAAAAGAAAACTGATTTTGACATAAAAAAAAACTAGAGCATAAGGCTTTGATTGGTTGCAAGAGGAATTAAAGGGAAGAAAAGTAAAAATTTTAAATTAAAAAAAAAAAAAGAAACATTTCTAACCATTCACACATGCTATCACATGACTATGTAACTAACTTCAAAACATTCCAGATTTAATTATTAACTTACACTTACTTTGGATCCATATCTCTTGCATTTAAAAAGTAAAATAAGATTTGCATCTAACAAATATCATTACTAAATATAGTAATAAACTTAAGTAATTATACAATCATGTTATGTTATAACTATACAAGTATCATTTTCAAGTTCAGAAAATTTTATTTCTCTTATCTCTAATTCCCCTTGGACTAAACTGAACCTAAAAGAAAAAGGGACTGAACTGATGCTTTTTTTTTTTTTTAGGAGATTGATCACCTAATCTACAGATGATCATCTTCATGAATAGAAAAAATATCTCGGGGTATTTGCGTAGTTACACTTATAATCCTCAGAAATACCCTGAATATCATTTTTGCCATGTGATTAGATTGGCTAATTCGTCCTCCTTTCATCTAATTATTGCTTTTTTGTTTCATTTTATATTTTTTCCCCTCACTGCCAGGCCACTCTAGTCCACGATTTTTAAAGTCTAATGCTCTCTTTGGTTTTTATTATATAATGTATTATGAGCTATTTGTGATAAATCAATTATGATAATAGATTTTGAGTAATAAATAATGACCATTTGGTACCACTAAACGTAATACATTATATAATGAGAAATAGGTTATAATGATAAACAGCTAATAACCTATTTGTAGATTATGCATTATATCTATTTATTTTAATTATAAATAAACATTATAAATCATGCCAAATAATCACAAATTTTATAATGTATTATATAATACATTATATAATACAAACCAATGAGAGCCTAAGATATTATTAAAAATTTTGATATTGAGTAGCGTTGCTAACCTCACAAAACCTCATTGGATGATCGACATCTAGGGCTCGGGTGAATCCGAGCTCTCCATCTGAGCCAACAGGGGGTGTCAACTTGGTTTGTCAGCTCGAATGGTGGGCTCGGGTGGTGTCGGCCATCCAACTAGGTTACCGCCCCTCCTCCCAAAACTCTGGGAGGAGTGGATGTGGATCCCAAAAAAAAGTGTGAGTGCTCACATTTCCAATACATGTCATGCAAGACTGTTTGGCACCGAAAAAAAACGTGGTCACGAAAATAGAAGTTATTTTCCCTGATAGTTAATTGGTTGTGTAGCAGGCGGCAGGCCATTCCGGCCTAATGACAAACATAAAATTATTTCAGTATAGAGTTTTGCTAATCTCACAACAATATGATGGTGCTACTTATATTTCCAATACAAACACATTATATATACAAGATCTTCTTCTACCATAGTGAACCATGCAAAATATGGGACAAAGAAAAAAAAATTGTATGGCATTTGTCATTATTAAGATATCGAAACAATTTGTTTTTTATTGGTTGTATTTGTTTTCATCTAAAATGAAGGAACAGATAAAAAAAATTTTATTTCTTATTTTAACGTAAAATGCAAAGGAAATTATAAAAATATAGAAACTTTTCATACGAAAAATATTATTTGTACAAAAAATTTTACAGTAAAACAAAAGGCGTAGGTGGAAATTAAACACAGCACTTATATTTAAAGTGTTCAATTCAATAAACGAAATGCAAACTTCTGCGTTTCTGTAGCCATACAGTGATGTAATTTCTTTGACGTTAGCGAAACCTCTTCATTAAGCATGAAGACACATGTTCATGTTCTACAGAAAAGAAGAAAAAAAGAAGACGAAACCACTGTGCTTGTTCGGATTTTCCTTAGAACATAAATCTAACATTGACCAACCAAACGAGTCTAAATTCCTGTTGAGATTAATCGACTCGCTAGCATCTTGAGCTAACCCAGCTAGTCGTGGAAGATAAAAGTCCAGGGTTTCTATAAAAAATGAAGAGCAACAATTTTAAGGCTTTGTTTGGTTGCAAGGGGAATTGAAGGAAAGGGAAGTGAAATTTTTATACTTTAAATGGAAACTTTTGTTGTTCTAACACATATGATTGTACAAGATGTAAAATTTATTTTAGAAAAAATTTCATCTACACCCCATCAAGGATTGTTAACATCATCTACACCTACAAGATTGCATAAACTTCACCTAGGTCCACTTAACTGACAGAAATCACTAAAATTGTTGAAATACAGTTTTACCCCTCATATTATAAATTAAAAATTTTAAAAATTATATTGTTTTACTAATTTAACCTTCGATATCATATGGAGATTCCTTTCTCCATTTCCCTCCCATTTCTTCCCTCTCTTCCCTTCTCTCTTCTTCCTCTCATTTGAATTACGGTCATACCAAGCTTTGGGTGGAACTCAATTTGGTTGTCCCATCTTCCTCCGAACCCTTGAAGGCGTAAACCTGTGATCCGGAACTCAATTTTGCCCGTGATCACAGAAACTATCCAAAATGGGGGTAATACCAGAGAATACCACTTAAACCCAATCTGGTGGTTCTTAGAAATCGATTGAAGAAATAGAATCCTCTACCCAAAGGTACCATTCCCTAAACCGGAGAATGATCGCTATTGGGGGGATTCACGTCATCCATGGCGACAACGCAACATCGGCAACTCCCTTGCGATAGAGATGGCATTTGCATGTTGTGCAAGGAAAAGCCTGCGGATGATGATAAGCTCACCACTCCTTGGCATCTCAGATGTCTATCCGTTCGCCCTGAAACCCTAGCTTTCGCTCTTCAATAGGAGTGTCCTGACTGTGTTTCGACCATAGGCGATGTTTCGGCTCCTATTGTTGCAGATCCCTCGGTATCTGACGTTTTCAAATCTTCCAATGAAGTAATCATTGCGATTCGAGCTATCAAAGCCGACCACTAATGGCGCAGGAGAAAGCAAGGAAATGGCAGGAACTTATGACCAGAGGCTGTAAGTAGCTAGATCTCGATGAGTCGAAGTCGAAAAATAGGAAGACTGGAGGCGATGATGTCCTTGGCCTTCTCGATGAAAACTTAAACTGCTCGTTTTGCGTATAGACGTCGGAAAGACCTGTTACAGTCAGTGATCATTTCCTTCCCAATCTATTTGTTGAAAAACTTCGATTTCAAAGATTTATGAAAGGTTATTTTATTATTTGTTGGAGTTCGATTGGTTTCATTTTCCCCCAATTTTCTCCGATGAACAATAACGGAAATCTTTTGACGGAGTGCAATCTATCTTAGTGGAGCTGACCATCTGTTGGAGCCATGCCAGCTCCCCTAATTTTCCCCCAAACCAGCTCCTGCCATATGAATCTGACTATGGAGAAGAGCAGAAGAGGAAAGAAGAAGAGGAAAGGAAGAAGAAGAAGGGTAAAATGGTATTTTATCTTTACTCTAAGGACAGTATTGTCCATGAAAAAATTTATTTCAGCTGATGTCAGCATCTAACGAGAATCAACTGACGGAGTGGACTTCTTTGATTACCACAGCCAAAGTTTTGGGACCTAGGTGATGTTTCTGCATTCTTGTGGGTGTAGATGATGTTAACAATCTTTGATGAGGTGTAGATGAAATTTTTTCTTTATTTTACTTTTCTTAACATATTTAGTAATGATGCTTATAAGATGTAAAATTTATTTTCCTTTTCAAATGGGAGGGATTTAGATGCAAAGTGAAGGTTAAGTTAATAACTGAATGTGGAATAATTTGGAATTAGATAGATAGTAATGTGATAGCATGTGATGTAATCCTTATAAAAGTTTCCATTTAAAGTATAAAAATTTCACTTCCTTTCCCTTCAATTCCCTTTGCATCCTATTGAGGATTATTGAGCAATATTGTGTTGCACCAGATTTGCAACTCAATATTCTCAATCAATAGTGTGGAATATTGTGTTGCACTAGACCTGCAACTCAATATTCACAATCCCACATCATCTTCCACAATCAAATCAAGAGCAAATTCACATCCCATGTGATCTCTCTCAATCACATGTTATCTGCTCCAGATCTTCCATGTTGGTGTTATTGTATATTCCTTACAATATTTATTTGTAACCTATAAATAGAGGACTCCTGTCAATGAAAATCATTAAGGGAAAATTGAGATTCAGAGCTTTGGTTTTAAGTTATTTTCGTGATATCAGATGCCAACAAGACTAACGTCGTTGATCAATATGAGTTCATCTCCCAGTTCCTCCTCCACCCCTTCCTCTTCCGGTAATACTTCTATTCAACTCTCACCATCAAATATTCTCTCTCTATTACCAATTAAACTGGAACGCAGCAATTATTTGCTATGGAAATCCCAATTTTTACCTCTCCTTCATGCACATGACTTATACGGTTTTGTTGATGGCACAACTAAATTAAACACCACAGGCCACCATGCCTCCTTCCCCTGATTTCTCTACTACTGCAGCATCTATCCCAAATCCTGCTTACCATGCTTGGAAAAAGCAAGACCAGATAAATCTCAATTGGATTATCTCTTCTTTAACTGAGGGCGCCCTAGCTCAAATTGTTGGCATTACCTCTGCACATGCTGCTTGGGATCGACTAGCCAAAGTGTATGTATCCCAATCCCAGGCTCAAGTTATGCAACTCAAATACCAACTCTATCAGTTGAAGAAAAAAACTCTCATCATGACTGAATATCTCCAAAATATTAAGGGATTGGTTGATAACCTACCATCCGGTCTCCGAACCAGATGTTAGTCTTAGGATTCTTAATTAGAGGATTAGGTTCAGAATGAGTCTTTTGCAACCTCAGTAACCACGCGGCTTGATCCCATCCCCCTCGATGACTTTACGGGACTTCCACAGAATCAAGAAATCCTTAAGGATCAATGCACTTCCCATCTAGATTTGTCTTCTATGAAAGCTCATGTTACCTCAAGAGGAAATGGTAACTTTTCCAATCACTATGCAATAAGCCGTGGACATGGAAATGGTTATAATCGTGGCCGAGGAAGAAGCTACAACAACAACAATTCTCAAGGTCATGGCAATTACTATACCCATAATCAAGGTCAGCCACCTCTTTTACCTTCTCCAATGTCTTCCTACCAGATTTGTCATCGTACAAATCACACCGCTGCAAGCTGCTACCACCGATTCGATCCCAATTATCAAGCCTCCAACAGCAATGTAGCATCGGCAACATCAATTCCAGAGGCTAATATGGCATCACCTATTGCAAGCTTTGACTCGGCATGATGGTACCCTCACTCAGGAGCTACACATCACATTACTTCTGATTTTGCCAATCTAAACACCAGACAAGCATACCATGGCAATGATCAAGTCAAAGTCAGTAATGGAGCAGGTTTGCCAATAAAGCACATTGGAACTTCTTCATTATCTTCTACTTCACTACTTCACATGATTTAGGATTACATGATGTCTTACATGTTCCTAATATTACCAAAAATCTACAATCTGTCAGTAAATTAACTCCTGATAATAATGTCTAACTGGAATTTCATCCTACATGCTACTATGTAAAGGATTACAGGGAAAACCATCCTCCAAGGAACAACCGAAGCGGGTCTCTATCGGCTCCCACTTACTACGTCATTTGTTTCTTCCTTCAATAAGAAACCTACAGCTCATGTTGGTGAAAGGGTTTCTCAGTTTATTTGGCATGATAGACTAGGACACCCCTCAAATAAATGTTTATTTGTTCTTCTCCACAGTTCAGCATTACCATACACAGGATCCTCCTCCATCAGCATCCGCAAATCTTGTCAAATGGGAAAGGCACACAAAATTCCCTTTGATTTGAACAGCACCATTGCTTCCACACCCTTTCAACTGGTGCACTCTAACATTTGGGGACCGTCTCCGTCACCTTCAATACATGGTTTTTAGTACTACATTTTATTTATAGATGATTTTAGCATATTCACTTGGATTTGTCCTCTTGTACGCCATTCAGAGGCACTAAATGTTTTCTTACAATTTAATTTGCATGTGCAAAACATCTTTAATTGTAAGATTAAATTTTTTAAGTCTGATGGTGCACGGGAATATTAGGTTTTCGATTCCTATCTTCACAGCCATGTCATCAGTCACCAGTATTCCTGCCCTCACACATCTGAGCAGAATAGGCGAGCCGAACAGAAGCATTGCCACATAGTTGAAATGGGACTTAAAATGATGGCTCGTGCTTCAGTTCCATTATCTTTTTGGTCCTCAGTGTTTAAATCAGCAGTGTTCCTAATCAACAGGCTACCAACACCGGTTTTACGAAACCACAGTCCTTTCTCTGTGCTGTTCAACAAGGAACCTGATTACACAGTACTACACACCTTTGGTTGTGGTTGCTTTCCATGGCTGCGGCCATACAACAAGAACAAGCTTCAATTTCGGTCTAAACAATGCATCTTTGTTGGTTATAGTAGCTTTCATAAGGGTTACAAATGCTTCGATCTGACTGTAGGACAAACCTTCATTTCACACCATGTTATTTTCGATGAGGTCAGTTTCCCATTTTCTACAAACACCGCACAACCACTCCAAACCGAAGCCAGTCCCATTACAAAACCATTGGTTATCACCACTAACAATACAGTGCTATGGACTCATCATCTAATGACCCTATCCCACCTACTTCACCAACACCACCGAATATCTCACCTACCACTACCATCATAAACCAAGACCCACCACCCTCCACTATCCCAATTAACCAAGATTCCCACCCTCATCGAATGGTAACACGTTCCCAGACTGGTGTTACAAAGCCCATTTCAAAGCTAAATCTATTAGCCACAAAGCATCCAATTCAATGGACTGTCTCACTGTTATTGGACTACATGAAGCTGAACCAACATCTTTTATGATAGCAAATAAATCTCCTCAATGGTGCATAGCCATGAGCGAAGAGTTTAATGCCTTACTGCGCAATGGCACATGGGTATTAATATCGTATCATCCCACAATGAATCTTGTTGGTAACAAATGGGTTTTCCGAATAAAAGAGAAGTCAAACGGTTCTATCTCACGGTATAAAGCTAGATTAGTAGCCAAGGGGTTTCATCAACGTGAGGGTATTGATTTCTTTGACACATTTAGTCCCGTTGTGAAACCCACCACTATTCGCACTGTGTTGTCCATTGTCGTCTCAAGAGGATGGAATCTCAGGCAATTAGATGTCCAGAATGCTTTTTTAAATGGTGCATTGGAAGAAGATGTATATATGACTCAACCTCAAGGTTTTGTGGATTCCTCCTATCCAAATCATGTATGTCACCTAAAACGGGCACTTTATGGCTTAAAACAAGCCCCACGGGCATGGTCATATCAGTTAGGAAATTTTCTACTCTCACAAGGATTCAATGCTTCTAAGTCAGACACAGCTCTTTTCGTACATTCTTCTACAAAAGACTTGTTATATGTTCTAGTATACAAGGATGATATTATAGTCACAGGAAGTAGTTCAAAAATGATGCATTCTTTAATCTCTGCTCTTGGCACGGAATTTGCCATTAACGATCTTGGTTTATTAAACTATTTTCTCAGCATAGAGGTTATACGGAGTTCACATGGGATACATCTCAATCAAGCCAAGTACACACTTGACCTACTACAAAAGGTTAAGATGGAAGCAACGAAGCCTATGACAACTCCAAGCTCAACGGTTTCCCTCTCTACAAGAAAAGGTCAAACCTTTGCTGATTTAACCCTGTACAGAAGCACTGTAGGTGCTCTTCAATACTTGATACTGACTCATCTAGATATCGACTTCTTGGTAAATTGGGTTTGTCAATTTATGCATCAACCAACAGTTGAGCATTGGACTGCTGTGAAACGCATCTTGCGGTATCTCAAAAACACCATCTCTCTTGGTCTACAGATTCGCCCCTCTTCCTCAATTCAGCTTCAAGCATTCTCTAATGCTAATTGAGCTGGAAGTCCTCACGATCGTATCTCCACTAGCGGATATTGTGTCTACATCGGTTCTAATTTGATATCCTGGAGTTCGAAGAAACGGCATACCGTGGCCCGATCATCCACTGAAGCCGAATACAAAGCAGTAGCAAATGCTTCAGCTGAGCTGGTATGGGTTCAGCAACTACTACTAGAACTTGGCATTCACAGTCCTCCACCACTTCTCTTTTGTGACAACATAGGGGCAACATATCTAGCTACGAATCCCCTCTTTCATGCTCGAACAAAGCACATTGAAATTGACTTTCACTTTGTTCGAGAACAAGTTGCCACTGGATATGTTCAGGTACAGTTTATTCCAAGTGGAGATCAGATAGCAAACGTTTTAACCAAGGACTTACCTGGTCCATGGTTCCAAGCTCTTCGTGACAAGCTTAAAGTCTGCCCTAGACCGCTTTGCTTGAGGGGGGTTGTTGAGGATTAATGAGCAATATTGTGTTGCACCAGATTTGCAACTCAATATCTCAATCAATAGTGAGGAATATTGTGTTGCACCAGACCTGCAACTCAATATTCACAATCCCACATCATCTTTCACAGTCAAATCAAAAGCAAATTCACGTCCCATGTGATCTCTCTCAATCACATGTTATCTGCTCCAAATTTTCTATGTTAGTGTTATTGTATATTCCCTACAATATTTATTTGTAGCCTATAAATAGAGGACTCCTCTCAATGAAAATCATCAAGGGAAAATTCAGATTCAAAGCTCTAGTTTTAAGTTTTTTTCACAACCAAACAAAGCCTAAGGGTAACATAGTTGACAAGGATCATGTCTAAAGAAGTAGAGGTCTTAAGTTCAACTCTTGTTAATTCTTAGGGCAATCTGCCTAAAGTGGTTATGGTTCTCATGGACTACCATCCTTCCTTCTTCATGTGGATCGGAGTATTACACGGACCCAGGTTTTACATTGGACCACCCATAAAATAAAAATAAATAAATAAATAAAATAAAGGTAATGGCAACATAGAGAAGAGACATCACCTATCCAAAAAGAAAAAAAAGAAGAGACATTACCTTTAAAGACATCACTGTATATGTTGGGCAGTTCTGCAAGATATTTCATGATGAAGGTTATAGCAGCACTAGCAGTATCATGGCCACCAACTAACAATCCAAGAATTTTATCTGCAATATCCATCTCTTTCATGAACTGCCCACTGTCATCCAACGTAGTAAGCATATGTGACAATATATCTTGTGTAGGTGTTGCCGTCTTCTCCAACAAATCCTTCTTTCTCTGCTTAATTATCTTTATCAGCTCTATTTTTACTGTTCTTGCAGCCTTGATTCCACGGTTAAACCGCGTCCCAGGGAGATTAATGGGTATCGATATGACCCCGAAAACTAAATCATTGAATGGATCAGAAAACTTGGCAACATGATTTGGGTCTTCAATACTCAAGAACAATCTACAAGCTAATGAGAAGGTGTAATTCTTAACAAGAGGGAACACAATGACCTCTTCCTTGTGGGACCAACTAGTATCAAAATGTCTCCTAGCCATCAAATCCATAATTCCAAGGTACCTTTGTAAGGCTTCGGGCTTAAAGAAAGCTGGAAGAAGCTTACGCAACTTCTTTGATTCTTCAATAGTTGAGGTTTGAAGGGAACTGGGGAAGATCTTTTCAACTGATCTAGGCCACCAAGAAGTGACAAGTTTGTCCTCGTTAGAGAATAGAAATTTATTTCCGGCTGAACTGCATAAGATTATCATGTATTCTCCTAATAATGAAGTCTTGAAGATTTCAGAAGAGTATTTATTTATTCTATCATTGATGAATTTCTCCGGTGAACCTTTCCGACCCTTCGAGAAAAACTCGAAGCTTTCACCGACGAAGGGAAACCCTAATCTTCCTGGAGGAAGGTAACCACCATTAGTACGTTTATATTTGAAGGTGAATAAGCGAAAGGAGAGTGTAAGAAATAGAGTTGAAAGGAGAAGTACAGATAGCATCAAGAACTCCATATCATAGGTGGTCATGTATGTGAACTTGGTGGATTTATTTATGATTCATTGATTTTTATAATAAAGCAAAACCTAGTGGAGTTCAGAGTTTTAGTTGGAGAATAAGGCATGGCATGGAAGGTCAGGTGATCATTGCCATTTTGCCGCCTTTGTTTTTTGGGGTGCTTTTGTTATGATGGTTACCGGAATCAGTGTCCGTCCTATCATGCAAAAAAAACCCGTTTCTCTAGTCTTAAATATCAAAACTGTCATATATGGTTTTATGATTATGATGATCCAATAAGTGTGCCATGATCCCAATAAGTGTGCCGTCAAAAAAAAAATTTATATATATATATATATATATATATATATATATATATATATATATATATATATATATATATATATATATATATATGGTTTTGGTTATGGGTGAAAAAATGAAACCCAATTGTCCATCAAAATCGAATCGAATCGTTTAAATCAAAACCGTGAAAACAATTATTAAATGGTTCGATTCTGGTTTTCAAAATAAAATCGTTTAGTTAAACAGTTTGATTCTGATTTTAGAAATAAAATCGTTTAAACTGATTATTTGGAACTGTTAAAATCGACTAAACCTTTACTTTAATCCGTTTGTGCTAAATGTCTATATTTGTAGAAATAAATTATATTTTAATGTTTTCCACATGGCATACTTCTTAATAGTCAGTCCATTTTTCATATATGATTAGAATTAATTTAATGATTTCCTTAGCTTTCTCTCAACTTTGTTCCTAACTCTCTTCTTCACTTTCTTGGCAATGAAACCGTTTAAAAACCAAAAAATCGATACTGATTAATAATCGATTTTGGTAAGCGTTTGGAAACTGTTTAATAAATGGTTCAATTTTGATTTTACTCATTACACACTGTACCGAAACCGAATCGCATCATTTAACACCCTTAACTTTGGTGATGACCCAATAAGTGCACCATAAAAGAAATCAATCTCAAGAAGACCTTTACAAATACAAAGACTTCAATTAAATTAAATTGGTTGATAAATCACTGCTATCAACTGTCATGCCATGCGATAGACATGATCTGTAACAAACCCCACTGAATTAATTAGCCTATCCCTAAGACTCGTTTGGTTAGAAGTTAGAACTGAACTAAAACAAAGTGGCCCGTTTGGTTAGAACTGCCCTAAAAAAAAATTTTGAATTGATACAATCAGCTGAAGTTTAATAAAATGTGTGGTTTTTAAGCTGATTGAGGAGAGTCAAACTCAAACCCATTACTTTTGGGTCCCGTACTCGACTAGCAGGACACCAACCAATTAAAATTAGTAGTTGTTCACGAATGAAACAAATTTGTTAATTTACTTTATTTTCACTTGCTTCACTTTTAAACAGATGGAAACGAAGGCTGGGTTTGGTATACAATCTTGGAATGATGTTTATGTTGGAATATATATATATATGTGGGCTTAATTAATTACTAGGCCCATTGATCAGTGGGAGTCTATGTCACTAGGTTAGACCAGTTCGGTCTGGTTCGTCACAAGATAAAGAGATAGGCAATCCCTATTACAGTGTGGGACTGATTAGGTTTGTGACAATATTATATATACTAGGTCATGAGTCCCCCGACCATAGTTGTTTTCCTCTCTCTGTACCCACGAACGGGAGAAAGACGTGGAACCTCTACAGCGTGGAAGGCCGTGATCAAAGCTCCAACACCTTCTTGGAGTTATCGGGAAATCAATCTTCTACCTCGGTTGTCTCTATATTATTGTTTCATTGAACACCATTGTTTCTGTCTCCGTGGATATTAGGGTTTAGGAAGAAACCCCGGACGAGTCTACGTTTATAAACACATTCTTAGAATGGAGAATTCGTTCTTAAAATACAATAAGAATGGGTTAAAGAGTGAGACACTTCAATTATAAGTTAAGAATGCAGAATCGAATAAAGAGCATATTCCATAATACATCGCATTCTCTAATGCATTCTATGATCCAAGAATAAAAATATATATCAAATACTATTTTTGTTTTCTTAGAATGCATTCTTGATTTACAATGCATACCAAAAGAAGGTAAGTAAATATATTGGCACTATTTTTGAGTTGTGCCATCCAATGGTCCTAACACTTTATGAATGACGCATGAATTGAGGATTTCTTGAAGATTCAATTATGAGAAAACATGGGTCGATCCTTTTGAATGCTTTCTTCATAATCAGCTACATAAATTAACAACGCAATCAACATAAATTAACAACCCAATCAGCATGCCAAACCTGTAATATTTTTTAAATACCATAGACCATTGGCAACAAGTTTTTGAGAATACTTCACTCGTCCCTACTAAGATTTCATCATCATTTATATCCAGTGGATCTGACATTTTAGAGTTGGTCCTATTATGGGCAAAATGATCTCACTAATAAGAGAATGACACAAGGCAAGACATGTTGCCATGTATCCCAATCACAAGAAGACATGTGGCAAGCCATGTGCAAGCATAAGAGACTGCCACTTCAGAGGTTAGATGTATCAAGATCCGTCCATGACAATTATGAGATCACGATCGGGGTCAGCCTAGATCACCCTTATCCATGGGGCATAGTCAACTGGCATCGTCATCCCGTGAAGTCACAATTGGAGGACTCCCCAGAGATCTTCATCCAAAGGTTTTTAGCCTGCGTGCCCGCAACCGACCACAAGATATTCAAGATTGAGATACGGGTGTGCTCCAACCTTCCTTGTCTGTTTCATACTTCCAACCCACACGACAGCTCACTCGGTTGGGCAAAAGGTTCAGGATAAGGACGACAGTTACGGCAAGATAGCTGATCGTGCCAATCAACCAAAGGAAAATTCGAACTCACCCAACCTTCCTTGTTCATTGCACACCCCCAACCCACACAACAGCTCATGGTAGCTTACTCGATTGGAAAAAGGTTTGGGATAAGGACGACAGTTACGTTAAGATAGCTGATTGTGCCAATCCACTATGGGCAAATTCGATCTTACACTACCCGATCCCTCAATATACATTGACATCCTCAAGGCACTGGCACAATCAACTGGCATCGTCACCCCGCAAAGATCTCAGGGTCACGATCGGAGGACTCCCCAGATATCTTCATCCAATGGTTTTTAGCCAACACACCAGCAATCGACCACGAGATATTCAGAATTGAGATGTGGGTGCACTTCAACCTTCCTTATCCGTTGCACACCTCCAACCCACACGACAGCTCACGGTAGCTCACTTGTTGGGAAAAGGGTTTGGGATAAGGACAACAATTACGGCAAGATAGCTGATCATGCCAATCCACCAAGGGCAAATTCGAACTTACACCACCTGATGCCTCGGTATACATCAACATCCTCAAGGCGCCAATTATCGACAAAAGGGTCAAGGTTGCACCAATTGCTGCCGAGCTTAGCTAGATTTATCCCATACTCCCTTTTCAAGGATGGCTTTCTGCCAAACAACCACCGATAAGCACAAAAGATACTGGCCAAGTCTCAGCGATACATCGTACAGGAAGACATCTTGTACAAGAAGTCTTTCACACTTTCGCTCCTCATATGCCTCAGATGGTCTAAAGCCGTGTAGCAATTCAAGAGGTCCACGACGGTATGTGTGGTAGCCATCATGGCAGCCAAACACTATGCCATAGAATCCTCCGCCGAGGATACTACTGGCTGAAGATGGAGAAGCAGTGCATAAAGTATACTCGGCAATGTAACAGGTGTAAATTCTTCACACATGTCTCGCACCTACCTGTAGCTCCCCTACATCATATGCCGAGCTAGATCCCATTGCAAACTAAGGCATGAATATTCTCGGTTTGTCCCTATGGCTCAGTACCAGAAGAAATTCTTGATAGTCGTCATCGACTACTTCACCAAATAAGGTAGAGGAGACGTACGCCGTATAGGATTCTTCCTCCCCCCCCCCCACCACCACCCCAAAAAAAAAGACCCCCCCAGAAACATTATAGTGGCCCAAGTAGAGGATTTCTTGCGCTTCTCGATCGTACATCGGTACAAGATCTCTTGAATAGTAGCAACTGATAATGGCCCACAGATCACTGGCGTAGGCTTCATGAAATTCTGTGAGTAGTTCCATATTACACATCAGATCATGTCTGTTGCCTATCCACAAGCGAATAAACAGACCGAAATCACCAATCAGACCATCCTTCAAGGATTGTCCCAATGGCCAGAAGCACAAAAGAATAGATGGACCGACAAATTTCCTAGTGAGATCTAGGTGTACCGAATGACTAGTCAGACACCAATGGGGGGAAACCCCCTTCATGCTAGCGTTTGGGTCAGAAGTTGTTATTGTCACACCCCAAAACCAATGTGTTTTGGTATGACCTGGATTCCTCTCAGTGCAAGTATGTCAATACTAGGATCCATTCGCAGTGTTCATACTCACAGCCAAACAACCAATCAAATCTACTAAATAATGGTAAGAAAATCAGAGATACAAAATAAAATAGTGGAATCTTTATATTAAAACTCAAAGCCATTTTCTAGATGTGATAAATACATAATAAAATTTTATGTTTCTTCAAACCAAGACATAACAGTAAATACTACCAAGTAGTTCGTTATTCAAACTCAAACCTAGCTATCACGTGTCAAAACATGATCGGAGACAATGAAAAATAATTAAGCTAAAAACTAAGCAAAATTCTAGTCTTTTGATGTAGAAACATCTTCACACCACGTAAAATCCCGACCCTATCCCATAGAGATAGTCATCACATTCACATGTAGAGTCATGCAAATCATCTTCACACATACCACCATTATTACTCGCAACACAATCTAAAAATTTGTACGCACAAAGGGTAAGCAAACAACACGCTCAGTGAAGAAATCAGCACACACAAGTACACAAATGCATGAATATTTTATTAATGGCTCTAGTTTATAAACAGACATGCACTATATTGCAACACACCAAGCACAGGCATGAATACTCAAACACGGGTAAGTGAATGATCCACAATTGTTCACTCTGCATGTGAACCATTACTCAAAGAATGAAGATAATGACACCAAGGGTTACGCCAAGGCGGCTACCAGCATTCCCCCCATCATAGGCTTCATCTTGGCATTGACAGAACTAAACTTCAACCCTTTTACTGGTAATGCACCCAATCCCTAAGGTACCTCCCGTCATTAGGTAACACGCTCAGTCCCCGAAGAAAAGCACTTAGAATGCTAATCATCCCTAGGTTCACTCCCTAGAGGAAGGTTACTAACTCATATCCAGTTAACTCCCTTCAATGATCAGTCCCTTTAAAATAAGTCTATACCAAAACTTAAACCCCTATTAGCAAGGGTTTCCAGTTACGGGATGTCGAAACCTAAACCATGAATATTATTAATGCTGCAGAATACGAAGCTTTGTTAGCTGGACTCAAACGAGCCAAAAGCTTGGTGGTAATACAACTAAAGGTGTATAGCGATTCTCAAGTTATAGTTGACATATCGTTGGATAGTATGAAGCCAAACAACCTCACCTCCTTGCATATCTAAAAAAGGCATGGGAAGCAATCGCAAGGTTTCACCGAGTTGAAATTTGATACATACCTTGGGAAAACAACTCATAAACCGACATCCTATCCAAACTGATGGATGCCAATCTTACCAAACTCCATAGTTCTATTTACATTGATGAAATTCATACAGCAAGTATAGATCCAAATTAGGATGTTGCTCCTGTCACACTCGAGCTAAGTTGGATGGACATGCTTCTATCCTACTTGCAAGATGATCAACTACCAATTAACAAACAAAAAGCCTGAAAGGTTCATGCAAAGTTCCGACAATATATTGTTCATGAAGGCATTTTATACATAAAGCCTTTTATGCTACCCTACCTACGTTGTCTCCGCCCATCTGAAGCTGCATTCACCATCATGGAAGTACATAAAGGAATATGTGGAGTCATATGGGAGCTAAAGCAGTTTGCCACCAAGTGTTAGGACGAGGGTATTATTGGCCTCAAATGCTGAAGCAATGCATTGCATATGTCAATGCTTTCAAGAAATGTATGTTTTACGCACCAATTCCTCATATGCCTATAGCTCCTATACAACCCATGTCCAGCCTGACTCCTTTCACCATCTAGAGCATGGACATCTTAGGCCCATTTCCTAAGTCCCGACAGTAGAAAAAATTCCTCATTGTAACTAAGAGGATCGAAGTGAAGCCATATCTTAGGTTACTACCGACCAAGTAGAGATATTCTTCAGAATCTATGTAGTAATACAAATATGGAATTCCCCAAATCCTTGGGACCAACAACGACACTCAATTCACTGCTGATAGCTTCCAATAATTTTGCCAGGACTTCCACATCGAGCATCGAACTACTTCAGTATCTTATCCCCAAGCTAACGACCAAGCTGAAGTCACTAATCAGATTATCCTACAAGACCTTGCCCATCGCTTAGAAGACAAAGAACTCCTGGGTTGATAAGTTACCAATGTATTGTGGTCTTACCAAACTACCAGTCGCTCACCCATAGGTGAGACTTCCTTGATGCTTACATTTGGCTCGAAAGCCTTGCTTCCAGTAGAGGTTGTCCAACCCACCTATCGGGTGTTTAACTTCTCTAAAGAAACTAACTCAGAGAACCTGTGTATTAGTCTCGACATGCTTGAAGATGTATGAAAGACTGCCGCCCAAAGGGTTGCAGTATACCAACAGCGAATAGTGTGTTTTAAAAAATTCAAGGGTACGCACCCGATTGTTCCATGTTGGGGACCTTATCTTGAAGAAAGCTTCGATTTCAATTTCCACAAAACAGGGAAAATTCACCCTAAATTGAAAAGGACAGTATAAAGTCACTACTACAACTCAACCAGGTTGGTACCTCCTATCACATATGGAAGGTACCCCCATACCCCGTTAGTGGAATTCATTCAATTTGCAAAAGTGTTATCCCTAATTGTACCTCTCTTTGAATGTCAAAAACAAATGTGTCTCTCTATTGGATCGGGAACCTAAAAGCCTGACTTGAACATATCATCATACACAACCAAATCGGTATAGGAAACATCACACGGCCTCTCATTGACAGTTGGGATTCAAGTCCTAACAAACTCCGGAATCTGGTATGCCTTCCTAAAGGCAGCAAGCCAACTCTCGGTCAAGATACAACTCATATTGAAGGCTGGCAAGTTAGAGGGAAACGTGGTAACCTCGGAAAACTTACGGTCTGGAAGAATGTGCAAGGCCTGGGAGGCTGAGGTCAAGGTAACACCCGAGCTCCTCACGATGGCAGGCCATTTAATAACAACCGGCTCAGAAGCAGCCTTAGTCCTCTTTGAGGATTCGATGTACTCAGGATCATCCAAATCACACCCAAACCCGGAGGAGATTTTCTCAGATTTCTCACCCTTGACATCAATATCCCACTCCTGAACCTCAGTATCCTCAAACTCATCCATAATGAAAAGAAGATGAGGTAGAAGACTTATTAGGTATGAAAAAGACGAATAGGTCAAAGACAGTTACCGAGTGCACACACACACACCGAGCTGCTACTTGAACAAAGGAAAGCTGAGTTGTAGAGCAACAATCTGGCAGAATAACAAATTAGTAACTCAATATGAGGGAAAAGAAGAAGTGAAGGGGTATATATAAGCCACCTGCTCCACCCTTGACGATGCCACGTGGCGAAACCAGACAGGTTATAGGTCCCGCCCATTTAATGCAAGCGTAGTGGTTAACATTGTCGCCTCGGATCTCGCCTCTGGTAGTGCTACACGGCAATGCAGGATGGGCTACAGGTCTCCTGTTGCCTGCACCAACACTTCAAAATCTGACTTTGACAACAACACGTGGCAAGACTGGATCTATTGTAGGGCTAATTTATTTAATGTGAGCAGTGTACGAATGCAACTTTCGGGATCTCAGAGATATTTCGAAGATTTCCTCAAATATTTTTCTAACCCAACAGTGGTTCGTGAACGAACCAGGACAGCCTATAGGGACAAGGTCGGTGGTTCCTCATCACACTACAACCAAAGAGAAGTTGGCAAGAGCTGAACACGGCTCAAAGGGTTCCGACCTATACCACTCGGTTAAATAACAAAACAAGCATAATCATTGTTCCTGTAAGAACCGTATTCTAAAACCGGGTCTAAACCATGGTTTTATATGATGACAGATGTCCCAATTATAACCAGACCGGAGGGTGAAGCCGAGTGACGAGCCACTCAAATTTCAGGTAAGAAAAAGAATAAAAAAAATGCCTAAACTCCATACCGGTCTCACTATACGGTTGCGGTATAGTGCAACGGTATGTGCAACGTATGGTATACCGGCTGCACTATACCGTTCTGGGTCTCCAACCGGTATGTGCGCCGGTATACCCATTTCCGGCTGTAGATAGACTCCGGTGGCCTTTTTCTCGAATGGAACTTGTTTCCGTTGAGGGAACCTTCCATGGTGGTCTCCCTCATTAATAGAGAGGAGACCTCCATTGCTCCTTCTCAAACACCCTAGCCGTCGGAGAGGCGAGGAGGGGCAAGGAGGAGGTAGCCGCCCAGGAAGGAGAGCACGCCGCCAACCGACAACCGCCGGTAAGTGCCGCGTAGTAAGGTTAGGAGGTCGGATCGGAGCCGCGAAGCGGCGCAATGATCCAAAAAGATTATAGTTTCCATTGTTCTTCCTCATTCGGATCTAATCTAGGTTAGATACGGCGTTCTAGCCAAGATCCGTAGGCCATTAGAAGGCTTGGACCTTAGTAAGGGTTAGGAGAAGCCTTAGAGACCTAACCATTGCCGCAAGGAGGGGAGAATCGAGATCTCGTTTTCGGATCACCGCGGGGTATACGGATGGACTATGGTCCGGGTATGGCCTTGCGGTATATACCGCGAGCACATCGGTCTCACTCAATGAGTCCGAGTGAGACCGTAAGTGCACCGGTATATACCGGTCGCACATACCGGTTGCGGTATGTGCAACCGGTATAGTGCCACCGGTATACATACCGGTGGCACATACCGGTCTCACTATCTTTGAGACCGGTACCCGCAACCGGTGGGTTTTTCGAGCCCGGTTTGCTTGGCCAAACCCGGTTCCGACCCCTGAACTTTAATAAATGAATTCTAACATAAATATGTGATTATGTAGGACCAGAGACCGTGAGTAAGCTCTTTGCGCGACGGGATCAGTATCACGCGTTAGGTAAGGGACAAGACCCCAAACTTAAATTAAATAAAGAACAATAAGCCTTTGTGAATAAGTTTATGAATTTAAATGTTTGTTTGATGTCTGTGCATCTCACATGCCATGTAGTTAATGTTTTTGTTAACATTACATGTTCATGCATTTCATATGCTGGTTGTTGGTGTTGGCATGTATATGTTTTAGTTAGTGTGTGGAATGTGAAGGGGATGTGCCCCGGTATATCCCGGCTAACACTTTTCTCGTATCGTCTATATCTTAGCAAACTCGGTGCGAATAGGGTATCGGGGGGGGACGTGGGTTGTGGTTCTTCCCGCCCACCGGACTCGGCCCTATCTCTATTCGTAGGGAGTAGTGCTAGGGGTAGGGTTGTATAGCCTTTACTTTAGCGGCTTGGTACGACTAGGGTATCGGGGGAGGACGTGGGATTGTGGTTCTTTCGCCCGCTAGACTCGAGCCCTATCTCTAGGTCGTGGGGCCGTCTTGGGTGAGGCTAATGTCCTGTATTGACATCTAGGACTGGTTAGAACGAAACCCACTTGCAAGCCATTGCCAATAGGGGTTTAGGTATTGGTACGGTATGGGGTATCAAGGGGAGGCGTGGGATTGTGGTTCTTCCCGCCCGTCGGACTCGAGTCCTATCTCCATTCGGAGTGAGTGTTGTGGGGCAACAACGGTAGTGTGGTAGGTGTCGATTGGGTGTGCTCACACTCTCGTGCATAGAGGTGCGGTGGCCGCCAAACCTTACCATAGCATATTTGCTAGTTATACCCGCCCAAATTGTAATGTTATCTCATGCATATTGTCGTTGCTTGGTCTTGTCTTCCGGCTAAGTTGTGAGCTCACCCAAATATATATATATATATATATATATATATATATATATATATATATATATATATATATATATATATATATATATATATATATATATATATATATATATATATATATATATATATATATTTCTTTTCGGATCTTGATGCGGGTATACGGTGGAGGACTTCATGACTACTCCAGCTTTCAGCACAGTGGCTGCCCTGGACTCCCAGACAATGGAGGACGAGCATGATGCGTCATGCGAGTGCTCGTTCGTGTCTTTTCTCGGTGATAGGTTTATTTTTCGTTAAGCCTTGTAATAATTATTATTTAAACTTTGATGGATGATGGAATAAGTTGGTATTTATTTAAATTCAATTTAGATCTCGGCTCATTTATTTATTTCCTGCTATGTATTATATCTCTGATTTTGTTAGAATGCTTGGGAATGATTGGTTGACACGGTCTAATGAGATCCTGGTGTGAACCGTGGTTTAGAGCCGGTTCACTCACACTTCTAGTTCAGCTAGAATTGGGGTGTGACAGTTCCATCAGAACTTACAAACCCAAAGAGCAAGGGGCAACAGCCATGGGCGAAATAATCCCACTAATTAGAGAAGAACACGTAGCAAGACACGTGTCCCAACCACAAGAAGACATGTGGCTAAACACATGCAAGTAGGAGAGACTGCCACGCCGGAGGTCAGATGCGTCAAGATCTGACCGCGACAATTACAGGATCACGAGGTCTAACCACATTGCCCTCATCCCTCATCCACAGTGCACAGTCAGTTGGCTTCATCATTGGACCGCAAAGATCTCGGGGTCACGATCGAAGGACTTCCCATAGATCTTCATCCAACGACTTTCAACCCGCACGCCCACAACCAACCGCAAGATATTTGGGATTGAGATGTGGGTGCAATCCGACCTCCCTTATCCATTGCGTGCATCAAGTCCACACAACAGCTCACGACAACTCACTCAGTTGGGCGAAAGGTTCAGGATAAGGACGACCGTTTCGGCAAGATAGATGATCATGCCAATCCCCCAGGGGTAAATCCAAACTTACACCACCCAATGTCTCGCCTATAAATACAACACATCCAAAGATAAACAAATCAAACTCTTTAAGCATAAATTTACTATGCAAAACCCCCGACTCGGGGCTCGTATTCTCATACTGAAGTCCATATTTGCTTTTACTTGGTTCTAACATAGGCATTGGAGTGGCTTTAGGGTTTCCGAACGCGCCCTCACTTGCCTTCTATTTCCTATCTCATAAGTCCAACCAGTCAAAAGAAGCTTAGGCAATTATTGACCCGCAATAGGTCCCACAACCCATGGATGGTGATAAGATCCCGTGGAAAGTACACACGCGTACGTGAACTGAACTCCAGATTTGTCTAGACCAGATATAGAGGGTATCTCTAGGCTGGCACCGTGTTTACCTTTGTGCATATGTAGTATGATATAAGAAAATTCTATATCTTCACTGAACAAGGTTCAATTATTGGAGATTCTATATCTTCACACACACACACACACACACACAACACATAATTTAGTCATGTGATTAAATTTATCATTTGATTTGAATGCAAAGTAAAATGTAATTAACCATTAAATATGAAATGATTTGGAATTAATTATATAGTCATATGATAACTCGTACTATAACGTTTACAAAAGTTTCTTTATTAAATTTAAAATTTTCATTCTATAACAAATCAGAAGCTTAGGCTATGTTAGATTGCATTAATCCGAAGATGTAACATCTAGCATTGAAAGACACAGGTTGAAATAATGACATCTAGCATTGGAAAGGCACAGTTTGAAACAATGCGTTTCCATTTTGATTGGTCGGTTTGGATTTTCGATCTGTTTCAACTGGTTTTTTGGTTTCAGTCTATAATCAATCGATGACCAATGGTTTTTCAATTAGATCCGAGACTAACAAAATATATGAAATTTTATGTTAACTGAACCACCGTTTATTAAACGATCGGTCCAGTTTGAGGATTAATTTTAGTCTTTCCAAGCTGGGTTTTCACACCCCTAGTCAACTCCAATTACTTTTAACTTGATGTGGATAACAGACTTGGAGCTACCTGTCCATAGAAAGTCTACCCCACCTAATTGCCACTTAGCAGATGGCAGACATCGACAATTTATGCCCGTGGATTGTCATCCTACAAAACCACTCACAATTTTGATTGATTTTTATGAATCCCCACCTCTCTTTAGATGTCCCATTTTATTCATTTC
The DNA here is from genome assembly GCA_028583415.1 of Protea cynaroides. NCBI lineage: Eukaryota > Viridiplantae > Streptophyta > Magnoliopsida > Proteales > Proteaceae > Protea > Protea cynaroides. The sequence continues at coordinate 68,890,155 of CM053272.1, read as the reverse complement.
ATTTGAACCTCCAGTTGTGGCTTTCAGCTATATTTAGAATACTTGTTTTCAGGTTCAAATCAATCACGTACAATTTGGTGGGGTGGAACCATGATGGTTTCTTAAGCTGCGTTCAGTATGTATTCCTAGAATGTACATTCCTATTATCAGAATACAAATTGCATTTTTAACCGAAAATAGGAACATCGTTTGGGATATATGTTAGGTCGAAAAGGCTTTGTAGGCTTTGTAACGGTAGAATGCCCAAGATGCAAGGCTACCTCTCTTTCTCATCTTATGTTCGCAGATGATCTCATGATTTTTGCAAAGGCGGAATGCAGATCTATTACTGGAGTCCGTGATATTCTCCAACTATTCTCATCATTTTCAGGGCTTGTGGTAAATCATTCAAAATCTTCTATTTTACTAGGGGGAATTGCTAATGATGTTAGAGGCCAGATTATTTCTACCTCTAGATTCCCTGAAGGCACTCTCCCCATCTCTTACTTGGGTACCCCTCTGGTGCAAGCTAGTTTATCTGCAAGAGACTGCGAGTCTATTATCCAGAAGATGAGATCAAGAATTGAAGGGTGGAAGTCTAGATTTCTATCTTATGTTGGTCATCTGCAACTCATCTCATCAGTCCTTCAAGGTGCTTATTTCTATTGGGCAGGTCTCTTTGGTCTCCCAAGGAAAACATGTACAAATATTGAATCTCTACTAGCAAAATTCCTATGGTCAGGCCCAGATCTCCAGAAGAAAATCCACTATGTTAGCTGGGAAAAAATATGCCTTCCAAGAAAGGAAGGGGGCCTTGGTATCAGAAGAGTAAAGGATATGTGTGAAGCTGGGGTCATGAAACATCTTTGGAATATAATTACAGACAAAAAGAATATGTGGGTTCAGTGGGTTAAAAGGAAGTATATCAATCAAGACTCGATATGGACAGTGAAATCGTCCAAGAAATTCTCCTGGGTTTGGCGAAATCTTTTAAATCTTAGAGATAGGATGAAAAGGAGAGTGGAGTACTCCTTGGGATCGGGGAAGGAGACTTATTTTTGGCTTGACCCATGATTAGGAAATGAAGCTTTATGGAATAGGATTCAAAATGTTGAGATTTACATCCCCTTGGAGTCAAAAATGGCCAAAGTAAGTGATTTTTGGGATGGTGACTCTTGGAAGGAATGCCCTAATAGCGACTTGCAAAGTTTCCGAATCATTTGGGAGGAATTAAATCTCTTCCAATGGCAGCCGATGGGGAGAGAAGACACTATTCATTGGAAAACAACTGATGGATCTAGAAGAGGGTTTTCAATTAAGGAAGCTTGGGAATCAGGCAGAAACTGAGGTACCATAGTGTAGTGGGCAAAAGCTATTTGGTTTCCTACAAATATTCCAAGACACTCCTTCGTCTCTTGGAGGGTGTGTTGGGATGCTCTCCCAACAGCTGATCAGCTTCAAATCAAGAATATAGTGATTCCTTCCCGTTGCCTGTTATGTGAGAATGGGAGTGACAGCAAAACTCACCTGTTCTTTGAATGTGAATTTTCCACCTTCATATGGGAAGCTTGCATGGATCGATGCTATCAAAGAGTGAAGAAGCCGGCTACCTATGATATTGAAGTGGCCCGACTAGCCATCACCAACAGTCGTGGTAATGACATATCATGTGTCCCAAAAATCGTGTTTAATGCTATGGTATACAATATTTGGAAGGAGCGAAATGCGAGGATCTTCGCTACTAAGAAAAAGACAAAGGAGGAATTAGCTTGTGATATCATTCAGGGGGTCCAAGAGAAAATTACTACTATCAAATTCCACGGTCCCAGAAACCCCCTGGAGGTGTTACTTATTATCAACTGGAGCATAGATGTTCACTAGGCCATAGGCCACTGTTGGTGTAATTGGATCCTATTTCTTGTATAGTCCTCTTGTGTTTGGGCCTTGTGCCGTGTACTGCCTAACAGCTGTTTTATTTTCCTTGGGTTTTTTTTTTAATAAATGATATCTATTTACCCAAAAAAAAAAACCGGTAGAATGCCCAAGCAATTCATCGAACACCTCATGGACTAAGAATTAAGCAGTAGTCCAGAGAAATAGAAACGACAAAAAGGTTGGATCAGGACTTGGTAAAGCTTCAAACGGCTGCGATCGAAGATCTTCCATTTCTTTGATGGGGATTCCACCAAGCTCTAAACTCTTCATCCAAGCCATCATGTCCAAACAATAGTGTAGCGGAATCTGAAATGTGAACACAGCCAAGCAACTTTGTCCCACCATTTATGCATATCTAGTGACGTTTGGAATTCAACCACCATCAGAAGCAAAATGTGGCTGATTTCTCCTAGAAATCCACTAATAAACAAATTTAAAAAAGATGCTATTGGAGATCTAAAACCATAAATCAGCAAAAGGGTTGCAGAAGAAAAAAAATCAAATTATTTCCTTACCTAGCCATTGATTTTATGATGATTTTAAAATTTAGAGGAAACTACACTCGCTTAGCTTTCAGCGTCTCTGATAATTAAACGAAGCTCCAGAAAAAACATAGACAAGGAGAAAAAATCCTAAGGAGAGAATCATCAATGTCAAACATCTCTTTCACTTCTCACGGTAGGTAACGAATCCGAGACATAGAAGAGAAGGTTTGATTAGTTTGCAGACTGTAGTTTAGGGGAGTGGAAGAGGAAAAGGGATCATCGTTGGAGTCGAGGGGGGAGGTTGACCATATAGGAGTTCGGAGTTCAGACATATCCATCGTCAGGTCAGAACGACTCACCCCAATTCTCAGCCTAGAACGTGGAATGGACTAAAGATCACGTTCGAGAATACGGTGCATTCTCTAATGCATTCTGGGACCAAACGACATTATTGTTGTCTCAGAATATGTTCCAAGAACGCATACCAAACTTAACATTAAATTAAAAAAAAAAAACCCAAAGGCTCTAGAGATGCCCCCTAGAAAATAGCCAAAACCATCATTTGATTGACAGCATAGTTCCTCTCCTAGAGTAGCAAAGAAAAACTTGCATCTAGCAGTCAAATACACTTGAAAACAAATATTCCCTCCTGAAATTGATTTATTCGTACCTCCAGCAACACCAAGACTCTAATACAACAGCCTTTGAGAGCAATGACAATCAAAGCCACTGATCTGGACATAGTCGTAGAGCTCTGTTCACTTGCACAAGCTAACACTAATAATGAATGGGTCGGGTTCAGCTTGGCCAAACTCAAATCTCTAAGTATTTCAGGCTTACAGTTGTAACAACCATAGCACTTGAGACATTACATTCAACAACTGAGATTAGATTTCAAAGGAATACCAAAATGAAACATCCAACCGCTGCAACTCAGTGGAAAATGAACAAGATTCACTGTAAGTCGATGCACTTCCCAAGACTGGAGCAAAATACATTTGCATGCCCGGTGAAGAGCTCCACAACAAAAAAAAAATAGGGTCTCTTTCCTACTTCTTTAACACTTACCTACACAAGGAAATTTATACCCATCAGCAGCAGCATTATGCCAAAAATCCATATTGAAATTTTAGATCACCCTGTCATGTGTGCAGATGAGATATGTGATAAGAGGATCCCATGCCTATGTTATTGACAAAATTACTAATACAAACAAGCATTAGAGGATCAAAAGTGCAATGAGAGAAAATTAAAAAGATGCTACTGTCCATTATAATAAAATGGCATTTTTGTAATTTTATGAACCTTCGGATTCACTTCTGAAGCTTCACCAGTGGGCTGGAAGCAATGTCCTCTATCACATGCATCCACCCAAAACTATTAATACATATCCATGTTTGCCACATGGCATGCGAACATTAAAGTTCACCTATATATCAGATCCAATGACCATAAACTTCCAACATGTTTTCATGATGAGGATAAGACCTGAAGTTAGGGGATCCCATCTAGAGAATAATTAGAACAAATAACATTTTCAAAAACCATAATTTGATCATTTATTCGAATGGTCGGTCTCAGAAAAGCATCAAAAGAATAATACTTTGATCAAAAGTTGAGATATTTTCATGCATATCATAGATTCTCCATCAAACATGTGATACATGGTATGATCTAAAGGGCCAGATGTTTGACCTGCACCCAAAATCCCAGATCAATTTGGATTTTGTTTGATGGTCTTACCACTGCTGACACCATGGATTCTGAGCCAGTATATTCCTCTGAGGATTCTAAAATCCTACATTGTAAGTACACATTACTAAGAGTGTAAGATTTAGTTATAGTATGTGCACGGCCCACACATGAGGGCCTTGAAACCCATGAAGGGTAAGAGAACAGATAGGGAAAAATGCAAGGAAAAGTCCTGCAAATTGTAGCTATTGGATGATCCCCACAGGTTGATGGATGCAAGCAGAATCCTGCTCCTCTAGTTGTGGGGTCTACCAATGTCATGTGTGGATTCCGGATGACTTAATGTTTAACCTAATGAATTAATTAATTATCTTGGGTCTAATATCATGGGTTGAACCATTAGCCTAGTGGTTGGACAAAGGTGTGGGTTTAATAGAGGTCACATGAGCAAATCCTCACAAACACAAAAGGAGAGACTTAGATCCTATTTTTTATGCTTTTAATTTGTCACTTCACAATAGCTTGGCATGTGGAAAAACTTGAGAGCCAAGAATACAACCTTAGAAGCTTAGTGGTACTAGGAAAGGGGGAAAGGAGATAAAAAGGAAATCTGTGAGAATTGAAAAGGAGAATATGAAGAGAGATAGGAGATCTCCCCCCAATTCGCAAGAGCATGCCATGTGGTTAGTAGATTGATAGAAGAAAGAAAAGGAGATTAGATAGAAGTGGGAGATCTTCCTCCAGTTTGTAAGTGATGTAGGACTGAATTGATGATTAGACAGTCCCAAGAAGCAATATCTTATACAGAAAAACTGCCCGGATTTCCAAACTTGATGCACAGATCACAATATGTGATTATCGGACAGAATAAAAGAACTACTAATAGATCAAGATCAGCTGGTCAGATGATAAAAAAATCAGATCAAGTCTTCCTCTTAGAAGGCAGAAAACTCGATACTAATATGGGACTGATCTAATGGTGGATCTTATCTGAAATCATCAAACTTGGGGTAAAAGTTTCCCATGAAAATCTAAGGAAAATATGATCGAAACAGGACCAGAAATCTCACTTACTAGCAATAAAGTAATGCAGGAATATCTTGAGGAACTGGAAAGCAGCAACCAATAGGAAACTGAACATTAGATGATCCACCTGGGCTTCCCACCGCAAGGTATCAACTAGATCTGTTACGAATGATGAAATATGTGTTTATGTCTAAGTTTGATGTATGTGAGGATAAGAGTGCTGACTTATTCCACACCTACTTTCTCACTTACTTTCCTTCTAGGTTGTTTCTTCTTTTATTTTGTTTCCTTGTTATTGCCCTCTTTGGGTTGTATCCTATATCTATAAATATTGAATGCATTGGGCAATCCACAATCACAATAGTGACTCCCATAATTACAGAATTCTTTCTCTCTTCTCTCTCCCTTTTCTCTTTATTTATTCACATGTTATCAAAGCAAAGTCCTTAGGAATTATTACATAACTTTATATCTTGTTCTTTTTTACTTACAATACTCTTTTGATATTGATTGATTTTCTATTCAATATCAAAGTTGCAACTTTAAGAAAAAAGGGGGTGAGTTCACCTCCTAATTTTTTGTTCTACCAAAATGTGATAATAATATCGATTTTATTGAGGAAGTATTCCTTTGATGCTATTGGTTGGTGAAATCGATTTTATGAAGGAGGATTTTCTATTGATATGTGGTGAAGCTACTGTGAAGCGTATCAATTGTTCGGATCTACATGGAAGAAAAATCTGGTTAGTTAAATCATTATTTTGATTCATATTTTCTGGTTCGTTTTTTCTTTTGGAGGAGATCGATTGGTGAATATCAAGTCTCGATTTATCTTGTTGCCTCTCAGTTGGCTGAAGTATTGAGATCAGGTTTTTTTTTTTTTTTTTTTTTTTTGTGTTGCTTTTCAGTTGGCTGAACCGATTATTGAGATCTCTTATTTGTGATATTAATGGCTGAAATTTCTGAATCCAAGACCACTATGATTGAGATGGTGTCTTCTTCTCATTAGATTATGAAGAAGAAACTGGAAGGACTTAAACAATTTTCAGCAATGGCGAAAAATTGTTAAAAATTGTTACGTTGGTTTTGACAAGACGGGATCAACAAAGTCACCTAACGAAAGCCAAATCTAGTACCGATACTACTTGGGACACTGTTGATACTCGAATTTTGGGCCAACTACTCAATTATATGGACAATTCTATTGTAGACCTCGTTACTTACATCAACACAATAAAGGAATTATATGGGATTATTTAAATATTTTGTATTCATGTCACAATAATTTATCCCGCAGTTATGAGCTGTCACAACAAATTTATTGGGTGGATCGGAAAGGTCACCCTATTACACAATACTCGTGTATTACGGGTATCTCGTGACAATACCCATGAGGCTGCTCCTATGGATAGTTCGGCCTTTGTTTCTCTACAATCTGGTCATTGAATGGATCGTGGTTCTTCTGGTCGTGGTGGTGCTGGTCGTGGCCAGACTCTTGGTACACCAGCTCCACAGACCATTATGGTACACCAGCTTGCACTTGCCATAATTGTGGGAAGCCTGGTCATATTCAACACTTCTGTTGGAAGCTTCACGGCAAACCCCCTCAGCAGCAGTTTGCCAACTCTGCCTCCAATCCTGAGTTTCATATTTCTTCTACATCGTTTGAAGGAAAGATGGTCCAAATGACTGATGATCAGTATGCTTGCTACAGTCAATATCAGACTACCTAGCCCGCCTCGTCTTCCACTGCTACTTTTGTCCAGATAGGTAATGCCACTGCGTTTCTCCTCTTCTCGCCCCTGGATAATTGATTCGGGTGCTTCTGATCACATGTATGGGGTTTTAGTTATATTTTCTCCCTCTGTCCCTTTACTTCCAGTGTCACTTTGGCTGATGGCTCTTCGGTCAAAGTCAGTGGCACAGGGACTGTTCATCCCAAACCTTCTATATCTCTATCTTCGGTTCTCCATTTATCTAATTTCCCATTCAACTTATTATCTGTCAGTAAGCTTACCTCTACTTACAACTGTTCTGTAACCCTTTTTTTTTTTTTTTTCTGATTCTTGTGTTTTTCAGGATCTTACAACAAAGAGGACGATTGGTAGGGGCCAAGAAAAAGAGGGACTACATCTACTTAAGGAATCATCGTCTGTTGCCTGCTCAAGTGATCTGCCTCTGCATCAGCTTCATTATCAGTTGGTTCATCTATCTCTCCATAGTTTGAAAAGACTTAATCTACGTTTTCTTTCTCTTTCTAGCTTAGACTGTGAGTCATGTCAATTTGGGAAGCTCCACCATGTGAGTTATTCCCCTCGCGCCAAGAAACGGTCTATGCCTATGCACCCTTTTTTCTTTAGTCCACTCTAATGTATAGGGACCTTGTCCGGTCACGTTTAAGTTAGGATTCATTATTTTGTTACTATTGTGGATGATTTTTTAAGAGTTACCTGGATTTATTTAATGAAAAATCGTTCAGAATTATTTTCTATCTTCTGTGCTTTTGTTCAAGAATTTCAGACACAATTTCAAACATCTAGTTGTGTTTTCCGAAGTGGTAATGCTAAGGAATATTTTGAGGTCAGTTTTCTCACTTTATGGCCAAATGGAGCATTGTTCAACAATCTTCTAGTCCTGATGTAAGACCCGTGCCCAAAGCCCCGTTATGATCTGACCATTTTGGGCATGTGTTGGGTCTTTCCACGTGCGAACACATTGTATTGACACGGCCATAGACGATGACATACCCATGAGGTGACACCAAACCACTATCTTGAACATTTTATATCATTAGAGGGCACGAAAATGCACTAGGAGAAGTCTCAGACCCATCTCATACGATCATCAAGTCCCTAGCACGCACGCACTTAAAGCTAACCGACCAAAAAGGAGGTCCAACACGAGGCAGAGGTGGTGCGGTCAAACATCAGCCGCACGCTGTGCCGCCACACCTCCAGGCGCGAAACTAGTTGAAACGGACTGGCCGCAAGACCCATTGATTCGAATTCAAACTTCTTCCCTACATGGTAGGTCTATCACCAATGGCCTATTCATGGAAGGTTGACCTTGATTGAGTCTAGAATGGAAGGAAAAGGAGGAGAATCTTCTCCATTCCATTAGTGTGTCCACCATATCGTTTTGGGATTGTAGTGGATTCATTCTACCCATTCAATCGCCCAAATCAAAAAGGATTGGGAAAGGAACTCTGACACACTAACAAGAACGAGAAAGGGGAGAAGAAGAAGAGAAGAGAGGAAGTCTCTCTCTGATTACCGCCCAGCAGAGAAGGAGACAAAGAGGAAGAAAGGAACTTACCGCGGGATCATCAACTTGCTTGCTGGAGAGATTGAATGAGATTCCCTCTGTAAGTATTTCTACACTTCAGTTGTAGATCAGACTTGCGAAGTAATGGATCAATTAATCTAAAATCCTAATGGATTGTAAAGAGTTCATGAATGGTGTAAAGAAAATAATATTGTACATGTTGAGGAATCACCCTCGATGCAATAGTAAGCCATGATTGAATCACAAAGGGAGAAATACCTTTCCGCAGTGATGGAAGCCTTGTGCCATGTGAGCTTTTGTTCACAGAATCGGATCAGGAACAATAATGCATACGGTAAGAAGGATGACGGATAATAAATCAATGGACTGAGAAAGCTAACTATGTATTGTAGTATGACCTTAGAAGGACTGATAAAGACTTGAGACCATGACTCATTAGCGGATCCGCAGAATGGAAATCGGATCTGGAGTTTAAAACCAGATCTGAGATCTCGGTGAATGGTCAAATCAAAACGGTATCCAAACCCTAGTGTAAACTCGGATCCAAGAGCTGAAACTCCTTATTCCCAGTAAGAAAAATAGGGGAAACCACTCGGTGAAAGTTGATGGCCATCAGACCACGTTTCGACGTGCGGTCAACGGGACTTGCCTCACCCCCTATCAGTCGAGACGTGCGGTCGATGCCATCAGCAGCACACCATTCAAGTGCCAGATTTCGGCCAAACTTGGCCAGTGACTTCTTATAATTTATGTTGAATTGTTTAAGGGCTGGGAACCCAGTAATGACCATTCTTTGATGCGAAACCCCGTGTGCATCATGTATGCCAGAGGTAGAGTTTGGTCTACACCCTAAAACTGTTGAATGATGGAATGACTTGTTTGTAATAAACAGAGATCCTCTTATTTATAATGTAAGAATGAATACAAAGAAAGAAAGAGGTAGTATAGGTAGTACAATACAAGTAGTACAATGAGGGTAGTACAAGTAGTACAATTGTACAATACAGGTAGTACAATGAATCTAGACAAAAAATGAAATACGTAATAATCTCAACACTCCCCCTCAAGTTGGTGCATATATATCATGCATGCCCAACTTGGACAATATCATATGGAAGGATTTCCCTGGCAGACCTTTAATGAAGATGTCTGCTAGCTGGTCCTCTGATCTGACAAACGGAATCTCGATTTGTCTACTGTCCAGTTTCTCTTTGATGAAGTGACGGTCTACCTCAACATGTTTTCTCCTATCATGCTGAACCGGATCATTAGCAATGCTAATGGCTGCTTGATTATCACAGAATAATTTCATGGACTGGTTACACATAACCTTCAAATCTTTGAGTAGTCGTTGTAACCATAGTAATTCGCATATTCCATGCGCCATTGCTCTATATTCTGCTTCTGCACTGGATCGGGCAACCACATTTTGCTTTTTACTGCGCCAAGTTACCAGATTGCCACCCAAGAATGTGCAATAACCAGAAATAGACTTACGATCAGGACTTCCTGCCCAATCTGCATCAGTGTAAGCGTCTACCTGGATTTGTTTATTTGGTGAATCTGAAATGGCATATGCTTCCATTTTCAGAGGGTCATTAGGAGATAATAAGATTCCTCTTCCAGGGGCTAACTTTAGGTAGTGCAGTATCTGATAGACAGCCTCCATATTTGTAGAGTATGGGTCGTGCATAAACTGGCTTACCAAACTAACTGTGAATGGAATATCTGGCCGTGTGTGGGCAAGATATATGAGTCTGCCAACAAGTCTCTGATATCTTCCTTTGTCTTCTGGTGTGCCTTCTTTTGCCCTTAGCTTGGTATTGGGATCGAGAAGAGTATCACAAGGTCGAGCCCCAAGTAACCCTATTTCTGAGAGAAGATGAAGAACATACTTTCTTTGAGACAGATAGATGAATTTTGCAAATTTGGCAACTTCAATCCCAAGAAAGTACCTAAGTTTGCCAAGGTCTTTGATCTCAAACTCCTTCCCTAGAAATGCCTTTAGTTTCGTGATTTCATCATTGTTATTGCCAGTAATGATGATATCATCTACATATACAAATAAGGCAGTAAAAGTGTTAGGGGAATGTTTTATAAATAAAGTATAGTCAGCATTGCTTTGAACATAGCCAAATGCTACCATAGCTTTATTAAATCTTCCAAACCATACTCTAGGGGATTGTTTTAGACCATAAAGAGATTGCTTCAACTTGCAGACTTTTCCTTGGCTTTTATCATCTGTGAAACCCGATGGACAGTCCATATAGACATCTTCAATAAGTTCTCCATGAAGGAATGCATTTTTTACATCTAACTGTTGCAAGTCCCAGTTGTGATGTACAGCACAGGACAGTAAAACCCTTATGGTAGTCATTTTGGCCACTGGAGCGAAGGTTTCTTGGTAATCAATCCCATATGTTTGAGTATATCCCCGTGCAGCCAATCTAGTCTTGCACCGATCAATAGTCCCATCTAGTTTTTGTTTCACTATAAAGATCCACTTGCATCTTACTGACCTTGATCCTGCAGGAAGTGGAACAAGATCCCATGTACCATTTTTCTTCAGAGCCCTCATTTCTTCCACCATTACAGCTTTCCACCTTTCATCCATAATTGCATCCTGCCATTTTTGAGGAACAGACACAGAAGAGAGCGAAGACATAAAAACACGGAAAGAAGGGGAAAGGGAGTCATAGGTAGGAAACATAATTGAAAATAGGATGTGGGGTGCAGGCCCTAGTTCCTTTTCGAAGTGCAATTAGAAGATCAAGATCAGAAGGAGTAAGTTCCTTACCAGAAAAAGGCTCAGTAGACTCAGTTTCTGGATCCAAGGCTAGCGAAGGGAGATGTGCAGGAGTGGTAGTAGCCTTTCCTTGCTTGTCTTTGGCACGGCTATAAACTTGCAGAGGTGGCTTGGTGATTGGATGCTTGGATGGTGCAGCTGTATCGAGCACTTGTTCTTGAACTATTTCTGGTACATCAGGTATATCTGGTATAAGTACATTAGGGATATCAGGTGCATCTTCAATTGTCTGTGTCTCCCCCTGAAGAGGAGCCTGATAATAAGAGAGATGCTCATGAAAAATGACATCTCTACTAACAAGGACCTGACGAGAGGGAGAATGATAACACTTGTATCCTTTTTGTGTTGCAGAATACCCTAAAAATATGCACTTTAATCCACGTGGATCAAGCTTGCCAAGGGAACGATGGTTACGAGCATAACAAAGACAACCAAAGACTCTAGGAGGAAGAACAAAATCAGAATTTCCACGTAAGATGTCCAAGGGAGCCTTGTTGTCTAAAACTCGAGAAGGAAGGCGGTTGATCAAGGATGCTGCAGTGAGGACAGCATCACTCCAGTATTGAGCGGGAACATGTCTATCAAACATTAGTGCTCTAGCTGTTTCGAGTAAGTGGCGGTTCTTTCTTTCGTGACTCCATTCTGAGCAGGAGTGTCCACACAACTTGTCTGATGAATTATCCCGTTATCAACCAAGTATTGCTGAAAAAAATCCTTCAAGATATTCCTTACCATTGTCACTACGAAGCATCTTCAACTGAGTTTGAAACTGCGTCAATGGCAGAAGCATGGAAAGACCTCATTTTTTTGACGCATCAGATAGACCCATGTAGTACGAGTGTGACAATCAGTAAAGGTTACAAACCACCTATGACCAGAAATAGTGGTAGTCCGTGTTGGACCCCAAACATCAGAATAGACTAAATCAAAGATACAAGGACTTCTCGAAACAGAAGGTAAATAAAATACGAGCCTGTTTGGCCAAAACACAAGCTTCACATAATAACTCGTCTTTATTACATTGTTTAAATAATTTTGGAAAAAAAATGAGATAGAACAGTAGAAGAGGGATGCCCAAGACCGCGGTGCCACTACTGAAGGGTATTGACTACATAATGGGAGGAAGGTGCTAAACGACCATTGTCAAGCAAGTACAGGCCACCATGCACACTACCATGTCCAATCGTCTTCCCGTTTTCCAGATCCTGAATCATAAAATAGGTAGGAAAAAATATTACTTTACAATTTAGCGACTTTGTAAGACTACTAATGGAGAGTAAATTTGTGGATAAATTAGGAACATGTGGAACGGAATTCAAATTAAGGGAGGAAGAACAGTGGATGGATCTAATTCCAGATATAGGAGAGAGGGATCCATCAGCGACCATCACAGTATTATGTCCAGAAGAAGGAGAGTATAAATAAAAGGACTCAGACGAACCAGTCATGTGGTCAGTGGCTCCAATATCTATAACCCACGGGCTAGAGACAGAGAAAGCACAATGACCATTATGAGAAATACCTGACTGAACAAAAAAAGAACCTGGATTGGTAGATGCAGATGTGGATGATTGATTGGTAGTCGCAGGAGGTAGTCGAAGGAGATGCCGGAGAGTCTGAAGTTCTTGTGCAAAGAGTTGTGGCAGAGGACCAGTAAGACGATTTGCTTCAGTTTGATGTGCCTGAGGTGCGTGGGAGGACTTTGCATTGTGCATACCTTTTTCCCGGCGTTTTGCTTCAAAATCTGCCGGTTTGCCATGAAATTTCCAGCATGTGTCTTTAGTGTGCCAAAGCTTGCTACAATACTCGCATTTAATAGCATCACGGAAAACAGGAGGACTCTTGTATGTCTGAGTATTTATCTGGAGAGCAAACCTATCCAGAACAGAAGGAGACAACATTGTTATTCGTTGTTGGTCCTCTAACTGAACCATGGAATAAGCCTGTTCGAAGGTGGGGAAAGGGTCCCTGCTGAGAATCTGTGAGCAAATAAGATCAAGCTCCACATTTAGTCTTGCCAGAAAATTATAAACCCTGTATTTCTCTTCCCTTTTGTGAAATAGGGTAGCATCTTCTTCACATTTAGCATCAATAGAATCGTAAAAATCAATTGTTTGCCAATAGCTCCTCAACTTAGTATAATATTGGGATACAGTCAATTCTTTTTTGATAGTTTCATGAACATTTTTTTTAATGGCATAAATTAAAGCAGCATTCCCAACTTGGGAATAGGTGTCCTTAGCAGACTTCCAAATTTGTGCAGCAGTATCCAATAACAAATAGCCCTCGGCTATAATGGGTTGCATGGAATTGAGGAGATATTGCATTACCAATGAATTTTCAACATGCCATTTCTCCAAAACAATGTCCTTGGTCAGAGATTTTTCCTTGGTGCCGGTGAGATATCCCGATAATCCCTGAGCTGTAATTGAGAGTTGGGTGGCCCGAGACCACATTAAGTAATTACCACCATCAAGTTTAGTGGTATTAGTGGGAATAGTGAGATTGTCCATTTTAAAACTCTCTATCCCAGAAGAGGTTACTTCAGATGTCATCCTTGAGTTGTGTATTCAAGAACAAACACCCAAAAACAATATAAATAGCCTCTCTGTTTGGTTATAACACAATATATGGAGATCAAAGTAGAAATATTACTTGTCAGATATCCTAACTAGTCCCATGTGCAACATAATATATGGAAATCAATTCTGGTTTGCACCCACTTTTTTGTTTATTGGGGTAAACTCGGAAACTCATAGATATCCGACCATACTGAACCATATTATTAATATCCAGACTGATAAAAAAAATTGATTTCTAATAAAGAGAATAAAAAAATGATCCGTAATAAGGGATAAAAAAAAGGGCAGTACCTATATCATTGTATGATTCCCTCTTTGCTTACTGCCCCTAGTAGGGAGAGAAAAAAAACAAAAGAAAAAGAAAAGAAAAGAAGGAAAGTCGGTGGTCGGCGGTGGTAGGTTGGCAACGGCGGTGGTGAGGCGGCGGAGGGATCTGGCGATAGAGCTAACTTGGCTCTGATACCATGTTGAATGATAGAATGACTTGTCTGTAATAAACAAAGGTCCTCTTATTTATAATGTGAGAATGAATACAAAGAAAGAAAGAGGTAGTATAGGTAGTACAATACAAGTAGTACAATGAGGGTAGTACATGTAGTACAATTGTACAATACAGGTAGTACAATGAATCTAGAAAAAAAATGAAATACGTAATATTCTCAACAAAAACGACCAATGACTTGTCACCTCTGTAATATGAGAGCTTAAACCCAACCTATAGGAGCTAAGCAACCTTTATGGGGTGCGGACATTGTCATTTGACCACACGGAAGCGTGCGACCTATGGCACGTGCCGCACACCTGGTGGTCAAGACCATGCGAGTCGAAGCCATGTGCCGCTCGAGATTTCGACCTTAATTGTCGACCATCTTTGGTCAATGACTTTTTATAATTTTTTGAAACCTAATTAAGGAGTTGGATCCCTGAAGTCATGTTTATAGCTATGTATTCTCAGCTATTTCGATATTAACCCGATAACCTGTTTAGTTAGCTTGTTGTTAACTATCGTCAATGCTAGAAACCTCTAGACAGCATGTGTTGGACCTTAGAAATTAATAATCTGATCTCTATGTAGTGCTAGAACACACCTGACTTCATTTGAAGAAGTCCTTCTTAGTATTAAGGTTAATTGAAGGTGATTTCTGATTAATGTGTGTGTTGTCTCATGGTGTGTTAGCCCACACTTCACCTACCTTGTATGGACAGCATGGTTATTATACGTTAAAATTTATGCTTAGTCTATGTACAGTAACAAATGGAATTACTAATGAATCCCTAGATGCTATGACATGAGAAACAAACACTAAAAAGTAGGCATTAATTATCAAATAAGCTACTAACATTGTGAACACTAGAATAATAAGCTTAAAGAGAAACTGGATTAACTCTATTGGATAATACATTAATGAATATTATTGCTTATGATCTTGATAGAGATACGAGGACTCTGGTAGGCAAGTACCTGATCGGATTTACTATAGTTTACCCCTTATCTTTTGGAAAGGGAACTAAACCTCTTGGATGTGTATGTTTCTCTTATTTATTATGTTGTGTGATGGTGTGAGATTGATAACATGCTCTTGTGTGATAACATTCCATCCAATAAACTGTTCTGTGTGATCATGCATATGCATCTTTGCGTTTGGGATCAAGAGTGCCATGTAGTGGGGGAACGAGTAGAATGGGACGCTCGTGACCTCATGAACACGATTGATCCATGTTTGATTCATGATGTTTGGTTAAGTCAGTAAGGAGGAAGGTGGGTGGAATGAGATGCTTGCACAACTTCTTACTAGCGTTGCTTTGCATTGATCATATGTAACCTAGCCAAGTCACAATGTCCTATGTGGCGAGCGGACGGGGTCGGAAGCTTGGCGACGTTATGGTCTAGTAATATAGCTAATTAGGTGGACATGGCTAGTTGAACATTAGTAACCCGTATAACTGTACCCCTAACCATTAGAGGGTTATGTAATGGCATGGGTTAAATAAAAAGGTGGTATGAACATAGCTGCGATGCTCCTCATGGCCGGCGTAATACGGGTGAGCGGGCAAGTCGACTAGTGGGATTATCATCTCCTTAAGTAGCTGGTGTAATATAGGCTTGGGATGAGTTGTGGGCAAGTGGCCAACGTAATACGGGCTTGTACAATAACGACGGATGAGACTGCATGTGCGAGTTGGTATTCATTCGTAGTGGAGACCCGTGCAGCCTAGAGACTCTATGCGTGGGTTGTCTTGAGCTGGCACTTACAGTTATTTACCAGACCGTAGTTGATAATTGCATACATTTGCTTGTTACATATTTAGTTTTCTTGCTAAGCTCAGTGGTTGAGCTTACCTTGTGTACACAAACTATTTTTAGATGTTGCAGATTCTTCGTTTGATGCTTCAGGTCATTCATCCGGTGTGGAGGATGAAGATAGTGAACCTGAGGAAGATGTCTCTGATCCATCGTGCGATGCGTAGATTTACTTCTAGGCCTAGGATGTGCCTATTTCATTATTGTTTTGGTTTTGGGATTTTATTATTTTGGGTTTACATTTTGAATAATCCTTGAACAATGGATATTACTTTAATTTGGATTAATTCTAGATAATTGGATAATTGTTTTAAATTATGTTGGGTTTGGAACAATGTTTAAATGTTTATTTGGATTTTAATAATTATAAAAATTTTGAATAACTTGGATTGAGTTAAGTTAAACCTTTAGATGTTAGCTTGTACTTTAAAGACTACCGCTACTCAATGTATCTCTTAATTTATGTTATTATTCTAATTGGAATTGAAATTAAAAATGTTTATGTTACACTGATATTTTATAATTAATGCTTTGGAATTAATTGGTGGAATACCGTGATGTGTGTTCCTGGAAGGGGATTTCTTGTGCCCTGAAAGGATGAAGAGATCCCGTTGCATTCCATAGTACCGATACGTCGGGAACGGAGTGTGACACCTGACACACCTCAACAAAATGGTGTTGCAGAACGGAAAAATCGTCATTTGATGGAAGTTACATGGTCCCTTCTTTTTTAAATGAAGGTGGCCAACCTTTTTGGGGAGATGTTGTTTTGACAGCATGTTATCTTATTAATCACATGCCGTCCTCTGTTTGAGTGTTGGTATTCCCTACTCCTTGTTGTTTCCATCCGACCACTTTTTGTGCTACCTACCCGTATCTTTAGATGTATCTGCTTTGTTAAAGATCATCTTGGTTTGTCTAAACTGGACCCTCGTGCTCTCATGTGTTTGTTCGTCGGGTACTCTCGTACTCAAAAGGGCTATCAAAGAAACTCACATGAATCCAAAAAATATTATGCCACAGGTGATGTGTCCTTTTTTTAGTCCACCCCGTATCCAGCTAGGTCATTTATTGCATCTGAATTGGATGATGATCTCCCTACATACATTGTCCAACATTCTGTACGCAAGTACCTCCTCCACCGATCATCCAAGAGGTTTATAGACAACGTCATCGGCTCGATCCGGAGCCCCCAGCCTGCCTTGCACCTACCATCTCTCCTTCATCTGAGGATCTCGTATCAGAGTTAAGTACATCTTCCTCTAATCTTGACATTCCTATTGCTCTTCGTAAGGGGGTTCGGAGTTGTACTCAACATCCAATTTTGAACTTTGCCTCTTTTCATTGCCTCTTCCTCTAGTTTCTCTACTTCCTTTCATTCTCGTCTAACCACTATTAAAAGTTATCCCCTTCCCAAGTCTGTTGCAGAGGCATTATCTAGTCTTAGCTGGAAGACAACTATAAAAGAAGAACTATTGGCTTTGGAAGTCAACCATACGTGGGATCTTGTCCCTCTCCCTATGGCCAAATCTGTTATGGGTTGTAGATGGGTATATCTGGTCAAGGTCAACCATGATGGGTCCCTTGCTCGTTTGAAGACATGCCTGGTCGCCTAGGGTTATGCACAGGTGTATGGTGTTGATTATCTGGATACCTTCTCTCCAATGGCCAAGCTTGCTTCTGTCCGCATCTTGATCTCCCTTGCTACTTGCCATCACTGGCTGCTGCACTAGTTAGATACATGGTTCAAAATCTCGACAAGATCTCGGCATCTTGAAGTTCTCAAATAGGTCGAGACAAGATCTTATACGAGACGAGATCTCAAGATTCTCGACCAGTTCTCAACTGGTTTCGACATTTTCAATCATTTCTCGACATTTTCGATCAGTTTTCAACTGGTCTCGACATTTTCAATCATTTCTAGACATTTTCGATCAGTTTTCAACTGGTCTTGACATAATGTATTAATTATGATTGTATGATCTACTTAACTAGTTTGGGTTTTTTTTTACTATGACAATTAACTAATTAAGTACTATTATATTTATTCTTCTCCTAAAATATAATTTTACTGCCTCATTTAGCCTTCTTTGATCTTCTACTAGTGTAACATTATGTAAAATAGCCAATGTTACCCTAGGTTTACATTTAAACTTCAAACCGACACTGCCAAACATGGGTGTAAACCCAAATAACCACCATGTATGATTATTTTTTTAATTTTATTATTTAAATGTGATTATGTATGCTAAAAGAGTGATTTCCTAGAGTATCAAGCCTTAAAATGATCATTTGAGCCCTGACACACTTTTTAAGCCATCGTGGCTTTTTTACAGTGTCTCGCCGAGATCTCAGTTTCTCAGAGGGTCGAGACACCCTCAAGACTCGAGATCTTGGTTAGATGTGAATAACGCTTTCTTGCATGGTGACCTCTATGAGGAGGTTTATATGGAGTAACCTCCTCATTCTGTTGCTGAAGGGGAGTCTGGTATGGTATGTAAATTGAAGAAATCACTATATGGGTTGAAGCAGTCTCATCGAGCATAGTTTGGACATTTCACAAAGGCGTTCTCAGCTTTGGCTTATCCCGATGTGATAGTGATCACTCAGTGTTTTATCGACATTCTTCTAAAGCAGGGAGGATTTTTTTTGTCATCTATGTTGATGACATAGTAATTACATGAGATGACAATACCGGTATCAAGTCACGTGATGTCTCCGAGATACATAGGAGATTTGGACATTTGTTCCCAAATTCGGTCCAAAGGTCATGTCAGCCTTTATCGACATCTTTTTACATCAGTTTTACACCTCGGTTTAGTAGGCCTTGGACACAAAACCCTGTTCGAATTACATTGTTGGACTTGATTCTCAGACATTTCTGGTATACATAGGCAGTTTGGGATATTGGTACCAAATTCAATCCCATCGCCCTCATTTGGGCTTGATTCATTTATTTATATTTGACTTCAAAATAATCACATCATTATTTGAATTTTCAAGTTTAAATTTTGGTTTCCAAATGGGCATTTACACATTATTTTTTCAAATCTGGATTTTTATGTGTTTCAATCAATTTTAAACCGGTTTTAACATTTTTAAATCAAATGTCTCATCTCCTCGAACTACGTGTAGAACCTGATTATCAGACATTTTTGGGATATGTAGGCAATCTGGGCAACCCCAGATTCGGTTCACTGTCTTCAAACTTTTATTTGATTTTATTTTATTTTCACATTTGAGTGTAAGGGGGCTTAGGGCCAATAAGTGATAGGAATATGAGTGAAATCGGATAGATCACTTATGAAATTCGACAATTCGTCAAATTGGCTTGATTACGCCATCATCCAATCGCCATTTATTAATCCCACATTTTAATTTTATTTTATTTTATTTGCTTCATAACATGTTTCGCTGAACCTTCGATTAGGATAATTTAGTAACTTGATTTAGGATCCCCCCTGAAGCCTAGTCATCCATTGACCATGAATATCAAAACATTAGAGTATAGGAAAGGAATAGTATGGGAGACTGATTTTCAGATCGGGCAGTTTAGGGACCTAACACCTTCCTAGACCGTAACCTTGACACCTACTCGATCTCTGAGGAGGTTAAAACCTGATTTATGGGTTATAAGTCATAGATGTCTCTCCTAGCAAGATGACAATTTTAGAGGTCATAGACCTTAATCTAGGTGGCGACTCCAAATTCATTTTGGTCTATCAGCGTGGGTGGACAAGGAGGGCGAGCCTTGGTGTGACGGTAAGGTTGTCATATTGCAACCTGGTGGTCACGGGTTCAAAAGACGGAAACAGCCTCTCCATGTTGTGGGGGTTAGGTTGCATACATTCTGCCCCTCCCCAGACTCTGCAGTAGCGGGACCCTCATGCACTGGGACGCCCTTGGCGTG
This sequence comes from Protea cynaroides, assembly GCA_028583415.1. NCBI lineage: Eukaryota > Viridiplantae > Streptophyta > Magnoliopsida > Proteales > Proteaceae > Protea > Protea cynaroides. The sequence goes on along the minus strand of CM053272.1, from coordinate 68,870,153 downwards.
GGTGGACAAGATCACAAGGCGAAAGCCATTGATCTCTTTTTTGGAACAACCCCTCATTTTCCATTAGATTTCAAATTAACTTTCTTTCGTGTCACGAGAGTGATGCAATACCAGTGTACCACAGGAGAAGCCAGCAGCTAAGCCACCAGCCAAGCCAACAGCCTAGCCGACTGGACTACTAGCTATGGACAGCTGTCGGCCAGCTGTCCATTAAAAGGATCTTCTATATTAGTTATTGCCATGTTAGTTGCTAGCTATATTAATTGCTCCCAAAAATAATTATTGCTAATATTGGATACGTGCCTAAATTTAAGTTTCTGTTTTCAGTTTTAGAAAGTTTTTATTTTTAGTTTTAGAAAGTTTCTATTAGGCAATAAGGCTCTTTTTCTTTTGTAAAGTTCTCTTACAAAATTGAACTTTCTTTTTCTTGGTAATTGTCAATAAGGAAGGATTGACTAGTCTACTATCCTATTTGTAATCAAAGCAATACTACAAATATTAATAGAAGAAGTTTTGGAAAAAGAGAACGACTTGTGTGCGATTTTTGCAGCTAAGTCTCCTTGGGTGTGAGACTCAGCCGCAACTTCTTCTCTCCTTTCTTATCTTCTCATTGTTCTCTCTATCCCTCCTCCCCCTTAGTCCTATCGATCCCCCTATTTTCCTGCTACTGTCTAATCGCTGTGCCGCCACCGACCTCCCGCCCTTGCTGTTGTACCTTGCTCCATTGAAGACTCCAAGATCGAGAGGAGCTCCATCAAGGTTGCTTGTTGTTGGGTGAAGAACATTACTTATTCTGATTGGTGCAACATCAACACAATCACACATACTTGAAGTCATCAATTCCTGTGTAGGAATCAGGGTACCCCTGCCACCTCAAAAATTCAATTCTCCTCAACCATTGCTCGGATAGATCTCAAATTTGGATATTGTTACAAGGGCATATCAAGCTACAAACCCGCCAAATTTCTTGGTCAACCAACGGTCAGATTGACCAGAAATATAAGTTCTTCATTGCTGAATTCCTGGTTTGCTAATTGATTTATCATTAAGGCTGGTGTAATAGATCCTATTGCAAGGCTAAGGTTCTAAAATTGAATGTAACCCTAGCCTTTGCACCAGAGAGACAGGACCTTGGAGGGAAAACCCTATGTCTTCACAGTACTTAACTATGTTATTTGAATATTATTACTATGTCTTGAGTATTTTGTGAGACAAATAACACACAGTTACTATTATGTTTTATCACCTTAGAATCCACCAGCCTTTTAGGCCCTTGATATTATAATAAAGTCCTTCCACTAATTACTTTTTGCCCTGACTATATGGTGGTTATTGGTTGTTATGGGATGAGATGATGTGTAGTGGTGACACGACGTCAAGATCTTGGTAGTTGGTTGGGACAGCAGTAAGCGTCCTAGTCATAGCCTCGGTGTCTCTGGATTGAGTGTGACAACCCAAGTTAGTTCACTTGGACCCCTTAGAAGCAATACGCTTGTGCATTCCTTACTGCCAGCTTGCCAGGATCGATTTTTATCATTATCCTTAGTTTTCTGGAATTATTTTGAGTAAAATGTCTGCATATGAAATGTTCCTAATTTAATTCACGTACTCCTGTCTTTCATTATGAGTGAAACAAGGATATAATCAATAATCCCGACATGGATTACAGAAATCAATCCTGCACTAGAAACAAATATAGCCACATTTCAAAATTACTGCGATAAATGTGCTGTCTCCATGTTAAGAATTGTTTTATTTTTCAAGTTTACCACTTCAATAACTCATTAAAAATACTAAATTTTGTAATCAGGAGTTGCACACAGAATCATGTATTTTACCCATGTAATCAATTTCAAATGAAATGGACTTACCCCAAATTTGCCGTAACTTCAGTGTGCACTGTATAACTGCTCTCCTCTCTGCTGGATTGAGGAAATCCATGGCTGCTGCTTCTTGTAATGCAGACAAAAATTCTCTCTTGGCTTTCATAGACAGACCAAGGCAATCTGGTCCCTGGGTAGTGCTCAAGTCCACAACCTAAAATACAACACAATAGCATGGCATTCGCATACCAACATATTAATCATGTCCATATTATTACCTAAAAGCAAATATAAAAGATATAGCATATGTAGCCCTAATTGGTAAAGATGGAGAGGCAAGAAAAGAGGGTCATCCCAATGATTAGCTTAACCTGATAGGGTTTAAGGTCCAGATGCATGAGCTCAGCTTATTGTAACTACTAAAGAGTCAATACCTACAAACTTGCAAATATAACTAATTAAACAATCTCCATTCACAAATCAGAAGTGACTGAATCCTTTATATGGCATGCATTCATTATTTATTAGTAAAAACCTCCTTTAAGAAAAATACAGTAGACACATCCAGAATACTTAAGGATCAAAAGAGAAGCATAGAAAATGTCAAAGTTCTCTTAGCTGGTAGAAAAGACACTGGCTTACCTGCTGCAACCAAGGGATAATGGAGTCCATAAATCTTTGATCATGGAAGTGTGCTTCCAAAGTGCTAAGAATTTCACGGATTGTCTCATGAGCCAGACTCTCTAAAATAGGACCAGTTCTGTCCAGAAGCTCGATTAGAACAAGAGTATCACCCGAACAGAGAACCTCCAAAAATGCTGAATCTAGGTCCCCTACACGCAGAAAATCCTTCACATGTTTCCACAAGCTACTATTACTTTCTACACTGTTTTGGCTAGCATCAACTTTACCAGCCAAAGCAGAAGGTACACGTTCATTTTTTCTTGTTTGACAGCTTTGGGGTGCATGGCCAAAGCTCTGTTGAATTCCCTTAGAAGTCCGGTTTCTGAACATGTTCATTGTAGGATCCCTCCAGATCTCTACACCTTGTTTGAAATAAGTGCTAGACTTGCCCTTGCCAAATGCAGCTTCCTCGCAAACTTCTCTGCTTCTTAAAGACAATTGAGAAGATTGTCTATTCCTGATATCAATTGATGGTCTAGAACTGCAGGTAGAGAGCCTAGGGGAAGACGAGACACTTTGGCTCTTCTTCAAAATCTGTGAGGTTTCCATGTTAGTATAGCTCACCCTATGAAAATCTTGAGCCATTTTATCAACTGCATCTTCAAGACCAAGCACCTTCGACTGCAACAAAGACAAGCTACCCAGTGTGCTACCCATAAACTCCTGAAAATGACACATGATATAAAGAAAATTTTCAATTCTAAAATAAATTAAAAAATTATTTCCAATTTAAAGAGAACAGAATAAAAGACTAGTGTTGTATTAATAGCTTGAGAATTTTAGTAAATAGCAAAAAATGCATAACCAATGAAGATTAACATGAAATAAAGAGCTGACATGGAAAGATAAGATAAAGTAGTATCAAATTTTAAGACGCAAGCAAAGGGGACTCCGCAAACAGACAGACAACACTAGACAACGATTAGCACCTCCTAGGACCTTGTTTTGTTCCGTTTTCTTTTTCAAAAAACACCCAAAAAGGGCCAGGGCGGGGGAGGTTTGTAGGTGACCCTCCAAAATGCAACAGGAGGAATAAAAATCACAACCCATTCTGAGAATCGGGGCGTGATATCCGGGGTTGTGTAGGTGATCTTCCAAAATTGCATCTGGTAGGAATATCTATCACAACCCATTCTGAGAATCGGGGCGTGATATCTGGGTCGACCCACGAGACCACCCAAATCTACCTAGGAACCGACAACTACAGTAATTTATCAATAAATCCCATAGTTTACATAAGCAATATCCACAACAACAATAAAGAAATAGAGTAATAATAGCGGAAGCAACATACTAAACGACAAATGCTAACTGAATTATATCATAACATAATTAAGGTATTGTTATGAACTACATCCCATTGTTTCCACAAAAGACTATCATATCCATATACACATAGCCAAAATAAAAGAGTAAATTTGTTCAACTATCTAGATAGATTACACCATTTATCTACAAAAATAATCATATGGGTGAGGGGGAGAAAGTAAGGGGAGGGCCGCGTTAAGCATAGACACAATCACTGCAGGTGCAGCCCTCGCCGTGCTCCTTGGAATAATCGTCGCCAACGGAGACTCCATATATTCTGCCACAAAGTAATCTGCATCAGAATCTGAAAACAAGTATTGATACGAGGGGTGAGCTCCCATCCCAACTCAGTAAGGAATCAAGTATCACATGCCACGCACCAATGAGTATGATGAGTTCTAATGTTAGGTCTTAGTATGGTTTTATAGGTGCATTTAGTGTGTCTACCACAGCTTTTGACCCTACCTTAGGCTCGACGACTTTCACACTTCAGGCACCAGGCTAAGGTGGAAACAAGATATTCAAGTCTCTTTTGCCAAATTGCTTCCATAAGCAGACTCCCCCTAGGATTTTCAATCCAAGGCGTGCCACCTCCCTTGGGCTAAAACCCGGGTAATGCAACCTCCTAATGCCTATCATGTGAAACAGCATGTAAAACAAAACGGAGCTGCACACTTACACCCCAGCAGAGACCCCTGGTCCCCAATCCCCTGGGCCACAGTGCCCTCACTAAGGTGCTAGCAATAAGTCTAGACCCGTGTACCCATGTGTCACCTTCCCCTGGTAATCGCACGTCACATAAGCCCAGGACTCGTGTACCCATGCGTTACCTTCCACTGGTACTCGCACGTCACACAAGTCACACACACCACCAACCACAACACCATTCAATCATACATAATTATTATAATGCAATGCATGCTCAAATATCATAGTTATTGGATGACATGTTAAATAGCATACAATCATAGACATTCACCATATGTCCTAATTCTACGGACCCGACCCTTTACTTGTAAGCACCACTAATGCTGAAGAACTTTGAAGCCAGCAGTAGGCTTTGTCAAATACCCACGTCGGTTTACCTATTTAATTACATAGATTCATTATGTTAGTTAAGTGTCTTTTATTCTAGCATAGACATGCTCTAAATGTTGCTATGCAGGTCCTAAGATAATCCGGGACCCTAACGGTTGGTCCCCAAAGGATCTAACTAAGCATACTGGCCAACAATAGCCAAGGCGGCGGATGGTTTTGGGGGATGGTACCTCCGGAATAAGCCGCCGGCTGATCCTTATGGTTTTCAGCGTATAGAGAGCTGGAGGATCGAGGCAGATGGTCATGCCTCCGGCTCAACCTTTGGATGAGTATCTGTTATAACAGTGGACTCATAAATAGTGAAGTGGAGGCACTGTCGGATGGTGGTACCTCCGGCTTTGCCTCTTGCTCACAAATAGCATATCCGGCCCCTTGTGGGCATGGCGGATCCATAGGGTGACGGCCCCAAGGCATAGCCAATGGTTACCACCGGTATGAACCGCCGGCTTATCATCACAATAACAGGGAAACTTACCAAGAGCAAGGCGGAGGCATTGGCGGATGATGGTTTCGCGGGCTTTGCCTCCGGCTCAACTCATCCAAGAATTATTGGTTAAGTATGGGCCTGGCGAAGGAGGGGGCCTTGCTGGCCCCTCTGCCAGCCAAACCATACAAGGTCCAGATGTCATACCCGGAGGTAGAGGCAATGCCCTAGCCTCCGGCATGGGTCCCTCAGCTGAGTCAGGAAATCCAGACTCAGCAGGGACGATGGTCTCCAAATGGGGAGCTTTGACTCCCCAACACCATTAAACTCCTCCTTAAGTGGGGGGGAAGCATATTCCCACCCACACACATCATTCTAGGTTCATTTATACCTCTAATGGAGGTGGGGAAACCAATTCCTACATTCTAGGGTTTAGTCAGCCCCCCCATTAATGGTGGCCAACCACCACCATTGAAGGTGGCACCAACATCACACTACAAAAGGAGGAGGTAGATAAGCACTTACTTAGGGATGGATCCAATCCTTAAGCTTGGAGTACCAAAATTTCCACCAACATTCAATGACCTCCACCAACTCCACTAACCAGGCCCTCAATGCTCTAAACGGAGTAAATGAGGGTTTGGCCCTTATTTATAGCCAATGAGGAGAGAGAGAAGGTAACTCTCGCACACGAGCAGGCGGCAGTGAACCGCATGACTCATCCCCCGGCAAGGCTAGAACATAGCCCCGCAATCCACTCGTAGGGCCCCACGCACTAGGTTGCATGCTAGGCCCACCCAAGGCCTACTAGTGTTACTATAACCCACATGATGCCAATATGAAGGCTCACCTATGATTCGGATACGTCCATCGGGTCCGCGTTGGTGACGTCAGCTGTCCGAGACGGAAGACCTAACACAGGGGAAATCCGGGTCAATAGGGGATTTCGGGTGCAGGTCTTACAATATCCCTATTTCCAAGATAATGTTGAAAATTCCAACCGTTGGATAGACAGGTCAAGGTCCGGATCAGCCATGTCCATGTAATGGCAAACTCAATCATTTAGTCTCCCATGAAATGGCAAACTCCCCCACGTCCATGCACCCCCTCGAAGTCCTGTGCATCCTCTTCATAGAACTGGATTTTTTTTTTTTTTTTTTTACCACCTGGCCAACTCAAATTGGGCTGAAACTGATAAGTGAACAAGTTACCTTGGGCTCAACCTGTCGAGTGCCAATTATATTACGAGGCCAGATGATGTTTCATTTCATAAATTCATAAACATCCCCTCATTGGTGTCCCATAAAGGACCCTGAAAGCAAACAAAGTCTCTAACACCCGCAAACCCAAAGCCAATATTACAAATAGCTTAGATGCTATTCAGAGAAACATTTAGCATAATATTCAACCAATACCAAAGACCTTGTACAGACATTACTCAAAAATGTTTCACTGTTCACCTATATGGCAGATGTGTGAGGCTTGCTCACAAACACAATTCAAGTGGTGCCCCCATTAAAATTTGCTGGACTCCATGGCACATATCATGGTCAGCAATAACCAGCCTTAAGACTACCAACCATAGTTTTTAAGAACTAGACCAGATGATCGAACATGGTTCACCTAGAACCCTGGATAATTTTGTTGGTCCTACCATAGAACTGCCAAGGACACAAAACTGCATCAAATGGGCTGGCTTTTAACGGCGTTCTACAAACTTCAAAAAAAGAATCTTCAACCTTCCATTCTGGTGTGAAGATTGATATATTAATATGTTGAGAATATTACGTATTTCATTTTTTGTCTAGATTCATTGTACTACCTGTATTGTACAATTGTACTACCTGTACCACCCTCATTGTAATACCTGTATTGTACTACCTGTACTACCTCTTTCTTTCTTTGTATTCATTCTCACATTATAAATAAGAGGACCTCTGTCTATTACAAACAAGTCATTCCATCATTCAACATGGTATCAGAGCCCAGTTAGCTCTACCGCCAGATCCCTCCGCCGCCTCACCACCGCCGCCGCCAACCTACCACCGCCGACCACCAACTTTCCTTTTTTTCTTTTCTTTTTCTTTTGTTTTTTTTTTCTGCCCACTAGGGGCAGCAACCAAAGAGAGAATCATACAATGATATAGGTACTGCCCTTCTTTTTATCCCTCATTACGGATCATTTTTTTATTGTCTTTATTGGAAATCAATTTTTTTATCAGTCCAGATATTAATAATAAGGTTCAGTCTGGTCGGATATCTATGAGTTTCTGAGTTTACCCCAATAAACAAAAAAGTGGGTGCAAACCAGAATTGATTTCCATATATTACGCTGCACATGGGACAAGTTAGGATATCTGACAAGTGATATTTCCACTTTGATCTCCATATATTGTGCTATAACCAAACAGGGAGGTTGTTCATATTGTTTTTGGGTGTTTGTTCTTGAATACACAACTCAAGGATGACATCTGAAGTAACCTCTTCTGGGATAGAGAGTTTTAAAATGAACAATCTCACTATTCCCACTAATACCACTAAACTTGATGGTTATAATTACCTAATGTGGTCTCGGGCCACCCAACTTTCAATTACAGCTCGGGGATTATCGGGATATCTCACCGGCACCAAGGAAAAACCTCTGACCAAGGACATTGTTTTGGAGAAACGGCAAGCTGAAAATTCATTGGTAATGCAATATCTCCTCAATTCCATGCAACCCATTATAGCCGAGGGCTATTTGTTAATGGATACTGCTGCACAAATTTGGAAGTTTGCTAAGGACACCTATTCCCAAGTTGGAAATGCTGCTTTAATTTATGTCATTCAAAAAAGTGTTCATGAAACTATCCAAAAAAAATTGACTGTATCCCAATATTATACTAAATTGAGGAGCTATTGGCAAACAATTGATTTTTATGATTCTATTTATGTTAAATGTGAAGAAGATGCTACCCTATTTCACAAAAGGGAAGAGAAATATAGGGTTTATACTTTTCTGACAGGACTAAATGTGGAGCTTGATCCTATTCGCTCACAGATTCTCAACAGAGACCCTTTCCCCACCCTCGAACAGGCTTATTCCATGGTTCAGTTAGAGGACCAACAACGAATAACAATATTGTCCCCTTCTGTTCCGGATAGGTCTGCTCTCCAGACAAATACTCAGACATACAAGAATCCTCCTGTTTCCCGTGATGCTATCAAATGTGAGTATTGTAGCAAGCTTTGGCACACCAAAGACACATGCTGGAAACTTCATGGCAAACCGGCAGATTTTGAAGCAAAACGCCAGGAAAAAGGTATGCACAAGGCAAAGTCCTCCCATGTACCTCAAGCACAACAAACTGAAGCAAGTCCTCCTATTGGTCCTCTGCCACAACTCTCTGCACAAGAACTTCAGACTCTCCGGCATCTCCTTCGACTACCTCCTACGACTACAAATCAATCATCCACATCTGCATCTACCAATCCAGGTTCATTTTTTGTTCAGTCAAGTATTTCCCATGATGGTCATTGTGCTTTCTCTATCTCTAGCCCTTGGGTTATAGATACTGGAGCCACTGACCACATGACTGGTTCGTCTGAGTTTTTTTATTTATACTCTCCTTCTTCTGGACATAATACTGTGAAGGTCGCTGATGGATCCCTTTCTCCTATATCTAGAATTGGATCCATCTACTGTTCTTCCTCCCTTGATTTGACTTCCGTTCTACATGTTCCTAATTTATCCACAAATTTACTCTCCATTAGTAGTCTTACAAAGTTTCTAAATTGTAAAGTAATATTTTTTCCTAACTATTTTATGATTCAGGATCTGGAGAACGGGAAGACGATTGGACATGGTAGTGTACATGGTGGCTTGTACTTGCTTGACAATGTCGTTCAACTCCTTCCTCCCATTCCGTAGTCAATACCCTTCAGTAGTGGCACCGTGGTCTTGGGCATCCCTCTTCTGCTGTTCTATCTCATTTTTTTCCAAAATTATTTAAACAATGTAATAAAGACGAGTTATTATGTGAAGCTTGTGTTTTGGCCAAACAGGCTCGTATTTCTTATTTACCTTCTGTTTCGAGAAGTCCTTATATCTTTGATTTAGTCAATTCTGATGTTTGGGGTCCAACACGGACTACCTCTATTTCTGGTCATAGGTGGTTTGTAACCTTTACTGATTTTCACACTCGTACTACATGGGTCTATCTGATGCGTCAAAAAAATGAGGTCTTTGCATGCTTCTGCCATTGACGCAGTTTCAAACTCAGTTGAAGATGCTCCGTAGTGACAATGGTAAGGAATATCTTGAAGGATTTTTTCAGCAATACTTGGCTGATAACGAGATAATTCATCAGACAAGTTGTGTGGACACTCCTGCTCAGAATGGAGTCGCGAAAGAAAGAACCGCCACTTACTCGAAACAGCTAGAGCACTAATGTTTGAGAGACATGTTCCCGCTCAATACTGGAGTGATGCTATCCTCACCGCAAAGATCCCCTGATCAACCGCCTTCCTTCTCGAGTTTTAGACAACAAGGCTCCCTTGGACATCTTACGTGGAAATTCTGATTTTGTTCTTCCTCCTAAAGTCTTTGTTGTCTTTGTTATGCTCATAACCATCGTTCCCTTGGCAAGCTTGATCCACGTGGATTAAAGTGCATATTTTTAGGGTATTCTGCAACACAAAAAGGATAGAAGTATTATCATCCTCCCTCTCGTCAGGTCCTTGTTAGTAGAGATGTCATTTTTCATGAGCATCTCTCCTATTATCAGGCTCCTCTTCAGGGGGAGACACGGACGATTGAAGATGCACTCGATATCCCTAATGTACTTATACCGATATACCTGATGTACCAGAAATAGTCCAAGAATAAGTGCTCGATACAACTGCACCATCCAAGCATCCAACCACCAAGCCACCTCTGCAAGTTTATAGCCGTGCCAAAGACAAGCAAGGAAAGGCCACTACCACTCCTGCACATGTCCCTTCGCTAGCCCTGGATCCAGAAACTGAGTCTACTGAGCCTTCTTCTGGTAAGGAACTTACTCCTTCTGATCTTGATCTTCCAATTGCACTTCGAAAAGGAACTAGGGCCTGCACCCTACATCCTATTTCCAATTATGTTTCCTATGACTCCCTTTCCCCTTCTTTCCGTGTTTTTGTGTCTTCGCTCTCTTCTGTGTTTGTTCCTCAAAAATGGCAGGATGCAATTATGGATGAAAAGTGGAAAGCTGCAATGGTGGAAGAAATGAGGGCTCTGAAGAAAAATGGTACATGGGATCTTGTTCCACTTCCTACATGATCAAGGTCAGTAGGATGCAAGTAGATCTTTACAGTGAAACGGAAACTAGATGGACTATTGATTGGTACAAGGCTAGATTGGTTGCACGGGGATTTACTCAAACATATGGGATTGACTACCAAGAAACCTTCGCTCCAGTGGCCAAATGACTACCATCAGGGTTTTACTGTTCTGTGATGTACATCACAACTGGGACTTGCAATAGTTAGATGTAAAAAATGCATTCCTTCATAGAGAACTTACTGAAGATGTCTATATGGACTGCCCCCGGGTTTCACAGATGATAAAAGCCAAGGAAAAGTCTGCAAGTTGAAGCGATCTCTTTATGGTCTAAAACAATCCCCTAGAGTATGGTTTGGAAGATTTAATAAAGCTACGGTAACATTTGGCTATGTTCAAAGCAATGCTGACTATACTTTATTTATAAAACATTCCCCTAACACTTTTACTGCTTTACTTGTATATGTAGATGATATCATCATTGTTGACAATAACAATGATGAAATCACGAAACTAAAGGCATTTCTAGGGAAGGAGTTTGAGATCAAAGACCTTGGCAAACTTAGGTACTTTCTTGGGATTGAAGTTGCCAGATCAGCAAAAGGCATCTATCTGTCTCAAAGAAAGTATGTTCTTGATCTTCTCTCAGAAACAGGGTTACTTGGGGCTCGACCTTGTGATACCCCTCTCGATCCCAATACCAAGCTAAGGGCAAAAGAAGGCACACTAGAAGACAAAGGAAGATATCAGAGGCTTATTGGTAGACTCATATATCTTGCCCACAGACGGCCAAATATTGCATTCGCAGTTAGTTTGGTAAGCCAGTTTATGCACGACCCATACTCTACACTATGGAGGCTGTCTATCGGATACTGCACTACCTAAAGTCAACCCCTGGAAAAGGAATCCTGTTATCATTAGATGACCCTCTGAAAATGGAAGCATATACCATTTCAGATTCACCAAATAAACAAATCCAGGTAGAGGCTTATACTGATTCAGATTGGGCAGGAAGTCCTGATCGTAAGTCTATCTCTGGTTATTGCACATTCTTGGGTGGCAATCTGATAACCTGGCGTAGCAAGAAGCAAAATGTGGTTGTCCGATCCAGTGCAAAAGCAGAATACAGAGCAATGGCTTATGGAATATGCGAACTACTATGGTTACAATGACTACTCAAAAATTTGAAGGTTATGTGTAACCAGTCCATGAAATTATTTTGTGATAATCAAGCAGCCATTAGCATTGGTAATAATCCGGTTCAGCATGATAGGACAAAACATGTTGAGGTAAACCGTCACTTCATCAAAGAGAAACTGGATAGTAGACAAACCGATATTCCGTTTGTCAGATCAGAGGACCAACTAGCAGACATTTTCACCAAAAGTCTGCCAGGGAAATCCTTCCATATGATATTGTCCAAGTTGGGCATGCATGATATATATGCACAAACTTGAGAGGGAATGTTGAGAATATTACGTATTTCATTTTTTGTCTAGATTTATTGTACTACTTGTATTGTACAATTGTACTACCTGTACTACCCTCATTGTACTACATGTATTGTACTACCTGTACTACCTCTTTCTTTCTTTGTATTCATTCTCACATTATAAATAAGAGGACCTGTGTCTATTACAGACAAGTCATTCCATCATTCAACATAATAGAATGAGAAGAATGCCCATATTGAGTTTCCCTCTAAAATAAATTGCTAGTTATAAGTTTTGAAAAAAAAAAAAAAAAAGAATCAGAAATTTCTTATTTTTTCTGTTATTCCAAATTATATTATTTTTATTGGTTTTTTGTAAACCATGTTTGACCAGTCAAAAAGGACAAACTGGAACTAGACCCATTTTTGGTTTGATACCTCTGGTTTTTACAACTATGCTATTAACAACAATAATTAACTGAAACAGACAGAAAGCATATTTAGTACCATAAATGAACATCGGAAAGTATAGAACTATTACGGAGCAGTCTTCCTATTCAATCATCCAACGTTGAATAAATTCAAGAATTTCAACACCACCAGTGGACCCAATTTATTCAAAGTAGATATTAATAGGAAAATGTGATACACTGGGTTTCTCTGTTAATAAAAACCAAATCATCATTAGGGAAAAAGATTACTACTTGGGGAGTTATATACAACTAAAAAAAATTTATTAACTAATTTAGAATCAATCGGGGCCAACTTCAACAAACCATGCAAGCTTACTAATTGATAAGAATGTTTATAATCATTGTCATAGCTCTGTATCTACGGATTTGAATTTGGCAAAACTGAACACTAGGAACGTTAAGATGTCAGGAACCAGTGAAGAAGAATTTTTTCATTGAATCTTCATTCTACAACATAGTTACCTACACAAGATATGATCCACTCTTGCCATAAAATATAAATCAAATCACAGTTTTGCCTGTTGTGATCTTGTAGATAGTTTTGTCAGATTCCTTGTTATTTATTTTAAGACAGGCTGGTGCGTATATACATCACAGTCTCATAGTTTCTACCTGACCCAAAGCTTACCAAAACTCACCTACAATGCTCAAGGCAATATTAAAAAAGGATAAAGAACCAAAAGTTAAAAATTTACATGAGCTGGCATGGTGACTAGCCTGAACAGGATGTGAAAAGGTAGGGAATCACATCATAAGGATTCATCTCAGACTTGCTCCAATTATATCCCAAATGAAAATAATTCTTAGCAACAGTTTGTAAGGGAAATTTCAAAGTTTTCTGAGAACATTACAATCTGTAAGAGTCAAGAGTGAAAATGAGAATAGGTGAATATCCAAAGAAGTCAAAGCAAGTTACCTGTAAGAGATTCATTAGATTTGACTGTTTGTTTTCAATCTCCAAAAGTTGCTTTCTTATGAAGGCCATTTCATTTGCTGTTTGTGAGCAACACCCATTTACACTCCTCAAGCTCAAATCTGTAACTGTTGAATCCAGACTTCTGCATTCTTGCATCCTTTCTGAGTAAGTGTGATGTTGCATGTGATTAGCTTCAACTACAGGTGTTTGATTCATCCTCACTGAATTCACCGAACCACCTTCCTCAAGGCCATCATTACCAACTACCACACTCTTAGTCTCAAGGTTATCAGTGAAGAGATTCGACGCAAAAGAACATTCTTGTTTTTCATCTACAGACATGGAATAATATCCAATATCCCGCACTCCTGCTGTTTTCCTGTCTGTTCTTTCCAAAGTCTTAGTCACACAACTACCCTCAGATTCTTCATTGTGTGCATCAACTAAAGAAATGTTATGGGTTTTTGGAACTGCAATTTCAATATTCCAATCATTTGACTTGGATTGTTTAGGGTTTTCTGTATGATTTGGACATGTTTTCCGGACAGTTAGAGGAATCCTCTTCTTCAATGAGCTGGTGCCAACTTTCTTGAGACCAATATCTTTCCACCCATAATCACTCGCACAAGTAAGATCACTGTCAACTCCAGAAAAATTTTCTGCAGCACAAAGAACATAATTAGATAGAAGAAACATCCTAATATATTAAAAAAAATGGGGGAGAGGGGAGAACGGATGTGTATATAGCCTGTACTTGTACAGCTGGGTTCAGAACTAAAGTTCCACTTCACAAAAACATTTTGACATGAGTAATGAGTCTAATATAAGTCTAGAATAGCAAGAAACAAAACACTTCCAATATGCTCTATAGGTCTTCTTATCATAATTTCCCATGCCCATGCGACACAACATAAAGTGGTTGAAACTTTGAAACTTGAAAGCAATACACCTTAGGATGTGGAAGGTTTTGAGTTCGACTCCTCTTACCACCTTGGGGCCACTCACATGGGGGTGTTAAGTGTTCTTTCTTTCCTGCTTTGGGTGCAAGGGGAATGGGTCTCATTCAACCACGGAATAACCCAGTCCATGTGGTTGTGGGGTCAGTATAGGCCCGTGGGACTAGTCAGGCTAAAGGTCTGGATACCCATCGTTAGCAAAAAAAAAAAAGGAACTTGAAAGCAATCATCTAGACAGCAAATACAACCACTCAAATAGCATATAAAAAATCCAGTCTCTAATAACATCTTGATTTCCCAGACAAAAGATTTAAAGCAACAATTATAATGGTCATAAAAAGGGTCACAAGGGCCAGTTTCTCAAATTTCTCAATATAAATTATGCAAATATCAACTTCTAATACGTGATAAAAGCAAAAGAATTAAAATCTAATCAAATAATATTAAAACAAAGGAACTCTATTTGTCATTTTCCAGTTGTAAACACCAAGACCATGTCGATGCTGCAGAAATTTTTATTCACTTTTCTTTAAAAATAATCCACCAAAGAAAGCGAGGTAACACGAGAGAGAAAGAGAGAGAAAGAGAGAGAGAGAGAGAGATTATTCCCAGCAGATGAAAAAAAAAAAAAGGATCATATTGCCTTGTTATTAAGAGAAAAAGGTAATTATAGTTGCTCCCATATCATTTCTTAAAAGGATAAATGTAATTATCATATGCATATATGCACGTGTAGCATCAGAATTTTCTAGCTATACACCATATATCTATGTGAAACAATGAGTTCAGATCTACCTTTTGCCCCTTCACTAACACATTATGGACTGCGTCCTCCTGGTGCTTCTTCTAGTTTTGGGTGTTCATCAATAGGAAATTCAGGGATGGGCAAGGTTCAAAAGCTCGAGTCTCGAAAGTGTCTCGACCCTCTGAGAAACTGAGATTTCTGAGATCTCAGTCGAAATCTCGGTGAGACACTGTAAAAAAGCCGCAAAAGCTTAAAAAGTGCGTCTCAGGGTTCAAATGATCATTTTAAGGCTTGATACTCCAAGGAACAACTCTTTTAGCATAAATAATCACATTTAAACAATAAAATTGAAAAAATAATCACAAATGGTAATTATTTGGGTTTACACCCATGTTTGGCAGTGTCAGTCTGAAGTTTAGATGTAAATCTGAGGTAATATTGGCTATTTTACATAATGTGACACTAGTAAAATATCAAAGAAGGCCAGATGAGCCAATAAAACTATATTTTAGGAGCAGAATAAACATAATAGCATTTAATTAGTTAATTATCATAGCCAAAAAACCCAAAGTAATCAAGTAGATCATACAATCATAATTCATACATTATGTCAAGACTAGTCGAGAAGTGGTCGAAAATGTCGAGAATTGGTTGAAAATGTCGAGAACTGGTCGAGACCAGGGCTCATATGAGATCTCGTCTCCCCTGGTTTCGAGAACTTTGAGATCTGACCGAGATTTTGAACCATGGGGATGGGTCAAGAGCAGCCAACGGGAGACCCACCAATGAGATTGTGCACTCCAAAAAAGTATACACGGTTCTACTATGAATGGGGAGGGACACTACAATCAATATGTGGACTGGAGCAAGTATTGCACATATATTAAGAATTGTACAACATCATATTGGTTTCACCCATGCCTAACACTTATTATACATCTGAATTTGACCCATCTCAGAACTTGACCTGTATTACACTTCATGTAAGGAACATTTTCCTTCCTAATTTTGCTTATTTATAGTGTTTTCATGCTTTAAAATTGTGGTTTGCATGTTTCCTAAGCATTCCTGTGCGTATCTTCTTGTACAAGGCGTATCTTGCATATCCATGATAGGATACAATATGGGCGGGAGACAACAACGTTGATGAGATTAAATAGAAAGTTCGGGTTGGCTGTGGGGGGAGGGTGTAAAAGGTGGAAGGGGTCCATTATGGGTGACATCATGCACTGAGGAAAAGGGGATAGATTTAATGGGAGAGGAGGGACTGAAGACGTAAGGTCAGGGGTGGGATGCATGTTCCTAAGGAGCTGGGGTTGGGCGCATTACAATGAAGCTGCCATGTTGCAAGAAGGCAGAGGTGGGTACATGGCAAACAAACTTATCAAGGTATCGCCTAGGCAGCACCTAGGCATTTAGTCGGTCTTAGGAGTGCAAGGCGGTGGAATGCTTTATTTGTACTACAATAGCGGACATCTTGACAATACATGTGACACCTAGGCGTCCAGTTGGGCTCCTTGAACACCTAATGAATTGGTTGGTCGCTTTTTTACTTTTTCTTTTTTTAATGCTTTTTTATTACAGTATCTATTATTTTGTTTCCAACATATCTATTGGCTTGTGTACAGGTTATGCTACCACTGAGATGTATTGGATCATTTTTAAAAAAGAAGGAAAAAAAGGGTGAAAACTAAATATCGAATTTCAGTTCATTCGACTAATCGACTGCTTCTGCTTGTCTGCTTCACTGAAGAACCCTTTGCTTCATCGAAGAACCCCACCGCCAAGCTTGTTCCACTTTGGCTTCTGGAGACTGGCAGCACTTTGTTCCGGCATCAAGTGGTGCTCTTTTAAGGTGTATATTTCGGCGTTCCGGCAAGTGTTGGTATTTTTTTTTTCCCCTTTCTTCTTTTCTTATTTTCACCGGTTCTTTTTTCCCCCTTCTTCTACTGTTCATCAGTTCTAGTTTTTTCTCCTCCTTATTCTTCTTCTTCATGATCAGTTCTGGTTGTTTATCCCTTCTTCTTCATCGGTGCTGGTTTCAGTTCCTTTTCTTCATAATCAGCTCTTCTTCTTTTACTTCTTCTGTTCTTCTTTTCTTTGTTTAATTGTTTCTGTTTTCTGTTTTTCCTTTTTTCTTCCTGTTTTTTTGGGGGCATTTATTTCTTCTTCTCCATTTCTACTTTCTGTTTCCCTGTTTTTTCTAATTATCCTTGAGGGCCCTCCCCCTTTTCTGCTTCTTCTCTGTTTTTCACTTCCTTGCCATTATTTTCAGCTCAGATAAATGTTTCTTCGGTTTTCACCTCTTCTTCTATGTTTCAGTTTTCTGTTTTCCACTTCTTTTTCATATAATTCTTCTTCTTCTGTTTTCTATTTTCTGTTTTCCCTTCTTTTTTTTTTTCTCTTATTTCTCTTTGGTTTCCACCTCCTCCTCTTCTTCTTTGTTTCTTCTTCTATTTTCTTGTCCTTATACTCTTTGACGAAGTTGCTCACTCTCACTTGTTTGAGATGCAAGTTCATCCTCAGTATTGTAGGGACGCTATTCTGACTGCCGCCTATCTGATAAACTGGATGCCGACTCGTGTTCTGGATTTTCGTGCTCCTGTTGGCTGTTACTACCTTAGCGGGGTCGTCCGACTTTGTCATCCCTCCATGTGTTCTTGGTTGCGCGTGTTTTGCACGGAATCATCAGCATCCTAGCAAGTTGGAGCCTTGTGGGCTCAAATGTATGTTTGTTGGCTACTCTGCTACTTAGAAGGGTTATCGATGCTATCACCCTCCTTCCCGGCGTATGTTCGTGACTATGGATGTGGTGTTCCATGAGATTCGCCTATTTTCACTGGCTCCTCTTCCAAAGGGGGATCTGGTACTCGAGGACGGTAAAGTCAATGATAGTAAAAATGTACCAATTATTGCTCCGCTTATTGCTCCGTTACATGATGATGTGTCTCCAGTGGTTATACCAGTCCAAGGGGAGATACAAAACCTTATGCGGGTCTATGTTCGGCGCCATGAACCCCCAGCACCTAGACACCACCACGATTGCACCTTGTCTACCCAGCTTATCGCTATCTCCTGATCCAGGTTTTGATCACAGTCCATCTCCATCTGGTAATCTCGCACCTGCTTCTCCTACTCTTTCTGACCCATCTCTTGATATACCCATTGTTGTCTGGAAGGGAACAAAATCTTATACACATCACCCTATTGCTCAGGTGGTGACAATTGACTCTCTGTCTCCATCCTATCGGGCTTTTGTGTCTTCTTTGTTTTCTGTTTCCCTTCCTTGAAACTGGCAGGAGGCTATTACTGATTCCCGATGGAAGGCGGCCATGATTGAAGAAATGCAAGCCCAAAAGAAGAAAGACCTTAGGACTTAATTTCTCTTCCTCCCCAGAAACATACATTGAGTTGTCAGTGGGTTTGTAGTAAAGTAGAACATTGATGGTACTATGAATCAATACAAGGCCTGGTTAGTGCCTCGTGGCTTCACTCAAACTTATGGCTTTGACTATCAGGATACTTTTGCACCTATTACAAAGCTAAACACTATTCGAGTACTTCTCTCTTGTGTTGTTAACCTAGATTGGGATCTGCAACAACTCAGTATCAAGAATGCATTTTTCCACATTAAACTTGAAAAGGAGGTGTACCTTGACATTCCTTCTGGGTTCTCAACCTTAGCGACACAAGGAAAGGTCTGTAAGCTTAAGCGAGCCCTCTATGGCCTAAATCAGTCTCCTCGTGCATGGTTCGGTTGCTTCCATAAGGCAATGATGTCGAATGGCTACACTCAGAGTCATGCTGATTATACCCTTTTTATCAAACGATCTGGTGATAAGATTGCTCTTCTTATTGTGTACGTAGATGACATTGTGGTCATTGAAAGTGATACAGAGGAAATTGTTCGTTTGAAGAGTTATCTAGATCAAGCATTTGAGATCAAAGACCTTGGAAAGTTACGCTACTTCCTCGGCATTGAGGTTGTTCGTTCTACAATGGGTCTTTTCCTATCTCAGAGGAAATATACCTTAGATCTTCTTTCGAAGACAGGCATGCTTGGTTGTAAGCCCTCCAATACTCCACTCGAATCTAGTGTTCGTCTCTCTAGCAAGGATGGTTAGTTGGCAAATTGATCGACCTCTCTCACACTCGTCCTGACATAGCTTTTGTTGTTAGCCTAGTCAGCCAGTATATGCATGATCCTTATACTACCCATAGGGAAGCAGTATTACGCATCTTATGTTACTTGAAATCAACTCTCGACAAAGGGGTGTTTCTCTCCTTTAATGGTCACCTATAGGTTGAGGCCTTCACTGATGCTGATTGGGGCAGCTCCTCTGATGATCGTCGTTCTACTATTGGGTATGGTACATTTGTCGGCAGCAAGTTGGTCACTCGGCGAAGCAAGAAACAAGTTGTTGTTGCCCGGTCTAGCGCTGAGGCCGAGTTCCGAATTATGTCTCATGGCATTTGTAAGTTAATGTGGCTCCAACGACTAATCAGTGATTTAGCTATTCTTGTTCCGCTACCTATGATGCTCTATTGTGATAGCAAGTCAACGATCAGTATCGCAAACAATCCTATCCAGCACGATCGCACCAAGCATGTGGAAATTGATCAACATTTTATTAAGGAAGCTAGAGCAAGGACTAATCTATGTTCCTTTTGTCAAAAGTAGAGACCAATTAATTGATGTTTTTACCAAAGGGTTAATTAGTAAATTATTCCATTCAATAGTTTGCAAGTTGAGCAAGGGGCCCGTCTTTGACTTTAGGGTAGTAGCCTTCCTTGACAAGAAGGGGCTGCTGAGCAGCCTTCCGCCCATGTGACTCCTTGACTTGTAGGGCTATTGCCCATGTCAGTCCTTCACTTGGGTTATTTCCAATGTGAAGTAGGCTTAACAGTAAGGGTTTCTGCCCTTACCTACCGCAATTACTATCCAACTCATTTTCTCTATAAATAAATGTTGATAATGGTTTGATTTGTTTATGAAAGTCAGAGATCCATAGTATTTATAGAGTTAATGAATTACAAATAAAGAAGGAGAGTAGGTAAGGTAGGTGAGAATACATTGAACCTAGACATCACTGTGCTATAAATAGGTGGTGCGGCTGATACCATCAACCAGACCATTACATAAACTCTGAGTTCCAACACCCCCCCCCCTCTCAAATGGGTGCATATATATCATGCATGCATAACTTAGACAATGTCATATGAAAAGATTTCCCAGGCAGTCCATTAGTGAAGATTTCTGCTAGTTGATCCCCTAATTTGACAAATGAAACTTGAATCTGTCCACTATCGAGCTTTCTTTATTGAAGTGACGGTCTATTTCAATATGTTTCGTCCTATTATGCTGAACCAGATCATTAGCAATGCTAAATAGCTGCTTTATTGTCACAATACAAGGTCATGGATTGAGGACATAAAACCTTTAAGTCTTTGAGTAACGTTTGTAACCACAAGAGCTCGCATATTCCATGTGCCATTGCCCTGTATTCTGCCTCTACACTAGATCGAGCTACTACATTCTGCTTCTTGCTGCGCCAAGTCGCTAGATTTCTGCCCACAAGAGTGCAATAACCAGATATAGACTTACGATCTGGACTGCCTGCCCAACCTGCATCAATATAAGCCTCCACCTTTAGGTGATTATGAGGTGACAGGAGAATCCCTTTTTCGGGGGATGTCTTTAGGTAATGAAGTATCCTATAGACAGCATCCATATGTGTAGAGTATGGGTCGTGCATGAACTGGCTTACCAAAATCAATGCAAATGCAATGTCTAGCAATGTGTGTGCAAAGTAGATGAGCCTGCCAACTAATCTCTGGTACCTGCCTTTATCTGCTAGTGTTCCTTCCTTCTCCCTGAGTTTAGTATTGGGATCTAGAGGTGTATCACATGGTTGGCCTCCAAGCAATCCTGTCTCTAAAAGGAGATCAAAAACATACTTCCTTTGAGAGAGATAGATGCCTTTTGTGGATCTGGCAACTTCAATCCCAAGGAAGTACCTAAGTTTTCCAAGATCCTTGATTTCGAACTCTTTTTCCAGAAATGCCTTTAATTTCCCGATCTCATCAATGTTATTTCCAACAATGATGATATCATATGCATATACCAGTAGAGCTGTAAAGGCGTTAGATGAGTGCTTTATAAACAAAGTATGGTCAGCATTCCTTTGAACATAGCCAAATGCCACCATAGCTTTATTAAATCTCTCAAACCATGCTCTAGGGGATTGTTTGAAGACATATAGTGACTGTTTCAATTTGCATACCTTCCCTCTGCTTCTAGCATCTACGAAGCCAAGTGGACAATCTATGTAAACTTCCTCAGTGAGTTCTCTATGGAGGAAGGCATTCTTCACGTCTAGCTGTTGCAAATCCCAGTTATGATGTATGGCACATGACAAAAGAACCCTGATAGTAGTCATCTTAGCCACTGGAGCAAATGTTTCTTGGTAGTCAATCCCATATGTCTAGGTAAATCCACATGCAACCAGTCTAGCCTTATACCGATCTATAATCCCATCAGGGTTTTGCTTCACTGTGAAAATCCACTTGCACCCTACTGGCCTTGTCCTTGCTGGAAGTGGAACAAGGTCCCATGTATCATTTTTTTTCAAGGCTCACATTTCCTCCATCATTACAGCTTTCCACCTTCATTTATAATTGCATCCTACCATTTTTGAGGAACAAACACAGAGGAAAGCGAGGATACAAATGCATAAAAGGAAGAGGAAAGGGAGTTATATGAAACAGAGGTGGAAATAGGGTGAAGTGTAGAGGCCATAGTCCCTTTTAGAAGAGCAATGGGCAGTTCAAGAACAGAGGGAGGAAGTTCCTTACCTTAAGAAGACTCAGTCTCTGGATCCAGGGCTGGCGAAGGGACATGTGAAGTCACATTGATGGTAGTGGTCTTTCCTTGCAGAGATTTGGCATGGCTATAAACTTGCAAAGGTTTAGGACTAATTATGGGTATAGGCATAGCTGGTGATTTACAAGGCTTAGATGTACCATCTGTTTCTGGAACATTTTGGTCCGAGTCAGGAATATATCGAACTTGGACTTTCTCTGCTTCTTCTGCTACACAAGAGGTACATCTTCAACTGCATCCTTTTCCCCCTGAAGATGTGGCTGGTAAAAAGCAAGGTGTTCATGGAAAATAACATCTTTGCTAACAAAAGTTCGTCGGGTGGGAGGATGGTAACATTTGTACCCTTTTTGTGTGGCGGAATAACCCAAAAATATACACCGCAACCCCCTTAGATCAAGCTTACCAGGGGATCGATGGTTATGAGAATAGAAGACA
Organism: Protea cynaroides; assembly: GCA_028583415.1. NCBI lineage: Eukaryota > Viridiplantae > Streptophyta > Magnoliopsida > Proteales > Proteaceae > Protea > Protea cynaroides. Next base: position 68,847,680 of record CM053272.1, on the reverse strand, counting down.
CAACCAAAAACCTTCGGTGGAAGGACAAAGTCAAAATGACCAAGCAATATGTCCAAAGGAGCTTTGTTGTCCAAAATCCGGGATGAAGGCGATTGATAAGAAAAGTAGCATTGAGAACTGCAACAATCTAGAACTGTGATGGAACATGATTTTCAAACATTAGAGCTCTGCCAGTCTCGAGGAGATGACGGTGGAAACCTGGTCGAGTTGGACCAAATTTCGACCGAAACCATGAACTTTTCCATTTCGACCCTCCATCTCGTCACGAAAAGGGTCAAAACTCCGGCACCTCGAACCATGGAAAGGAATGACAATCAATAGGGTCAAATGCTTCATTAAAAGAAAGTAAATCAGGCCAATCAGGAGGAGTAGATTGAAGGAGCAAATCCTTTAAAGAGCAGGCCAAAGAGGAGAGAAATGGGAGTTGAGAGGATGGAGAAAGGGAGGCAAAAGAAAGTTTAAAAGAAGAATTAGTAGAGGGAAGGGGAACAGAATTAGGGGGGACAGGTGCGATTGAGTTTTGGGAATTTGAGGGTAAGGATAATGACGAAGAAGGTACAAAAGCCATTAAGAGATCTTTGTTTTAAACAAAATCCTAAATTAGGGTTTTGGAACCCTACTTTGCACCACATTGTAATTATATTTATTACTTTTGGTAGAATGATTTCATAAGGTATAAATATACACATTTGGTCCCATCCAAAAAAATTATAGAACCCAAAAAACTAAGGGGGGCTGTACACTGCCCGATAAAGAAAAAACACTAAAATAAAAAGGGAAAAGTAAAAGAAATTGAAAATTGAAAAAAGCCAAGCAATGAGCCAAAGAGCATCTTAATTAGGGCCGCAACTTGGGCTTGACAGATTTGAGAAGAAGAAGAAGAGGCGATAAAAGCCTCTATCGATTCAGTCCAAAAGTATATCTTAACAATAGGTTTACAAGAGATTAAATAAATAAACCTAATCTGACTCAAAAGACTAATTTACCATTAAGTAAGGAAATAAAATAAACAATAAAATAAAATAAAGGACTATTAAAGTTGTGCCAACGACATTTTATCACTATTATGTGAAGAAATTGGCCCCAAATGACCAAAAGAAATTAATTGTTTCAAATTATTACCAGACATGTGTCCCAGTCTAGAATGCCATTAATAAAATGGAGAAGAGTTACTATTTAAATGAAAAGAAGAAAGAGTAGAGGAAGAAGAAACAGGATTGTGCATTTTGTCTAAAACATAAGGATTGCAGCTCTATGCCCAGTCTTAACCAGCTTCTGTGAAATCTAATCCTATACAATATAGCCAGAATACAAAAAAAAAAAAACATTATATCCAGAGTCAGCCAGTTGACCAATGAAAAGTAAACCAAAAGATAACTGAGGAACATGAAAAACATAAGATAAGGATAAGATAGAGGAATAAACAGAACCAACAGACTCAACACGCATAGGAGAACCATTGGCAGTTAAGATATTGACAGGAGAAGACGGTGAGTGACAATTACTAAAAGAAGAGGATTCATATGACGAGAAGAGCTAGAATAAAAAATCCAATGACTAGTGGTTAGGCTAGAAATAGGTGACCTGATCAAACCTGAGTGAGCAATAGTCATGGCAAAGACATGCATCTAATCTGAAGAAGACGAAGGTAGCAAAGACTGAACCATGGATGCTAAGAGATGATCACTTGATGCCGCTGGAGAGGATGCTAGAGTTGCAAGTGCAGTGGGACCTTGTAATAGCCTTTAAACTATTGGTTCTGAGTGGAGAAATGACCCTTTTGGAGTTTGGACAACTAGATTTCCAATACCCCTTTTGTCAACAAAAGCTACACTCATCAATTCCAACCCGAGTTTTCGGCTTTCCAGTAACCTGGACAAGGGTGGACATAGGGGTAGGTAGCAGCGGTGCAAATGAGGTGGCAAACACAGATGGTTGAGAGGAACTAGCGGGAACAACCTTAAACCAAGTCTCTTCCGTGATCAGTTCGCGAATGGCAGCATCAACAAAAGTGTTAAGATTACAATCTTTAATCTTTCATTTCTTTGTCTTATGATGACTAGGTCTTAGGTGTGTCTTAGTAGTGCATTGGCTGTATATGGACAATTGTATATGGACTGTACATGGACAGCAGTACATTGGCTATATATAGACAGCTGTATATGGACTGTACATAGACAGCAGTATATTGAATGTATATGAACAGCTGTATATGGACTGTCGATAGTTATACATGGGCTGCCTATTTGATTATAAATAGTAGAGGGACAGGGGAAGATAATCACAATCAATCTCTCCCTCTCTCCACAATTTCTCTCTTTCCTATTGGTCACTTTCTTTGGTTTTCACTTTTACAGTGTTACATGGTATCAGAGCGAGGTTCATAAACTTCAGCTGCAGGTTTTTGGTTGCTGGTTTGAGTCTATTTCGGTTCTCCCTCTTCTCTTCTCTTTCCCTAATTTTGCCCCATGAATTCTAGACTCAAACCTTGATAAGATGGAGTCGATTAACATGGGATTCCAACACGGTATTTGTTTGGAATCTATTCTTCATCAGTTCTAAGAATGATGCCCAATTCCTGAATTTTTTTTGTGATTCTATTACATTGCTTCTGTTCAAGAGCTATTTCTTCAACCCGATTTTTTTTTTTTTTTTATATCAATGTGTTCAGCCACCAGCGCTACCTAGTATTTTTAACTCATCTTATTCAGCAGTTTTTGTTGGTATTCATTCCTGTACTACAGGTTGTACCTCTGTAGCAATGAAAGATAAGAAGAAAATTTTTTTGGGAAGGATATCCCATTGCTACAGCAGTAAGATTCTGGACAAATATCTATCTTTCTTGTTTTGGTTATTTTCCAAACATGACTGAATCTAAGAATCATGTGGATGGTGTTCATGTCCAAATTAATTCAATCAAATTGGTTGGCTCATCTAATTTTCTGTTGTGGAAGCTAGCTGTGACCATCTATCTCACTGCTAGAGATAAGTTGGCTTATATATACGATGATCCCCCGGATTCCTAGGATTCGACATATGGCACTTGGACCCGCGAGAATGCTACTGTCATGATCTGGTTGTTTAATGTATGGAACCTTCTGTGGCTGCCAATGTCATGTTTCAGACAACAGCCAAAGGAGTTTGAAATGACTTACAGGAGAGCTTCTCTCAAGATACAAACTTATCTCATGTTTATGACTTATATGAATGTCTATTCAATTGTAAACAGGGAGACAGGTCTATTAGAGAATTTTATAGCTCTCTCAAAGGAATATGGGAAGAACTAAATGTCCATCAACCCCTTACTACTGACCTCAATACTTTGAAGGCTCAGTGTGCAGAATTTCAGGTGGCAACATATCTGTTTGGTCTCACTTCTAAGTTACAGCTTCCTAAAAGCCAATTGCTTGTTGGAGATAAAGTTCCGACCTTGAATGAGGCCTTCTGCTGTGTTCAGCGTATTGTCAACCCTAATTTTTTCAAGTCCAACAACATTACTACCACTGACAACTCTGCCTTGTTCACTTCTAGTAGCAACCAAGGTCGTGGTAGCTCTGGCAAAGGTCGTGGTCCTGGTCGAGGTCATAGTGGCCGAGGTGATGCTTCAATGCGTATCTACTCTTATTATGGTAAACAGAACCACACTATTGATCGCTGTTGGGTAAAAATGGTAAGCTTCCTCAATGGAATTCAGGTCCCCTTCTTAGGTAGCCGGTGTTGTTACATCCCAGAGTGATACCCCCGCACCTGACCCTTTTGTTGATGGAGGTTCCTCTTCCACTGTTACATTATCCAATGATGATTTTCATAATCTGTTAGCTCGGCTCAATCAGTTGGATACTCACGGCAATGCTCCACCCACTGCTACTTTGGCGCATACAGGTAATGCTGCCTTCTTTGCATCCATGGCCTCTACTCCTTGGGTTATTGACTCGGGAGCCTCGTCTCATATGACTGGTAAGTCATCTATATTTTCTTCTTTTACCCATTCTATGCAACCGTCCAATGTTTACCTTACTGATGGACCCGCTACCAATGTTTTTGGTAAGGGAACTGTTTCTCTATTCCCTAGTTTATCTCTTTCATCTGTGCTTCATGTCTCTCGTCTACCCATGAATTTACTATCCGTTAGCTCTTTGGCTAAAACCTCAAACTGTTCCGTCATCTTATTCCCTACCTGTTGTATATTCAGGATCTTCAGACAAAGGTGACGCTTGGTGGGGGGCATGAGAAGGACGGACTGTATTACTTAGACACCATCCCATCCTCTACTGCTGCACTTACTACCACTAAGGTTTCACCAATGCTTTGGCATATTCGGTTGGGTCATGTTTCTCTCTCTCACCTTCAACTCATGGTTCCTGGTTGCAAAAATGTCACTACACTCGAGTGCGAGGCATGTCAATTAGGAAAACACCACCGTTCCTCTTTTCCGTCACTTAATATATCTAGAAGTACAACTCCTTTTACCTTAGTCCATTCTGATATCTGGGGTCCCATTAAGGTCAAGAGTCGTTCTAGTTTTAGCTATTTTGTCACATTTGTAGATGATTACTCTAAAACTACTTGATTATTGTTGGAACCTTGACCAAGTTGAGCAATTGAGAGCAATTGTGTATGTGTTGTCATTGTTGGCAACTCTAGGTTGGCAGAGTGATATGGAGGAGAGAGAGTGTCTTTGGATCCCACTGAAGTTCCACTGTCAGCAGTTGATGAGAGAGACCAACAGAAGAAAGAGAATGAAGACCAGAAAGAAGAGAGAGAAAGAGGAGAGAGAAAGAAGAGAGAGACGATGAGGAGAGAGAAAGAACAGAGCGAGTGGGTGGGGACCAGGTGGATGCCACCTGGGGTGGCCAGGCCAGCATGGCAGCCAGCCCAAGCCCACCTTAACAGCACAGCAAGCATGCTGGTGCACAGCAGGCAAGTAGCATGCCATGCCAACAGGTGCCCTGACCAGCAGCACAGCTCAGCAGCATGCTGCGCGCAGCATGCCGCTCGCACACAGCAGCACAGCTATGCCGCAAGTCAACAGGACAGCAGCAGCACCCGCGTGCACAGCACCCTCATGACTCGATGCCCGCGCACGATGCCATTGCATCGCGCGCGGACCGCAAGCCCTTGCATGCAGATCAGGTGTTCGACACAATGCCGCAGAGAGAACTCTTCTCAGCACCCTAGTAGAATGGGATTTCCTGTAGGTAATACTGGTCGGTTACAGAGGCCATTTTCGCATTTCTCAGGGGCTTTTTGGTCCTTTGAAAAAAAGAAGATTCGAGATGGAGGGACAGGGATGAGCCAAGTCTTCATGATTCTGATCCTACGGTTTGAAAAAATGCGGGCTATGGTGTAGCACAGAGGTCGCGCCTAGATTCTGTCGCGTCTGCTTCCATTGGCTCGATACAACTTAAAGAGGTGCTCCGCGTCGCATGGAGTTTAATTCAGAATTCAGTGTTGCACTCGTATGGTGCGTCGGCATGGCGGATCCCGATCCGACGGACATAATGAATACCGATCAAGTCTAACACGATGAGGCCGATCGTAAGGCCTAAAGTAATTCCCGCCTTTATCTGTCAGATTCAACGGTCCAAAATAAAAGATACTGTCTGCGCCAATCGGATCTCGACAACAACGTACGGTGAGTCAGCGGCGGCGGCGCTACGGTGCTTCACGCCACATGGAATCAGCTCTAATGATTCCTTTTGGAATATTCTGATTGGCCGATCTTCCTCTGACCATATCTCAGCCGTCCGATCTCTGATTTGGGCGTGTAATATATCAAACTGAAGGGTTTTTGAAGGAGCTGCTAACAAAAACAAGTTTGAGCTCGAGAAGAAGAAGCGGAAGTGCGATTTTAGGGGAAATATCTTGTTGAAGCTTCAAAGAGCTATGTTTTGACTCCTACCTTCTCTGTGCGAGCATTAATGCCTTCATTAAAGCTAGGGAAGAGTGCTGGGACAATGCATTGAGTGTCCAGTGGAGTCATGGCAATGAAGAATGACTTGTGTAGCCAGTAAAGAGATCGATAAGCTAACACAGTGAGCTTTACATCTGCTGTGAGCTAGACGGGAAGGTAACTTCGCACTCAAACCCTCTTTATGATGAATGTGATAAATGGGATGGGTTTGTAATTATTAAATGATTCATATGTATAGCCTTCAAGTTGAGTCCTGATAGGTTTGTGGGTAGTAGCCCATATTCAAGTTGTAGCTTGTCTTACCTGGTGGTGTAGCACCTTGTTGTTGTAGCAGTCGAAAAACTACCAATTAAAGTTGTGTATCGCATATAATACGAAACCCTGGTTAGGGTATTACCCCGTGGACTAACCATCACAGTGAGCATGGTTTTAAAACTCAACCGAGAAGGTCGAGCTCGACCTGCTCGACGACCTTCTCGGTGGTCTCGAAAGGGTCGAAACCAGAACACTGTTTGAAACTGGGTTTCGACCAGTCTCGACCAGTCTCGACCAGTCTCGACCAGTTCTCGACTGGTTCTCGACTGGTCTCGACCAGTTTCGAACTGGTCCAAGGCTTTATATAAGAGTCTCGGTCGAGATCTCGACCGAGACTCATTTTGCTTCTCAAATCCTTCTGTTTTCTTCTCCTCCTCCATTCCTTCTTCTCCAACCTTGCATCTAAGGTTCGAAAACCTCTGTTCTTTGCAAATCTCTCCATCAAAGTGCTGTTGGAGGCTCATTTTGACCTATTCTTTGCAAATCTAAGGTTTGAGGTATGATTTTTTTCCCCTAAAACTTACTTTTTTACATGAATATGTTCCATACATGTTGGTTCATCATGAAATTTATATATGTGAGAGTCATTAGGCCGATCTACAACCTCATCCTTTCGAAATTATTTTCTTGCATATATATTTTTTATTTTGATTTTCTGTTAAAGAAATGTATTTTTCAGCAATTAAAAATTAAAAGAAATATGATAAATATTAACTAAATGGTATTGAAAATATTATATAATGAACACCGTTGGCCGATCTACGCGGCCACGGTTTCATTTTTTTTCTATATATATATATATATATATATATATATATATATATATATATATATATATATATATATATATATATATATATATATATATATATATATATATTTATTTATTTAATTTTTTGTTTAAAAAAATAAAAAATACATTTCTTAAATATTAATCAGTTTACTTTCAAAATAATATATGTTGAACACCGTTGGCCGATCTACGCGGTCACGGTTTCAGTTTTTTTTTTTTGTACATATTTTTATTTTTATGAATTTTTTATTAATAAATCCTATTTTTCAGCAATAAAAAATTAATAAAAAAATATTAATACTTATCTACTGGTGTTCAAAATAATATATGTTGAACATCGTTGGCCGATAAATACTTATCTATTGGTGTTCAAAATAATATATGTTGAACATCACTGACCAATCTACGGTTTCATGTCGGATTATATTTTTCAAAAAATGAATTATTTTTATTTAATATCCAAAATTATTAATAACATCTAAATAATTATGGAAAATTAGGAAAAATATTTTGTTTTCTTGTAACATAGTTTTAAAATTTTGAAAAGTAATTTCAATGTATTTTGAGTTGTATTCGCATATTTGATGTTTTTATGTTCTTTAATTTTAAGTTTTATTAATGTAAATCTATTGATTTAAATTTCTCTATTTATCATCTTATGTAACAGTGTCTCGTTCTAAATATTATGGGCGCTTCGGGTTCTCATGAGGGAGGTAGTGATGCTTGGTCGTGCCCGACATGGCTTGGCGATTGTACCGCCATTGACGGTGATAGAAAGAAGACCCAATGCAAATTCATGGGAAGAAGCTTATGTCCGGTGAGATTACCGGACTTAAGCAACACCCGAATGAGATGAAGGGAGGCCAGCAGAGAAGGGCAGAGAAAGAAAAAAAATAAACAACAATTTGAGGAAGCAATACGAGGTACAATGCGTGGTGTGGATGATGATAGTTCAGATGATGATGGTCTAGATACCAGGGGTTTGACTGAGGAAGAAGCCAGAGATCTGAGACGAGCAACAATGGCTAGTAAAGTCAGCCATGAGATGGAAATGGAAAGGTTGAGGCAAAGAGCCTTAGGGGCAGGTGGTAGTAGATCATTTCAGCAGCTCGAAAAACCACAAACACGGAGTAAGGGAGGGTTGGCTTCTATGTTAAGAAGATCAAAAAGTACTAGAGCACAACCCTAGGCACCACCACCTACTGCTAGGGATGAGGATTATGTAGAGATTCTACAGCACGATCCAACAGTTTTTAGAAAGGCTGGCGCCAAACAGAAGAGATTGAAGAATATGTGGAACCCGGAAGGGTACAAAAGAATTTATTGGGGATGCCTTTGCTAGGTGGTCTATCTATAATAGTATCCCAAAGAAATGCCAGTAGTGGCCCATACTATCAGCCTTTCTTTGATGCAGTTGCTCAGGCTCGTCCTGGTGTTAAAGCCCCCACTCTATATGAAGTGATGAATGTCTATCTCCCAAGAATTAAAAAAGAGTTAGAAGTATGGATAGAAGTGTTAAAGATTGAGGTGCATATGGGTCACTATAATGTGTGATGGTTGGACTGGTCCCACTAGAAAGTCCATCAACTTCATGGTCTACAGTGATGGGAAGACATCATTCTTGAAGTCTGTGGATGCATCTGCATACACAAAAGATGCTAACTACATCTATGGATTGCTACAGATAGTGGTGGATGAAGTTGGTGCTACAAATGTGGTGCAAATTGTGACAGACAATTGCAGCAACTATAAAAAGGCAGGAGAGATGATGATGGCTAACTATAACCTTTTTTGGACTCCATGTGCTACCCATTGCATTGACTTGATGTTGAAGGACATGGGCAAGATCCAAAAAGTAAAACAAGTGGTTAAACAAGCACGCCAGGTGACAACATTTGTATACAACCATGGCTATTCTTTGAACTTGCTGAGGGAGAAATGTGGAGGGGACTTGGTAAGACCAGGCATTACTAGATTTGCTACCAACTACATAGCCCTAAAGAGCTTTCAGGCAAAGATGGTAGGCCTCAGATCGATGTTTGCTTCTGAGGACTGGTTTGGGTGGAGGGAGTCCAGCTCTCCTACTGGGGTTCAAGCACAGACTACTATAGCTTCAGAGGAATTTTGGAGAACACTGAAAGATGTAGTCAAAATTCTGGAGCCAGTAGTAAAGATGCTGAGATTAGTGGATACAGCATTCCAGCCCACCATGCCACATTTATATGCTGTCATGGATATATTGAAGGACCGTATAAAAACTGTGCTTCCACGTGGAAACAAACACTTTGTGAAGATTATCAAAGATCGATGGGAGAGTCAGCTAATGCACTCATTACATAAGGCTGGTGAGTATATTTAATAATGTCTTTAATTTAGTTCCACTTAATAGTTGGTACTCTATTTTAATCTGGCGACTCATATTTTGCAACATACTATTTGAACCCCAAGTACCAATATTCACATATGCTTGGGCTCAATTCTGACCTTATCGGTGCGGTAAAAGATGTTGTGGCAAAATTGGTGCCAGATTATACTGTACAAGCACTGGTCAATCTGGAGGTCAGTTGTATGGTTTAAGTGCTAAATTATTTGAATATCCACATATTACAATAGCTAATGGTTATAAATTTTGAAATGGGTGTAGATGAAAACGTTCAGAGATGCTCTTGGGAGTTTTGGAACTCCCGCTACAGTGGCTAGACGAGATAAGACCGATCCTGGTATGGAATTATGGAAATTGAAATTTTCAAGTAAAATATCTTATTTAATATGTGTATTAAAATGTGTTCTTCATCTTGTGCCGGTTTGAGTGGTGGTTGTTGTATGGCGAGCATGCAGCTGAGTTGAGGAGAATTGCAATCAAAGTCCTATCTCAGACATGTTCCGCATCTGGGTGTGAGCGAAATTGGAGTACTTTTTCCCTTATCCATTCAAAGAGGCGGAATAAATTGGGCTCTCAACGGCTAAATAACTTGGTCTATGCCCATTACAACATGAAATTGAGGGTACAATGCTTGAAATTTGAATAAAGAAATGAACAGGAGCTGATCGAGCTAGCCGACGTCTTCCAACTATCTTCAGATGAAGAGGATCCCTATGTGGAATGGGTGAGAACAGTTCCAGTGATGGATGAGCCTAGTGGGATGCCCGACCCCTTATGGTGCGCGCCCGATGAGTTCTAATCTCGAGCGGTTTATGTCTTCGGATGAGGGTCGTGTACACGCACAGTCGCCTAGACCGTTTGACCCCCCAGCTGGTACTGATAGTGACTCAGAAGGCGATGATGATACAATGGAACAATCTGGCTGGTCAACTTCTGATAGTAGTGGTGATGATGGTAGTGGTGGTGGTGATGAGGGTGGTGGTGGTGATCCGAGACCGACTGTACCTATTATTAGATGGACCGGTAAGAGTCAGTATACACACACTACACAGAATCCAGATCATGGTGGACGCGCATCTTCATCACGGCCTATGACTGGGTATACACGTAGGTCTCGTCAACGGGAACGCCCTTTGCAACCAGTGGAAGAAGAAGAAGATCGTTTCTTTGACATCGTTCCTGATCCTGAAATTATGCCTGATGTTGAAATTGATAGCATGTCTACAAGTTTTGGAGGACTGAGCATTGAGGGGAGCAGTAGACAGGAGCAGGGGCAGTGGAGTGCTCATGGATTTGGCACCACTTCGGCATACGGTTCTTATTCCGGTGATGATGACCGCATGATGGGAAGTGCATATGATTATTCCGCTGATACTAATAATGCTACATCACAGACTGGCTCAAACTTTGTGGACAGTCTCTTTTCAGTCCCAAATTTGCAAAGAACCACGCCCCCACACCAACCAATATATGCTCACTTTACTCCACATTATAGTGAATTGTATCCAAGGTTGGGTATTTTTAGAAATTTCCCGGATCATATGTATGAGAAATATGTAGAAGACTACCAGACCTTCTATAGCCGAAGGATGTCGTGACAGGATTTTGTTTATCAGACCGAGATATATTTTCTTCAACAAAGTCAATCTGATCAGATGGAACCTGCACGCCACTCTACATATGATTAGACTGAGATGGACTAATGGGAATGTATTATTTCATTTTGAGTATTTAAATCTTTCATATAATGAGTACTTGTAAATTATGTTATTTTGTGGGATTTATGATTTATGAATGTATGATTTTTCAATAATGTGATTACTTTTTATGCTTCAAATGTGTTTATATATGTTGAATAAGTATTTTCCTGCAATATATAGCCTTAAAATGGCTCTAAAATGGACTTAAAACAGCAAAAAATGGCTTAAACCATAAAAAAAAACTGTCGAAACTCCCATTTTTACCCTCTGGGAGTTTCGACAGGTTCTCGCCGAGACCGAGATCTCGGTAATCTCTGTTTTCTCAAGGGTCGAGACACCCTCGAGAACCGAGATTTCGAACTATGACAGTGAGTGATCGGTGAACCACGTTACATCCTGTGTTGTGAGTGTATGAAATTGTCTATGTGTATGGAATAGAAGTCTGTGTGCTGCAGGTCTGGGTGTACACATTTGGTAGGCCAAGCCCCTGGTATGGATACCTGTGGTTGTGTGGTTGGTGTGTGCATGAAATGTGTTTGACATATTGGCAGTGAGAAAAGTCCAGTTGACAGCTCAAGGCAGCACATAGTGAACAACAGCTCTTAGCAGCAGTTTCCAAAGTTGTAGGCCAAATCATCTCAGTGGAAATATTTTGAGGGCACTGATTCACCCCCCCCCCCCCTCTCAGTGACTACCTGGGATCAACAGTTATATTTGCTAAAGGATCGCTCTGAGTTCCTTTCTGTATTCAAACAATTTTATTTCGAAACAAAGAATCAAGTTGATATTGGCATTAAGATTTTTCAATCCGACAATGCTCTTGAATACACTCAGACTGCTATCTCCTTATTCTGTGCATCCAAAGGTGTCATTCATCAGACTAGTTGTTCTTACACTCCACAACAAAATGGAGTTGCAGAACGTAAAAACCGTCACTTATTAGAGGTCACTCGTTCTCTTCTCCTTCATATGCATTTGCTAGATATTTTTGGGGTGATACTGTGTTAACTGCTTGTTACTTGATCAATTGCATGCCGTCTTCAATTCTTCAGAATCAAGCTCCCATATCTTTGTTTTATCCATCCTCTCCTCTGTTTGTCATCCATCCTCGTACTTTTGGATGCACCTGCTATGTACACGACCTTCGTCCTAGACTTGATAAATTATCGCCTCGTGCTGTCAAGTGTGTGTTTATTGGTTACTCTCGCACTCAGAAGGGGTATCGTTGTTATGATCCTCAGACAAGGTGTCAGGTGGTAAGTGCTGACGTCACCTTTTTCAAACATACACCCTATTACCCTGTTCCATACCCCGATCCACCAATTTCGATCTTAATCCAGGATCTTGGTTTGCCTTCCTCTCTCGCCCTTGAGTCGACTACTGTTGAGGCCCCACTACAGGTATATCAACGTCATCAGTATATTATTGTTGTCCCTGACCAAGTGCCAGTCGTCACTCCAGTCTCTGCCCCATCATCCTCGCAACCTTCGTCGGATGATCTTCCTATTGCATTACGGAAAGGTACACGCTCTTGCACTCAGTTTCCATTATATCCTATTGCTCATTATGTCTCTACCTCTCACTTTCATGTGTTGGACCAAAACTTTGCCTATGCCTTAGCTCATAGAGATGCTCCAACCTCTCATACTGAGGCATTACCCCAACCTGAGTGGAAACGGGCTATGGATGCCGAAATGGATGCTCTTCTTTCACGGAATACCTGGTCCCTTACGGAATTGCCCCTGGGGAAGGATGTGGTTCGCTGTCGGTGGATTTTTACTATGAAATATAATCCTAATGGATCAGTGGAGCATCTCAAAGCTCACCTGGTTGCAAAAGGGTTTACTTAAACATATGGAGTGGATTATTTTGAAACTTTTTCACCCGTTGCTCAGCTTAATTCTATTCGGATTCTTATCTCCCTTGCCGTTAATTTGGATTGGCCTCTTTTTCAATTGGATGTCAAGAACGCCTTTTTCTCTAGAGACTTATAGGAGGAGGTCTATATGGAACAACCTCTGGGGTATGTTGCTCAGGGGGACACTCGAGTGTGAAAGCTCCATGAGGCTATCTATGGATTAAAACAGTCGCCTCAGGCATGGTTCGACAAGTTTACTAAGGTTGTGGTTGAATATGGATTCACACCTTGTTATACTGATCACTCTGCTTTTGTTCGTCGACACCATTCCAAAGTAGTTATCCTTGTGGTCTATGTTGATTACATCATTATTTCTGGAGATTACTTAACATGGTATTGATGAAATGAAAGCCTATCTCCATCAACATTATCAGATGAAGGATTTGGGTGTACTTCATTACTTCCTTGGCATTGAAGTAGTTCGAAGCCCCAAAGGTGTTAGTCTCTCCCAAAGAAAGTATATTATTGATCTCCTCACTGACACCTGTATGCTTAAGTATAAACCAATTGACACTCCTATGGATCCTCATCTCAAACTTGCTACCAGTGATGGGGAGGATTATGTAAATGTCCATCATTATCGTCGTCTTATTGGCAAGCTACTTTATATTACTATCACCAGGCCTGACATATCCTATGCTATGGGAGTCATTAGTCAATTTATGCAGGCTCCAAAACAAGTTCATTGGGAAGTTGCATGTCGCATATTATGATATCTTAAGGGTGCTCCCGGTAAAGGGTTACTTTATCGGTCTCAGTAATATTGAACTTTGTGGTTATTCTGAAGCTAATTGGGCCGGGGCTGATAATGATCGACGTTCAACTACTAGTTATTGTACATTCCTTGGAGGGAACCTCATCACATGGCGCAGCAAAAAGCAAACTACTATTGCTCTATTCAGTGCTGAGGCCAAGTATCGGGCTATGGCTCAAACTACTGCAGAACTTATGTGGGTGAAGAATATTTTGGGTGAACTGGAGTTTCCAATCACTCAACCGATTCTTATGTATTGTGATAATCATGCAATTATTCACATTGCCAGTAATTCAGTGTTCAAGGAACGGACCAAGCATATAGAAGTTGACTGCCACTTTGTTCGGGATGCTGTACTGCGTAAAAGTGGCCTCTACCCCATTTACTCGCTCCAGCTCACAACTTGGTGACATGTTTACAAAAGCTTTGTTCAAGGAAACTTTTCTTCTCCAGTGTTCCAAGCTGGGTCTCGATGACATATATGCTCCAGCTTGAGGTGGAGTGTTAAGATTACAATCTTTAATCTTTCCTTTCTTTGTCATATGATTACTAGGTCTTAGGTGTGTCTTAATAGTGCATTGCCTGTAGATGGACAGCTATATATGGACTGTACATGGACAGCAGTACATTGGCTGTCTATGGACAACTATATATGGACTGTACATGAACAGCAGTATATTGACTGTATATGGACAACTGTATATGGACTATCGATAGTTGTACATGGGCTGCCTAATTGATTATAAATATTAGAGTGATAAGGGGAGATAATCACAATCAATCTCTCCCCTCTCAACAATTTCTCTCCTTTCTATTGGTCACTTTCTTTGGTTTTCTCTTTTATAGTGTTACAAGAAGGAAGAGGAGTTCGATGTAGAATGGATCATCTAAGAGGTTCAAATGGGTCCTGCAAAGCCATAACAAACTAAATCAGTTGTTATCTCTCTTTGTAGGCAATATAACTTTCAGACAATTGAAGATCCTGTGGTTCCATGAGGGCTAATTGATCCCAATAGTTCGTCATCTGATTGTAGAATTCCTGAATCGATTTACCATCCTGCTTTGCACATCTAATTTCCATTTCCAATTGATATTGTTTAGCAAAATTGGATTCCAGATATATTTGACTGAGGTAGGACCAAACATCCTTCGCAATTTTATACTTGGAACAGTTCATGCCAATGCTAGGGTCAACTGAGTTATGAATCCAGGTTGGTACCTGAGCATTTTCCATCTCTCATTTTCCTACGGCTGTTGCATAAGTTTCTTCCTTAGGATCGGATGGTTTGACCGTGGAACCAGTCACAGAACCTAATCTGCCTTTGCCAATTAAAAAATTTTCCATCACAGAGGACCAATAAGAATGATTGTTGCCATTTAACCTAATGCTAATGGTCTGGTTCTCCTTTTCAACAGACAAAATTCTTATCACAAAAAAAAAAAATTATTGGAAGACCGCAGTTACAAGATGTGATTCTTTCGCTGATGAAAAGACAATAATACTTACTAGGAAGTGCTGCCCCATTTGCAATAAGAATAAGGTGTAGAAGAACCAGATGCGATTCGATACCACTTACTATCGGATGCGATTCAGATTCGATACCAGATTTCTGCAACTTGCAATATATTTGGATTTGCAAAGACATTATGCAATATTGACTTGCGATAAAAGAAAAGAAGGAACAATGATGCTGATACGTGCGGTGAAGATCTGCAATAGGTTTTGAATCTTCAAAGGGATTGCTCTAATACCATGAAAGATTTGAGAAGAAGAAGAAGAGGAGGCGAAAAGCCTCTATCGATTCAGTCCAAAAGTATATCTTAACAATAGGATTACAAGAGATTAAATAAATAAACCTGTTGAATAGAAAAGAAAGAGTGAGTTTTTCTCTCACCCCCACATCTTATTTATAAAGAGACTACTGAAGGAGAAATTACAAGATTGTCCTTACTTAATAACAATAAGGAATAAGGAAATAAAAGAACTAAACTAAACACATAGAAAATACGCTAATGCCACTAACCACTAAAGGACGACATTCAACACTCCCCCTCAAGTTAGAGCATATATATATATCAGTCATGCACAACTTAGACAATAACGGATGAAACATCTTCCTGTGAAGTCCTTTGGTAAAGATATCAGCAACTTGCACTTGATTGAACATATGGAACACAGATCTGTCCACTGTCCAATTTTTCCTTGATAAAGTGACGATCAATTTCTACATGCTTGGTCATATCATGTTGTACTGGATTGTGAGCAATACTAATTGCAGCTTTATTGTCACAAAATAATCTCTTAGGCTGGGAAGTACTAATACCTAGATCCTTGAGTAAACCCTATAACCAAAATAGCTCACATATCTCTTGAGCTATAGCTCTAACCTCAACCTCTGCACTAGAACGAGCTACCACATTCTGCTTCTTGCTGCGCCAAGTAACCAGATTCCCTCTAGTGAAGGTACAACACCCCGATGTAGATTTTCTATCTGGATTTCCTACCCAGCCAGCATTAATGTAGGCATCCACTCCAAGATTGCCCTGAGAAGAGAGTAGATATCCTCTCCAAAGAGCAGATTTCAGATTGTGTAATAATCGGAGCACAACATCCATATGGGAAGTCTAAGGGTCATGCATGTGACTCACCAAACTAACTGCAAAAGCAAAATCAAGTCAAGTGTGGGCCAGATATATCAACTTTCCAACTAACCGTTGATATTTTTCCTTGTCTACTGGAGTTCCCGTCTTCTCTTGTAACCGGGTATTAGGATCAATTGGTGTCTCACAAGGCCGACACCCTAAGAGACCGGTCTCAGAGAGAAGATCAAGTATGTACTTCCACTGAGACAAATAAATACCAATAGTAGAGCATGCTACTTCAATCCCAAGAAAATATCTCAGTTTTCCTAAGTCTTTAACTTCAAACTCCTTTCCCAAAAAGGTCTTTAAATTTCTAATCTCTTCATCATTACTGCCTGTAATCACAATGTCATCTACATACACTGTGAGAATCGTGATTTTCCTTCCCTCTACTTAACAAACAAAGTGTGATCCGCATTACTTTGTTTGTAGCCAACTGATGTCATAGCTCTGTGAAACCATCCACCAGGCCCTAGGTGAGATCATTTCAACTTACACACCTTTCTTTCAGTAGCTGATGATGCAAATCCAGGAGAGACATCTATGTACACTTCCTCAGTTAGCTCCCCATGAAGAAATGCATTCTTAACGTCCAGCTGCTGTAAATCCCAATTGTAATGTGCTACGCAGACCAAAAATACACAAATAATAGTCATTTTTGCTACAGAAGCAAAGGTCTCCTGATAGTCAATTCCATAAATCTCTGTGAATCCACGGACGACTAATCTGGCATTGTATCTGTCTATAGTCCCGTCTTCTTTCTGCTTTACAATAAAGATCCACTTACACCCAACAGTCTTCTTCCCTGGTGGAAAATCAACTAGGTCCCATGTCTCATTTTTCCTCAGGGTAGTTATTTCCTCTACCATGGCTGCTTTCCATCTCGTATCTGCAACTGCATCCTGCCAATGTTTGGGAATAAACATAGAAGACAAAGTAGAGACAAAAACAAGATATGACGGAGACAATGATTTATAAGAAACATACTGAGATATAGGATGCTGAGTACAAGACCTAGTACCTTTATAAAGAGCAATAGGTAAGTCTGACTCAGAGGGAAGAATATTACCAGATAAAAGGATCTCATTCTCTGAAACAGTTTCTGGATCCAGAGCTGGCCAAGGGATGTATGTAGGTGCATTGATGGTGGTGGTCTTTCCCTGCTTGAGTCTGGCACGACTATAAACTTGAAGGCGAGGTGTCTCCATGGGAATTTGTTCAGCAGAGGGTTCAAAAGAAGGTGATGTAAGCTCAGTAGGGGTTGTTGTCTCCCCCTGAAGTGGAAGGGGAGGGGGTATGGGGGGGCATAGGTATGATAATAAGCAATCTTCCTGAAGAATAGGCTCCCCCTGAAGATGGGACACTGGGTAGTAAGGGAGGTTCTCATAAAAGAGAACATCCATGGAGATAAAAGTGCAACGGCTTGGTAGGTGGTAACATTTATAGCCTTTCTGGGTTAGAGAATATCCCAAGAAAAGACAACGGAAACCACGGGGTTCTAGTTTTCCTAGAGATTAATGGTAGCACACATAGCACACGCAACCAAAGATCTTAGGAGGAATAGTATGGGAGGCATCACTGAAAAGAAGGGTTAAAGGAGAGTGATGATCCAAGACTGGGGTTGGAACACAGCTAATAAGGTAAGCTGAGGTAAAGATGGCATCACTCCAATATTGTGGTGGCACATTGTGGGCAAATATCAACGCACAAACCACTTCAAGGAGATGGCGATTCTTTCTTTCAGCCACCCCATTCTGAGCAGGAGTATCAACACAACTGGTCTGGTGCAAAATACCATTATCCGCCAGATAACATTGAAACTCTCCATCCATGTACTCTCTGCCATTGTCACTCCTGAAAATCTTTAAAAAAGCTTGAAACTGAGTCTTAATCATATGGTGAAACTGACGAAAGCACTGAAACACTTCACTTTTATTATGCAAAAGATAAACCCAAGTAGTTCTAGAATAACAATCAATAAATATAACAAACCAACGATGACCAATAATTGAATTAGTTCTGGCTGATCCCCAAACATCAGAATGAACCAAATGGAAACGAGTACTACTGCGTTTAAATGAAGGACTATATGAAGATCGAGTTTGCTTAGCCAGAATACAAGCTTTGCAAAAAAAACTCGTCTCGTTTACATTTATTTGCTAAAGAGGGAAAAAGACACCCTAAAACCATAAATGAAGGATGTCCGAGCCACTGGTGCCATTGTTGAAGATCAGAGGATGCCGAATAGAGTTGATGTACTGGGCTTCGGGAAGCTGAAACCGACTTTGGGAAACCTTCCTCAAGCAAATACGGACCACCCTGCATCCTACCACATCTAATCGTCTTCTCTGTTGCCAAATCCTGAAAGAAACAATAAGAAGGAAAAAAACATAACTTTGCAGTTTAAAGCAGATGTAATACTACTGATAGACATGAGATTGATAGAAAATTTGGAAACATGAAGGACATATTGCAAAGCTAAAGAAGGAGTGCATTAAATGGAACATTTCCTTGATACAGAGGAGAGAGTCTCATCTGCCACACGAACAGTATTAATTTCAGGATTAGGAAGATACTGATAAAACAAGTTGTGGTTACCAGTCATGTGGTCCGTGGCACTAGAGTCAATAATCCAAGGATTAAAGATCATTGACGCATAGTGTCCACTGAAACACATACCTGATCGAGCAAAGTGAGAACCTAGAGTGTCTGAAGCAGGAGCAGGTGCAGGCAACGATTCGAAAGATGAAGCAGATAATGGCTGAAGCAAACAACTGAGGGCCTGAAAAAAGTGACTGTCTTGCAAAGGAGCCATAGGAGCCACAACTGGATGTACTTCGGTCTGATGTACCTGGGAGCCCTTGAAGTTCTTTGTCTTTTGCAGAATTTTGTCACGTCTCTTTGCTTCAAAGTCTGCTGGTTTACCATGGAGTTTATAGCATGTGTCTTTGGTGTGCTAAGGTTTGTCACAATGCTCACATTTTACCATATCCCTAGATGTAGTAGGGCTCTGATATGGCTGAGTAGTAGTCTGGAGAGCAGACCTATCAAGGACAGAAGGTGAAAACATACTTGTTCTTCTTTGGTCTTCAAGCTGAACCATAGCATGAGCCTACTCAATAGTAAAAAAGGGATCCTTGCTGAGGATTTGTGAGCGGATGGGATCAAGCTCGACATTCAGTCCTGCCAGAAAGGTATAGACCCTGTATTTTTCTTCCCGTTTCTTAAAAAGTGTAGCATCTTCATCACACTTGGCATGTATGGAGTCATAGAAATCGATGCCCTGCCAATGACTACGTAACTGAGTATAGTATTGAGAAACAGTTAACTCCTTCTAGATAGTTCCATGAACCTTCTTTTGCAGAGCATAAATTAATGCATCATTCCCAACTTGGGAATATGTGTCGTTTGCAAACTTCCAGATTTGTGCAGCAGTATCCAAAAATAAGTATCCCTCGACAATGGCGGGTGGTATGGAATTAAGGAGATATTGCATCACTAAAGAATTCTCAACATTCCATTTGTCCAAAGAAGAATCTTAAGTAATGGGTTTAGTTTTGGCTCCTGTGAGACAACCAGATAACCCCCGGGCAGTAATAGAGAGTTACGTGGCACGAGACCACATCAGATAGTTACCACCATCAAGTTTTGTGGTATTTGTAGGAATGGTGAGATTTTCCATCTTATAAAAATCCATTCCAGAAAAGGTTACTTCAGAAATCATTGTAAGCACAAGAAGAAATAATCTCGATTTTGGGTACTCAAAACAACCAAAACCGAAACTGATAATACGCTGGAAAGGAAAAAAAAACAATTGACCTTTGGTAATATTTTTAAATCAACCATACTAGATTAATCGAAGAATAGATCTCCTTAATAGAGATGTCGTGTATCAATCCTCCGGGAACAAGAGACACATCTGCAACAAATTTCGAACTTCATATAGGGTCAGTAAAGAATCAATGTAGGCGCTTTGTATGATCTCTGTAACAAATATCCCAGCAATAGGGATACATGGAGATTGAGAAAGCCAAAAAAAAAAATTTAGAGAGATTTAATGCATAGGTAGGTGGCGGTAGGTCTAGGTTGGCCTTGGGTAGGTTAGGTGTGGTTTAGGGATATGGGATATGTGTTATGGGAGGTCGAGTGATAGGTTTGTTGATGGCGATAGGGTTTGGGTGGTTGCGGTAGAAGTTAGAGGCGGTCAAAAAAATTGCAGGTTGTTAGGGTGTGGCGGTAGGGGTGAGGCGGTAGGGCTGTTGGGGTGATAGGTGCTGTTGGTGATAGGGCTGTTGAGGTGATAGGTACTGTCAGCGGTAGGTGTATGGGCTGTGGGAAGGTGGCGGCAGCACTTTAGAGGAGAAGAAGAAGAAGAAGAAGAAGAGAGAGAAAAAAAGGAGGGGGGCGGTAGAGCTAACCAAGCTCTGATACCATGTTGAATATAAAAGAAAGAGTGAGTTCTCACCCCCCACATCTTATTTATAAAGAGACTACTGAAGTAGAAATTACAAGATTGTCCTTACTTAATAACAATAAGGAATAAGGAAATAAAAGAACTAAACTAAAAACATAGAAATTACGCTAATGCCATTAACTACTAAAGGACGACATTCAACAAAACCTAATCTGACTCAAAAGACAAAACTACCCTTAAGAAATAAAAGAAACAATAAAATAAAATAAAGGACTGTTAAAGTCCCGCCAACATCACACCATCGTTCACAGGGCTGGCCAAACTACCCTGACTCAATCCAAGCAAATGCTCCAATTGGGCTTAAATGCTCTAGCTTTCGGTTGGGCTCAATTTCAGAAAAATGCAACCACAAGAGTCTTGGGCTTGGGCTTGGGCTTGGGCTTGAGTTGAGATCTTCGATGACCCAACACACCCCAAAACCCAAGGTCTCAAGTACAGTATGGATTTAGCATTTGCAAGTCAATAGGGAGTCCAGTCCAAGGAAGGGGAGCATCTGTCATTACTTTGGTTACTTTTGGATTGGACACGATTTATCTCATCAATCTTACCCACTTATCCATTGGTTCATCAAAAAAAAAATGTTTTGATCATTTGTTTTAGATAGGGTATGAATGAGATTGAGATAGAAAATATCCATATTAGCATACATCGTCAAGGGAAAACTACTAAATCCAGCCCCTGCGTCTACAACTCCACATCGAACTCTTTGGCACTCAACATAAAATCCCAGTATTTGGTTACTTAAATTTTATTTTATTTTTTAATGGGGGTAAGATTTGGGTTATAAATGTAGTTGTAAACAGAATTTCTCTGTTTTCTTAGAAGGTTATAGTCATTCAAAATTTATGTTTTGACAGGATTCCTTTTTAGTTTTCCATAGGGTTTGATGGTCAAACGCATACACTGTTCATGGTGATTACTGAACTTCAACCTTCTTACTGTTCCTTCCTTCAATGTGTAATAGCAGTATAGCACCCTGTTTGTCTTGAACTTTTATTTAATCTCTGCAGTCCATCCCAAAGGTAAGTACAGATACGACTCTTATTATTTGAACTTATTTCCTCATTGGTTTTCCAAATTGATCAGAAATTTTATATCAATTCCGAATAGTATTTCCTAATCATCTGAACCTTTCAATCTGGAGTTATACACTGGCCTGCTCTGTTTTCTTACCAGCCCTCAACTGACTGACCATATAATCAGATTTCCCTTGCTGGATGGCTTTTCATTTTGGCTAGACCTAAATTCTTATTTTTTTATGGGAGCATAGAACATTATGTTAACCAAATGGCAAAACATGTACAGTGAGGGCCCTTAAGAAGGGGAACCCCAAAAAACTTAAGAAGATCACGTTCAGACTTCGCAGGGACTCCTACACCCATTTATGGGGATATGAAGGTCCCAAGCATATACAATCAATCAGTTTCTCGGCGAGTCTAGAGTCCGGACACAATCTCTCATCGAAAGAAAAGCCACCCCGAACATCAAAGCATAGTTGTCAAGGCGAACCAAGGCGTTGGAGGCCTGACAGGGCACCTAGGCGACCAAGGCGCCCGCCTAGGCAATCAAGACGTCTGCCTAGGCGACCAAGATGCCCGATTTTCCAAGGCGTGAGCACCTTGGCGGCACCAAGGCGACGCCTTGACACCTATGTCTCAAAGAGGATAGGATCCCAAATCTGACTTAATCTCCTGGATTTGCCCTACCAAGTCCTAAGGTTACGCTCCCAAACAAAAAATGCAAGCTTCAACAAATATCGGTCAAGCCTGTTACACGAAGTTAATATATTTGAATCATTATCCTCTCATTCTCTTTGTTTTCCCTTTCCTTCTTTTCCTGCCCTATGCACCTTATTGCTATTAGCTTGTATTCTGATGATGTTTCCTGCACTATTTTAATTGTTGGTTTTACTACCGAACTATGAATTACAATATATTTTTACAGAATGTAACTCACTAATGCTCATTTAATCAGCCAGGAACTTCTCTCGTGCCTTAAGGCTAGGAGGTGGGAGGCCTTTGAGCTATTCTTGCATGGTTGTGCCTCACACTGACTTACACTGAAATACAATAAAACTAATACATCAATCCGCTATAGCAAACATACTCATTGATTAAATATTATTGTATAACCCGCCATACCTTTTGTAAAAGATCCTGCTTCTGAAGGTTCCGGAGAATCAGACCTCGGAAGATTTTTCCAGTATTGCAGAGCCTGAAGCACTGAATCTCTTACTGGTTTCACCTGTAAAAAGCACAAAAAAGCAAGGTGACTTATATTTTTATCAACTGTGGCTGTGAAAAAGAAAAATCCCCCAAAACAAGTGATCGGTTATCATTGACCCACTAACCTTGTCGAAACGGCAGGACTCAAGGGAACGGATGCAGGAAGCCTTGACAGGCCCCAACAAGGAACCTCCATTTACAGCAATTCCTCCCAACGTTACAGAGGCAGATTTACGTGTTGTCCAGTCACTGCTTTTGAGAGCTTCTTGGATGCTGGTCAATGCATCAGATAAAGCATTTTGTGTTGGGGCTCCGCCTGCCTGAAAGATAAGAAAAACGGAAGGTAAAAGACACATATACAGCATATGTGCCATGAAACAACAGCTTCCAAACATATATACCAGCATAAGCACTTGAGAAATAGTTGCTGCAATTCAAGAAAAAGATGTTTAATTTTTTATTTTACAGATTTGAAAAATTAACAAATGAGGGAGTCTTAGAAGGTTAATTTAGTTAAGGTTTTTAGCTTATCTACTCCAAAATTCCAAATAAAGACTACCATGCCAGCTGAAAAATAAATTAGACAATGTAACAAGATAGAAAATAAGAAAACATGGAGAGAATCAAAGTGTCCTCCTCCTCTCCTTGTAGCTGGTATTTATAGAAAATAAAAAACAACTATTAAATAAGATCTAGGACTCAACAAGTCAAAGTCCTAGTCACAAACTAAAGACAAAGTAAACTGAAAATAAGAAAAAACACTAACAAGCCTAATTGATAAAAGAAACTAATTAAGAGTCCATATACTAATAGGAGCCCAAGTCCTCGAAACTAGCACTAGCTACTTTGACTGAGTCAAAGCAGTGTACGGTTACAATTTTCTATTATGCTAACACCCCCCCTCAAATTGAAGCATGGGGGAATGTGAGAGCTTCAACCTGAAACAATGTAGCAGCAGAAGCAGCAATTGTAGTCATAGGAGCAATAGCAGTAGTAGTGGGCCAATGGCAGTAATAGTAATAGTAGCAACACAATATAGGTCACTATGAATCAAGTAGTAGTAGCAGCACAGTATAGGTCACTGTGAATCAAATAATAGTAACAACACAATATAGGTCACTATGAACCAAGTAGTAGTAGCAACACAGTATAGGTCACTGTGAACCAAATAATAGTAGCAGCACAATATAGGTTACTATGAACCAAGTAGTAGTAGCAGCAGCAATAGCAAAAACAGCAAGAGTGGTGGCTGCACACCTAACGGAGAACCTTAAACGACTTCTCAAAATGGAAACCCAGGGGGATTGCTTTGATACCATGTAACAAAATAAAAAAATAAGAGAAGATAGAGAGAATCAAAGTGTCCTGGTCCTCTCCTTATAGCTGGTATTTATAGAAAACAGAAAACTATTAAATAGGATCTAGGACTCTACAAGTCAAAGCCCTAGTCACAAACTAAAGACAAAATAAACTTAAAATAGGAAAAGAAAACTAATAAAATAATTAGGAGTCCATATACTAATAGGAGTCCAAGTACGACATCGAATAGAGCTAATTGGAGGACAAGAATCCATATAGCCGACCTCATTTAGTTGAGATAAGGCTTTGTTGTTGTTATTATTGTTGTTGTTGTTGTTGTTATATACTAATAGGAGTCCAAGTCCTAGAAACTAGCATTAACTACTTTGACTAAGTCAAAACAGTGTATGGTTACAATTTTATTACGCTAGCAGACAACAATTGAAATTGTTTCCTCTTACTGAAGCAAGATTGGCATGACAAACAATGCTATAAGAAAAAAACAATCACTACCACGTCATTCCTCAGTTTTGTCTCTTTAGAAATAAATTAATCTATAAGGAAACTAATGTTTCTTATGTAAACAGAAAGAATAAGCTTCCAAAAATGCTATAATTTGAGACAATGATATATCCCCTAGCCTTTCTTGAAGAAAACAACTTAAATGCAGAAGATTGTTTAGCTGATTTGGAAATTTGAATATGTGCAAATGAGATAGTCAAAAATCCCACCTCACCCCACTGCAAAAATACTAAGGCAACAGAAAGGTACCCAAAACAAAAGCCATGGCACTCAAAGTCTTTGAAATCATAATCAATGATCAATTGCAGTAATCTTAGTAGCAAAATAAATTGGATTAGAAAAGTGTTGTAATATGGATTTATGTCTAGGTTCGATGTATTTGAGGATAAGAGTGACGACTCATTCTCATTCCTCACCTACCTTCCTTTCATGTAAATGGATTACTCTATAAATAAAGCATGGCCTTGTCAATCTAGACAAGTCAATTATTCCCTCACAAATTAACATAGTATCAGAGCAGAGATTGCAATACCCCAATTCCTGTGATATTAATTTGCCAATATTTTCCCTTCCCTCTTTGGGAATTTTCTGCTGAATTTTATTCTTAGGGATATTTTAGTAATTTTACCCCCCCCAATCTGAGGTAAGAGAGTAGGAATTATGAAAAGTATATATATATATAATCATATTGGAAGTTAGTTAGAATTTTTCCTTATGAAGTGTGTAACTATATAATGTACAATGTGTGGTTATATGGTTATGCTAACAAGTGGGCCCCACAGGGTTGGTTGGCCCTTTGGATGGGGGGTAAGTCTTAAAATAAAACTTTATAGTAGTAGATTTGATTGGAATGGGAAAATATAGAAGGAAAGGGGAGGAAATAAAAGAATTTAGAAATTGAGGACAAATTGGAAGGAAAATTCAAACTTAAGGATTTATGTGTAAAATTGGGAAAATGGAAGGGCTTAAGTATAACCAATACATAAATGTTAAGGGTAATACTGCATTTTAATTACTAAACCTTAAATCTAGAATTAGGAACTTAGATAAGGGCAAATTAGCCATCCTACATGATATAAGTATGACTAATTACCTAATAAAACAAATAATATTATATATATATACAGAAAAAGTAAGTGGGGAAAGGGAGAAACTCTATTCTGGTCACGTTGAAGAAAGAAGGGAAAGGAAAAAAAACAGAAAAGAAGGAGAAGAAGAAGAAGAAGAAGAAGAGGAAGAGGAGGAGAATAGAGAAATTGGTAAGGCTCTCTCTCTCTCTCTCTCTCTCTCTCTCTCTCTCTCATCCCTCTCTACCGTCCATGCATGAGCATAAAGAAAAGGGAACCGAAAAAGAAAAAAAAATGGGGAAAAGAACCCTAAATCTGAAACTGGTTAAAACCAGTCTTTAAGTGTGAAGTTCCTCCTTTTTCCTTCATTGTTTTCATGAAATTCCTAAATGGGAAAGCCACCTAGGGTTTCATCATAAACCCTAACCCTAATTTCTGAGAAATTGAATGGTTTACTTGGTTAATACTTGCTGTATATGACAGCTTATGTTATGGGGTACAAATAAAGAGTATTTCTTAGGAAACCCTAAAATTTTAGGGTTAAAGTTCCTAATTATGTAACTAACAGCCCGGATTCTTCTAATTAAGATTCTTTAGAGAAGCATGGACCTAAAATCAGGTCCAGCAAGCCTTTTGGCCAGACCTGAACCTAAAGGTTGGCTCATAGAACAATTGTTTTAGGAAAAACATTAGAAAATGGTAATCCCAAATAATTTCAGACTTTGGGAAATAGTATAAAAACAGTTTTTAAACCTATAATTCATTATGAGCTAGTTAGTTTTAAGCTAGAAATGAAATAATTAAGTTATATCTCTTATTTTGTAGAATTGAAAGTTAAAGCGAGCTAACCTAACTGCTGTCCAAGTATAAGGTTTGAATTCAACAACAATAGATGAGGGGAATTATCTACTTATACTTGTTGTAGGTAACTAGACTTGCTATTGTGCTGAAATTTGTGCATTAAGAAAAAAGACATGATTGTTTTATTAATTAGTCTGTTAAATTTGTTATGCATGAGGAAATCTGCCTTTAATTTATATTTCCTGGGTTAAGTGCTTCCTAATTGTGATTAGTGGTTCTGATGAAAGGATGTGATGTTGGCTGAGATGAATGAAACATTATGGAGAATAGTCTATGTAAATGTGCATGAAAAGTTATTAAGGAACCCAATAAGATAAGGAAAGTGAACTCATTTTATATTTGGAAAGTAAAGCATATGTTCAGAGAAAAGGGGAAAACTGTCCCAACTTGTTTTACAAGATAGACTGCTGGCACCAGGCCAGAGTATAAAAGTGTTAATATGACTAGTATAGAACAAGGAAGTGAAAGAACAAGATAAATAAACTTAGAACCCATGTTTACTGCTCCCTTCTCATTAGGTGTAAAATAATGAGTGGAGTCGCGCGGCACCAAGAAGTTTGGGACTTCACTATCTTTTGTTGAGGCCGAGACATCTGGGATGTCACCAGTCCATTAGAGGACTGAGAGTACCGGGAACTCACCGCCCTTGAGGCGAGATGTCTGGGAATCAACTGCAAATACAGCTATTAAGACGAGATGTCCGGGACATCAATTAGTGCTTAACGACTCCAAATGTTAGGCATCTTGCAGCAAATGCATGACTGGCTTACCTAGGATTATTTGAAATATTTTAACTGAGATTCCTGCATTCACATCATGAGTATAGGATAATTTCTAAGTATGTTAAGTTTTTCCATGATGTCGAAGTTGTTGCTGTGTTTGACTACTTCATGTGCTTTATGATTTTGTTGTTGTAAGTAAATAATTTATCCTCATTGAGCGTAAGCTCACTCTATCATTTAAATGATGGAGAGACAAGTGGAGTGCTCTCAGAGGGATTTCCTGATTTAGTTGACCGAGCTCTTGAGTGAAGAAGTGTCTTAGGCCGCTGGATTCATTTTCTTTTGTTCTACTGTAAAAACTTTTGTATGTATGTAAAGAACAAGAACTGTGTAATGGGTATAGGTATGTAAGTAAGTTTTGAATGTTAAGTAATGGTGCCACCAAAAGAAGGAATGTATGTAGCCATTTTTGTGTTAAATAATGTCATTTAAGCTTCCGCTAATTTCTTTTAATTTATGCTTGATTTGTTTGTCTCTTTGAGTCTTTTAACTCCTGGCAACTTAGCTAAGACCATAGTTGTCAAGGCGTCGCCTAGGCCACGCCTAGGCGTCCGGGCGGTTTGTACAGGCCTGGGCACCAGGGCGCCTTGTGTACATGAGAAAGGCGGTCGCCCAGGCCAAACAGGAACAACATTTATCAGGCAGTACTTATTTATGACTAAGTAAATGTTTCTTTAATTTTATATTTCATTTACTTAAGATATTATTCATATAAGCAAATACCCCCCTATTTGAATCCAATAAAAATAGTCTAAAATTCAAATTCCAGAAGGAAAAAAAGTCAACCCCCTTGTTCAAGAACAAAAACCATATTTTTGGGTGCGAGGGCGATTTTCAACTTTTAAATGCTAGGCTTTTTTCTAAATATAAAAATTCTATAAATCTTATTATAATAAATCATCACTAAAAACCAAGAGTGCGCCAAAATAATATTTTGCTTTGATGCCCAAAAAATAATTTACATTCAGACGACTTTAAACAGCATTCCCGTATTCCGAACAAGGTTTGACCGGAGTGTAACTCCTTCATTATAATTTGGATTCAAGCAATCTCGGATTTGTTGGAAAGCTGATTATGCTAGCTTTGCAACGAATTCAAGATTGCTTGAATCTGAACTATATTAAAGGAGTTACACTCCGATCAAATTCGTTAAAAGTATGCAAATGTTAGTCATAAATAATTGTTTACTTAACTCTAAACACAATCCCAGGTTTTAGTGTACATTAGTAAACTTGGGTCCACACCACATATTAATTAAGTTATGTCTTAAATGTTGATTATTTATGTAGAATGTTGCATATATATAAACATTAATATTTTAGAAATTAAAAAAATGCATTGGGAACGCCTTGGTCGCCTAAAACACCTTGGACGCCTTGGCACCTAGGCCATGGCATCCGACCTTAAGTGGGGCTCTCTCTCTCTCTCTCTCTCTCTCTCTCTCTCTCTCTCTCTCTCTCTCTCATAATTTCTCTCTCCTAGCGCCGCGATCTCTCCAACGTCGCCCTCTCTCTATTGGCTCCTTATTTCAGCGTCTGGCTAGCAGCTCTCTGTGGTGGTATGCTTGTTCCTATGATGGTGTATCATGATACTTTTGTCTATGATCGTGATTGAACCTTGACTCTCCAAGTGACCTTTTTGCTTCGTCATCATGTCTAATGTTACTACTGCAACCTCTGGAACCAACGGGATGGGTCGCAATACCCATTTTCCCTCGTTCCCTATGACCTCTTTCCATCTTGATGAGAGCAACTATTTGTTATGGTCACGGTCTTGTTATCTGTCCATTGATTCCCGCAGTTATGTGGGTTGCATCAATGGCGAAACTTCTTAGAAGAAGAGGAATTTTATTAATTCGTTGGTGATGTCTTTTCTCATTAACTTTATCTAACCACAGATTGCTCGAGGTAACCTTCTTTTGGATACTATAGCCAAAATCTAGACAGCAGCCAAGGATACATATTCCCAAGTTGGGAATGATCCACAAGTCTATGAACTCAAGAAGAAGCTTCATGAGACCAAACAACAGGATCCCCTTATTTTGGCAAGGACAAGATTTGTGCCGCCGATGGTTCCCTTTCCTCTGTTTCTGGGAAGGGTTCCATCGAGTGTTCTCCCACTTTACCATTGTCTTATATTCTTCACGTTCCAAATTTTACTACTAACCTTCTTTCAACTAGCTGTCATACCTATGATCTGAATTGTAAAGTTATTTTCTATCCTATTCATTGTCTTTTTCAAGATCTGGGACTGGGCTAACGATTGGCTCTGGTAGGGTACATGGTGGTCTTTATCTACTAGACGATGGGCTTCGTACTGTTTGTTCTGCACTTCAGATTGAATCTATGCCAATTGTTGCTTCTGGAGTTATTACTTTGGCGTAGGCGTTTAGGTCATCCTTTAGTGGGGACTCTTTTTAAAGTTTTTCCGCATTTATCTTAGCACTGTAATTTTGAGGAGTGTTTTTGTAATGCTTATGTTTTAGCTAAGCAGACCATAATTGTCAAGGCTCCTAGGCACCCTTGTGATGCCTTGGAAAATTGGGCTATTTGGTCGCCTAAGCAGGTGCCTTAGTCACCAGGTGCCCCGTCAAACCTCCAACGCCTTGGTTCACCTTGACACCTTGACAACTATGAAGCAAACTCATACTATTTTTTTCTGGTTTAAATTAAAAAAAAAAAAGTATTGTTCCTTTTATGCTCATTCACTTTAATGTATGGGGCCCTATCAAGTGTACTTTTGTCTCTAGTTTCCGATGGTTTGTTACCTTCATTGACTGTCATACTAGGGTCACTTGGATCTACCTGCTTTGTCACAAGAGTGAGGTCTTCTGCTGCTTCCAGATGTTTCACACCATGGTTCGCACTTAGTTCAATGCTACCATTCGGATCCTTCATAGCGACAACAGTACTGTGTATATGGATGGTGTCTTCCAATCTTATCTTGTCGCTTAGGGGATTCTTCATCAAACTAGTTGTGTGGACACTCCGGCCCATAATGGTGTTACAAAGCGCAAAAATCGCCATTTGCTGGAGGCAAGGTTTGAGGTGCCAGTTTCGAAGCCAATTTTGCTAGTCTTGAAACCGAGTTGTCTCAGGCTTCGCCCAGGTTTTGATCGAAACCTGGGATTTTCCCCGAGTCCACTTTAAACCTTGCTTTTAAGGCCCGTAATTGTTTTTTTTCAATTTGATTTTTTTTTATGTATGATATTTTAACCTTTTTAAAACCTATTTTCCCACGTTAATTTAAAAAAAAATCCAAAGTGATATCATGTGGTGTGGACACGAGTGTGCTAGTGCACGTTGAGACCTGGGATTGTATCTAGAGTTAAGTAGGCAATACTTATTTATGACTAATATCATTAAACAAATGATATTACTTAAGATATTATTCATAATAAGCAAACACCTACCATTTATACCCAATAAAAATAGTCTAAAATACAAATCCCAAATGATAAGAAGTCAATTTTCTAGTTCAAGAACAAAAACTGGATTTTTGGGTACAGGGCAATTTTCAACTTTCAAATGCTAGGCTTTTTCCTAAATCTAAAAATTTTATAAAACTTATTATAGTAAAACATCACTAAAAACCAAGAGTACACCAAAATAATCTCTTTTTTCTATGCCCAAAAAATTAATTTCATCAAGACGATTTTAAACAACATTCGTATACTACGAATAACGTTTGGCCGAAACATAACTCCTTCAATATTGCTCAGATCAAGCAGTGTCAGATTTTTTACAAAGCTAGCATAATTAGTTTTTCAATAAATCCGAGATTGCCCGAATCCGAGTTATAATGAAGGAGTCACAATTCGATCAAACCTTGTTAGGAGTACGCAAATGCTGTTTAAAGTCATCACAATGGAAATAATTTTTTGGGCATCAAAACAAAAAATTATTTCGACGCTCTTTTGGTTTTTAGTAATGTTTTACTAGAATAAAATTTATGAAATTTTTAAAATGTAAAAAATCCCTAGCATTTGAAAGTTGAAAATCACCCCCCCCGTAACCGAAGTGTTTTTTGTTCTTGAACTAAAGGGTTGACTTTTTATCCTTTCGAATTTGAATATTAAACTATTTATTAGATTCAAATGAGGGGTGTTTGCTTATTTATAAATAATATCTTAAGTAAATGAAATATAAATTTAAAGAAACATTTACTTAAATGTTGTTAGTCATAAATATGTACTGCCTAATAAGTGTTGTTCCAGTGTATTGTTCCTGGCTTTGGAGTCGAAACCTTGCATATTATATAAAGGGGTAAACCTTCGACCGACACCTAGAACCAAGGCTGAAGGTTGCTCGCACTCTTTTTTTTTTGAAACGCTGGTTCCTCCTCAGTACTGGAGTGACGTTGTTCTGACTACCACCTATCTGATAAACCGAAGCTGACTCATGTTCTAGACTTCCGTTTCGTACTCCTGTTACTGTCTTGATGGGGTCGTCCGACATTGCCATCCCACCACGGGTTTCTGGTTGCGTGTGTTTTGTATGGAATCATCAGCATCCTGGCAAGTTGGAGCCTCATGGGCTCAAGTGTGTTTTTATCGGCTACTCTGCTATTCAGCAGGGTTATCAATGCTACCACCCTCCTTCCCAGCGCTTTTTTTTTTAAACGCTGGTTCCTCCTCAGTACTGGAGTGACGTTGTTCTGACTACCACCTATCCGATAAACCGCGACTCATGTTCTGGACTTCGTTTCGTACTCTGTCGTCTTGATGGGGTCGTCCGACATTGCCATCCCACCACGGGTTTCGTTGCGGTGTGTTTTGTATGGAATCATCAGCATCCTGGCAAGTTGGAGCCTCATGGGCTCAAGTGTGTTTTTATCGGCTACTCTGCTATTCAGCAGGGTTATCAATGCTACCACCCTCCTTCCCAACATGTATTCGTGACCATGGACGTGGTGTTCCACTATTTTTTGTCAGCTCCTCTTCTAGGGGGATTTGGTACTCGGTGACGGTGAAAATGTGCCACTTGTAGCTCAATACCTGAGGGTGTGTCTCCGGATGTTGTACCAGTCCATGGGGAGATACAGGATCCTGTACAAGTTTATGTTCGTCGCCATCAGCAACAGCAACACCTAGACACCACCACCACTGCACCTCCTCTACCCAGCTTCTCTCCATCTCCTGATCCGAGTCCTGATCCAAGTCCTCAATCTGGTAATCTCACACCTGCTCCTCCTAGTCTTTCTGACACACCTCTTGATTTACTCATTGCTTTCCGCAAGGTAACTAGAATTTATACGCATCACCCTATTGCTCAGGTGGTGTCTTATGACTCTTTGTCTCCCTTCTATCAGGCTTTTATGTCTTCTTTGTTTTCTATTTCCCTTCCTCAAAACTAACAAGAGGCTTTTACTAATCCCAAATGGAAAGCGGCCATGGTTGAAGAAATGCAAGCCTTGAAGGACCCGTTTGATAAAACTTCTGCTTCTAGATTTTGGATTCCGGTTCAGAATTTGGATTCTACTCTAGGCTACCCCAGGATTATTTTGGAGTAGAAATCTGTTTGATAACGCAATTCTGGAATAGATTCTAAAGCATCTTTGGATTAGAAACATGTTTGATAACACACTATCCCCCCAATCAAAGTCTAGAAAATTAATCGTAGTTGTGGTGGGTGGTGGTGGTGGTGGTGGTCGCGGTTGCTAGTGGTGGGTAAGTGGTGGTGGTGATTGTGGTGGTGGTGGTGAGTGGTGAGTGGTAGGTGAGGGTGGCAGTGGCTGTAGAGGGTGGTAGGTGGTGGTGGCGGTGGCTGTGGTAGGTAGTGGTGTTGGCGGTGGTGGTGGTGGTGGTGGTGGTGGAGGTGGCGGCGGCGGTGGTGGTGGTTATGGTGATGATGGTGGGTGATGGTGGGGGGTAGTGGTGGTGGTGGCGGTGGGTGGTGGTGGTGGTGGTGGGTGGTGGTGGTGGCAATGGTGGTGGTGTTGGAGGTGGTAGTGGCGATTGTGGTGGTGGCGGCAGCAGTGGTGGTTATGGTGATGGTGGTGGGCTGTGGTGGTTGTGGTGGGTGGTGGGTGGTGGTGGCAGTGGTGGTGGTGGTTGTGGTGGTGGTTGTGGTGGTGGTGGTGGTGGTGGTGGTGGCGGCTGCGGCAAAGGCTGGGCAAAGGAGGCGGTGGTGGTGGAAGTGAGTGGTGGGTGGTGGCGACGGCAGTGGTAGTGGGCGGTCGGTGGTGGTGGTGGTGGTCGTGGTAGTGGTAGTGGTTGTGGTGGTGGTGCTGGGTAATGGCAGCGGTGGTGGTGGTGGTAGAGGATGTCAAGTGAGACACACTCTTTTTCTTCTCCCAAAAACTAGCTCCAACACAAGTATTATTTACTCCAAAATTTTGGATTCTGAAGCCATTTTGAATCCGGTTCACTTTATGGGAGCTTGAATCCAACCGGGCTTATCAAACGCGCTTCTACTCCAAAATAGCTCCCTGGGAGCCAGAATCCATAGAATCCAGAATCTAAAGTTCTATCAAACAGGTCTGAAAAAGAATGGTACTTGGAACTTGGTTCCTCTTCCTCCATAGAAACATACAGTGAGTTGTAAGCGGGTGTTTGTAGTAAAGCAGAACATGGATGGTACTATGAACCAGTACAAGGCCCGATTAATGGCCCATGGCTTCACTCAGACTTATGGCCTTGACTATCAGGAGACTTTTGTACCTA
The DNA here is from genome assembly GCA_028583415.1 of Protea cynaroides. Classification (NCBI taxonomy): domain Eukaryota; kingdom Viridiplantae; phylum Streptophyta; class Magnoliopsida; order Proteales; family Proteaceae; genus Protea; species Protea cynaroides. Next base: position 68,813,366 of record CM053272.1, on the reverse strand, counting down.
TTGCAAAGCTGAACATTGTTTGGATTCTTTTCTCCTATATTGTTAACCTGGGTTGGGAACTACAACAACTCAAGGTCAAGAATGCATTTCTCCACGGAACTTGAAGAAGAGGAGTACCTTGACGTTCCTCCTGGGTTCTCAACCTTAGCGACACAAGGGAAGATCTGCAAGCTTAAGTAGCTCTCTATGGCCTAAAGCAATCTCCCCGTACCTGGTTCGGTCGCTTTCATTAGGCAATGGTGTCGAATGGCCACACTCAAAGCCATTATGTCATATCCTTTTTATCAAGCAGTCTAGTGATAAGATTGCTTTTCTTATTGTGTACGTGAATGACATTGTGGTCACTAAAAGTGATATAGAGGAGATTGTACGTTTGAAGACTTACTTGGGTCAAGAGTTTGAGATCAAAAACCTTGAAAAGTTACGCTACTTCCTAGACATTGAGGGTGCTCGCTCCACTATGAATCTTTTCCTATCTCAGAGGAAATATACATTAGATCTTCTTCAGAGACAGGGATGTTTGGTTGTAAGCCCTCAGGTACTCCACTCGAATCTAATATCCGTCTCTTGAGCAAGAATGGGGATCCTTTTGATAAAGTCAATATCAAAGGTTAGTTGGCAAATTGATCTACCTCTCTCACACTTGTCCTGACATTGCCTTTACTATTAACATGGTCAGCCAGTACATGCATGATCCTTACCCATTGGGAAGTTGTGCTACGCATCTTGCGTTACTCGAAGTCAGCTCTAGAAAAAGGGATGTTTCTCTCTTCTAATGGTCACCTACGAGTTAAGGCCTTTATTGATGCTGATTGGGGCAGCTCCTCAAATGATCGTCGTTCTACTACTGGGTATGGCACATTTGCAAACAGCAACTTGGTCACTTGGTGAAGCAAGAAACAAGTTGTTGCTGTCCAATTTCATGTTGAGGCTGAGTTTAAGTCTATGTGTCATGATATTTGTGAGTTAATGTGGCTCTAGCAACTATTGAGTGATCTAGCTATTCTTTTTCCACTACCTATGACACTCTATTGTGACAGCAAGTTTGCTATCAGTATTGCTTACAATCTTGTCCAACACGATCGCACCAAACATGTGGAAATTTATCGACATTTTATTAAAGAAAAGCTGGAACTAGGACTTATCTGTGTTCCTTTTGTCAGAATTAGAGATCAATTAGCTGATGTTTTTACCAAATGGTTAAGTAGTAAATTATTTCATCCCGTAGTTACAAGTTGATCATGCATGATATTTATGCGCCAACTTGAGGGGGAGTGTTGTAATACGGGTTTATGTCTAGGTTAAATGTATGTGAGGATAAGAGTACTAACTCATTCTCATTCCTCACTCACCTTACTTTCATGTAAATCCATTACTTTATAAATAAAGCATGGTCTCTATCAATCTAAACAAGTCAATTATTACCTCACAAATCAGCAAAAAGAGTTTCCAAACTAATATCGTCAAGCCCTCAAGACCCTGTTTGGGTGCAGGGGTTTTAATGGGGTGGGATTTAAGGGGTGGGAAAAATGTATTGTTTTATCAGTGAACAGGAAACTCCATGTGTGTTTGGTCAACAAGGCTGGAGTTCTCTCGTTAATCGAAAGAATGCTGTCGGGTTTGTGTTTTCTCCACCCCGTCGTCTCCAAATTCCAGCCTGTATCATAAGACTTTGGCACTATTCATGGGAAGTTGGTTACAACGGTTTTCCTCCCCAACATCCTACTCTCATCTTCTTGTCACCTGCATTTTCTTCTTCCTCAACTTCTCTCTTTCATCCTCTTCTTTCTCCCCTATCAGGAACCCTAGGCTAGCGAGACCTCTTAGCCGGTGGTTCTGCAAACTGCCTCTATGCCCTTCCACCATCTCTCTCTGCACACTTCTCTCTCTGTTACCTCACCATTCAAGATGTAGAACCAAGAAAAAAATAACAAGAAGAAGAAAACAATTCAATAGAAAAAAATAGGGAAATTTTCATGGACCTCCCCTGTGTAATGCACAAAAAAGCACCCTTTAGATTAAAAAATACACAGACCTCCCCAGAAATAGACAGTGTTAGAATTGACTGTTAAGTGAATGATAAATGACTGTTATACCCCTAAACCATTTCCCTTTAATTGCCCTCTTATGTTCGTACTTATGAAACCCATTTCCATCTTCCCTGCAACCTGTAACCCCATCTCTATCCTCCCACCCTTCCCTGCTCTATAATCGACGAAGGGTTATGACTCTTTGCAAGATTATCAATACGTTGATGAGCATAAGAAAATTGGGGTAATTCTCTTGTGAAACCAAAATTGAGAAAAGAACCGCCAACGCATCACCGATTGCGCCATTGGGTTTGGCAAGTAGGCCATCGATAGGCGAGATAGCCGCATCTACGTGGTCACTGACTCCGGGGACGATGATCCTGTGAACCCCAGACAAGAACATGCAGGTCACCATTGCTTTCAACCACTTTGGTAAAGGCCTTGTCGATATGATTAGCAGAAAAAAGGATTGAAAAAAGTAGAGAGACTTAAAAAAATGAGAGGAGATGATTTGGCTGAAGGTTACAAAGAAGAGAACCAACATGACAGGCAGCAAGAGGGAGACCAACGCCGGCAACAACAGTGCCAACAACGCTGCAAGGAAAGCTTTGAAGAGCGTAAGAGGAAGATAACCAGCGTGACCCATGGCAACGGTAACCAGAATGCCAGAGGCATTGCGTGCAACAAAAGAGAGACCCACGCCAGCAACAGCAATGCCAACGCTGCTGCGAGGAGAGATTCGAAGAGTGTAATTGGAATGATGTAGAAGATAACCAGCGTAATCCCCAGAGAGAATTCCAACAATGCTAGAGGCGCTGCGAACAACAGGAAAGAAATCCACAGCAAAAACAAAAGTGCGAGAGACGAGGGTAGGTTTCGCCACCGAGGGAGAGGGCTTTGCCAAGTACCGCCCATGAATTCTTTTCACAACCCACCCCAATATGTTGCCGTGCACCAAGGAATCTATACACCCGCAGCTCAGTTCATGCTACAGACACTTTGATCGAGGTTCTCTCTCTCCCCAGCACACACTCTCTGCATTTCTCCCACTCATTCTCTCCGTCTCCTAGATCTATTTATTATCTCCCCGTCTTCCCCTTTCCCTCCCTTCCTTGCTCTTCTTTGTTTGCCACGCAAATCGAGCTCAATTTTCTTGAATAAGCTTTTGCGGTCTGTAAAGCTGGAGAAGAGGGAAGGATGGCTTAAGGTTCACGAGACAGAACAAGAGTGACAAGTAGGAAATTGGGTTCACAAGGATGATGATCCCATAAACCCCAGACAAGAATGTTGGACGAATTTCCCCCATTCCCTTGAAAATGGCAATTTACTTGCTAACGGAATGTGAGTCACTTCAAAGAAGGGTTTTGGAAAACGTGGTTGGAGAAAGGGGGTGGCCGGAGGTGTATTGCAGAGAAGAGAGTGGGGGGGCCAGAGGCAAAGAGAGGTTTTGGAGTTTGTCGATTGAGAGAGGAGAGTGGGCAATGGTTTTAGGGTTTAAATGAGAAGGGTAAAATAATAACTTCCCACTTCTAGTAAGGGCAATTTGGCCATTTAAAAAAATCCCCACCTTACACGTCATATTTTAATGGAGCTAACTAACGAAGAGGACTTAAGTGTTAGAACTTGTAAAATACCAGGGATGTCCACTGGATTGACTCCAAATGGGGGGTGCGTTTTTTCGGGCATTTCACTAGGGAGGTCTATGAAAATTTATAGGAAGAAGAGGATGATTCAAATAGATGAAGAAAAAAGGGAAAGAAAAGAGAGAGAGAGAGAGAGAGAGAGGATGAAGTAATACAGGGATCTGAAACCCACTTTCAAGTTGAAAACCCAGAGAAAACAGAGCAAGGACAAGCAATATAAAGGGAGAAATGCAACCACAGCGACTGATTAACTCGTCCCAAGTTAAATTTACATGAAGGTAAAAGAAAAGCTCGCAAATGATCCGGAATTACAAGAAAACAGATATAACCTCCATGCACAAGAACACAGACACAGAATCCCAACTCGAACTCGCTCTTGATAAAAAAAAAGGGAAGAATTAAAAAAATGACTGAAAGAAAGACATCTAAAGCATTTTTTTTAAATGCATACAAGAATCTGAATCAAGAAAACATTTTACAGGAAGTAGAAGACGATTGAAAATTTGAAATAGAGAAGAAGAAAAAACAAAAAACAAAAGAAGGATGAAGCAATACGGATTTGAAACCCACTTTGCACTAAATGGGGGAGAGAATGAAATTACAAAATGCAGATCTGAAAAAACAGGGGTTCAGATCTGGAACCCACTTCGCACCAACTAAAAAGAACACAAGGATCTGAAACAAAGATTAATTTTTTAAGGAATCTTTCATTTAAGGAGACTAACTGAGACTGGGCAGTCAGGAGTACCAGAAGATGGCATGAAGCAAGAAGAGGCGTTTGTTATAGCGAGATACCATTCCTTTGAATAATCTCCAGAGAATCTCATGGGAGATCTCTCTCTCTCTCTCTCTCTCTCTCTCTCTCTCTCTCTCTCTGCCATCTCTCCCTTCAGCCCCACTCTTTGTTCTGCCTCTCTCTCCCCTCACTCCCTCATTCTTGCTACGCAGAAATCTCAGAAGCCAAAATTCGTTTTCTTCATACACAGTAACACAGGAGACTGAAATAACTGAGGGTATGCCCCTAATGGCTCAGACCCTGCAGTTTCCCTCTCTTTGCGGCCTCTCACTGCCCTCAGATCAGCCCTTCTTTACGCTTTTCTGCATATAACCCAACCAAACGACCATTGGGTGGGGAAGTGTAAAGTTTCCAGCTACTTTACCACCCCTGTCGTTCACTCCCCACAAATGGAGCTTACTTCCGGAGAATCCCACCCCGCCATCCAAACAGGGCCTAAATCAATTAAACGGAGTCCTGTGTCAGAAACTTGAGTTTGCATTTCTAACCCATCTTAACAACCCAAACTGGAAATTTTTAACTCAAACATCACCTTGGACAGTAACTCTTTCAATAACCAATTATTGACTAAATAAATTCATTCCACAGTACTTCATGTATCAAATGGTTCAATAAATAGTTTATATCATAGATAGGAGTCAAATGTTTTGTAATGACTAATGATGTGGTGTTCATCTCTTAATTTCCACATTGCAAAGCAAGAACATGCTAACTGATTAATCAAAGCAATACTTGTAAGTTGTAAATAGTGAAATACACACATCAGCAACTCAATCTCATTCTTTATTATCCCATAAACTATCAATGTCTCCTTACATTGCACAACACAGTTGAGCTATTTCTGTGGCAGTTCAGTCAGCCAACTGAGAAACTCTACAAGGAGATATATTTGCAGTGAAATTACGAAAGTTCTGTATAAGCGTATACTTCTTATTTTTTTCTTTAAACAGAATTAGAATTTAGCAAAAACATAAAAAGAATATCAAATTGGTTCTGTAACTCTAGATAAAAGTCAGCTACCATTGATGAAAAGAAAATGGAGCACCAGAAGAGTTTAATTGAAAGCAACTTAGATTCCAGAGAAAGAAAATCGACCTGAATAATACTTCTGATCAAATCAATGACTGCTGGTTTTGCAATAAAGTGGGGATTTTTAAGCAACTTAATAACTCGAGGCAACAAACGCAGCAGCAGTGAGATTGGAGGTTCATTTGTATTATCAATGATCTTGGCCAAACACAATGATGAACCCGATTGCACCTGCCTATTTTGTTCTCCCAGAGCTTCAAAAAGTGGCTTCACCAGCACAACAAAAGCTCCATCATTTTCTCCCCCACTGTTGCACATTTTTAAAGCCAAGACACCAACTGTTTCCACACAGGCATCTCTGACAACAGAATCTGAATCCTTGAGCCGTTTAACAATGCTAGCCACCATTTTCCCAAGGTGTGGTGCAAGAAGCCCCTCATGAAAATGCACTAGGGATCCCATGATCCTTATGCATTCTTTCCGAACAGCAGTTTTCTGCTCTGCTTCAGTGTCAAGAATGCAAGAAAGAAATGGAGCAACCCATTCTGGTGTTAGACCTTCAGCAGCTTTCTCCAGCTCCTCAACCCCAATCTGATAAGTATCCCGGTCTGCAAGCTTGTTCAATGCAAGAACCACTCTATGTTTCAGCACAGAAATTTCTTTTTGAGTGTTAACCCTAGCAGTCCCTTTCCCCTTTAAATGTGTTTGCATCTTCATCTTAGGCACTACTCAACCTGTTCGTCTTCCTCTAGTTATTTAATATTTACTTAAAGCAAATCCAATGTTCAACCCAAAACCAAACTTTCATTCACAGAGTCACTATACTTTCACACAATCCCAACTTCCAACCAAACCTTTGTTAATAAATAATCATCCTTTGAATTGAAAATTAATCACTCATATGTTTGAAGAGCAATAAAGATACTCTTAATGAGCCAATTGACAGTCAGATCCATACCCAACATGGGTGGAGTTTCCAAACCTTCCTTCCTTGGCATTATCGAACTCCTAGCAAGCCACCATGATTAAGGTTAAAAACATGGTTCTAGAATCATGGTTTCAATTGTCTCATCATTCAAGAAGTATGGAGGGAGGGGGGGGAATTAGTAGGGTGTTATAAGTAGAGAAGGTTGGCTCGAAACTAGTAATAAAAGCAGTTCCCTGAGTAGCTCTCAGTAAGGAAGAATGCAAAGCAAACATCAACCACAAGCATTAACAGGAGGCAACTTTGATATGAGTGCAAAATTTTGTATAAAATCCAAACTAGGAGAAGCCAGTTCATGTTCAAAAGAGGAGTGAAAGGATTTCGATATTTCAGGGGAAAAAGTAAAAAAAAAGGCCAGATTCTGAATTGCATAAGAGAGAGAGAGAGAGAGAGAGAGTACTAAACAGTAGATACATACCATTAAAACTCAACACAGAAACTAAACCAGAAATCAAGTTATAAATAAAAAATAAAAAATAAAAAATAAAAAAAAAAAAGCAAACGATCTCAAGTATGAATTGAGAAAACTCAAAATTGCAAAATTATCCATGAAACACGACTAAAATACAAAATAAGGGCAATGTGAGTTGCCTACAGTCAATGGAGACAATCCAGAGAGCAAAAGGAGGAAAACGAAGAACCTAGTTTCCAGCAAACTCAAATTAAGGAAAGGAAATTAAGCAAACACCAAAAACCAAAGAACTTGATGCTCAACTATAACCGATCAGAAAAAGAGACCAGGAAAGTCAATGAAGTAAGGGGCATAACGAAGCAAAAGAATAAAGAAAAAATGCAGAGACTAGTCTTAAACATTTGACCTTTAAACAAAACAGGAGCAATGCTTCAAAGTAAATGCAAGCAGCGCCACACTCATACCAAATGCTCCACAATCCACCTCAAAAACACACCTCACTGAAACCCTAAAAAACAGCAACAAATTTTCTTTTACACTAGGGGAAAAAGAAGGAAAATGTCGCTTCTTTTACAAATTGCAGGAACCCGAACACCAAAACTTCGATCAAACGACTAGAGATCTTTCGCTATTACATTTAAAAAATAGAAGAACATTGCTCCATAAGCTCAGTACACCTAATACAATCTCATGCTCGATAAAGAAAAAACAATTTCTAAAGCAAAACAAAAGAACTTCAAACGAAGAGAAAACCTCACTAAAGAGAAGGAGTTCAGAAGAACTTGGCGAAAATCTTACCAGCAAAATGCACTGAGGAGAGAAAGAGAGAGAACATTATCAAGATATGCATGAAACAAAGTGATGTCCATCTCTCTATATTGTCGTCGCATGTCCAGTTTTTCGCGCTTCGATTCTGTTTCGAATTCGGAGGGAGAGCGCTCTGGTGGGTCCCTTCTGGTATTAAGCTACTCACCACCGTTGGATGATGTCCATAGGGAGTTGACAACCCCACGATCTGACATCAGTTTGCAGTTAATGAGGTTCGATCAAAGGAAATTTCTGTCGGTTCCTGAAAACTTTCTTCTTTCAAAAACGTCAGGGAAATATTATTAATTGGGAAACGTAAAAACTTTTTTTATTCGTTTTAGTCATGTTCCATCTCTCGTATTTCAAGAAAGGTAACGTTATACTGGCAAAGCTATTATGTGAGTGACTTATCCGACTATATGGGAAAAAGATCGTGGACGGACAGACTGGATTTAAAGGACACGCCCCCTATGTATTGGTATGCATGTCCTTTTAATCCAGGTCATCCAGTCCACGACTGGACAACTAGACGGACTGGAGACGATCCAAGTCCGACTATATGGCCAATTCACACACTCAATGACTCTATGAGTTGGATATATAGTTATTTAATACAGTTTTGGGAATTATTCGAAAGAAGGAATAGACCGTAATGATTTGTTTTGGTAATTTAAGAATTAGATAAAAAAATATAGTCGAAGCAGATTTAAAATATAATTCGAAGTCATTCGGGAATTATTCTTGTGTCTAAAAAAATTTTTGATGTTAATTATTAATATTTGGTGCTCCTATTTCACACCTAAATAATATACAAGTGACATTAGAATAATATTTAATTTATAAATAAAAATATAATACATAATAGATGTATATGTGCTTATAAAGATAGATTCGTTAGATTTCATTACAGTATATAATATGGATCATTAGATTTTATTATGATGGCAATGCCAATTTAATGGAGCTGATATTCAAAAAAACAAACATGTTCATAGATTCATCCAATCATCCTCTCATGAAATCCGTCTCATTTTTTGTATTCATTAATTACTTCCTCATGGTTTGTATTATAATATTATTTTTAGATTCATATTTAATCCAATTGGAAAAGCACACGAAAATAATGATTTGTTTTATATTATGGTATGATTTTTATACTTGAATTTAATTCCACATTACCAAAAGAAATTAATGATTTGCTTTGCATTATGATTTGATTTTCATAATCATATTTAATCTTACATAGGAAAAGAAAATGAAATTAATAATCTGCTTTGTATTATGCCGCGATGCAAATAGTCAAGGCATTAATTTTTTTTTTTTCCAAAAAACTTTGTTTTGAGACTGATAGTTAGGGCATTAAGTCCTCAACTAGGATAATAGTCCATGTGGACTGTAGCACCTTACTTGGATATTTCTCAAAATTTCCTATGTATTTTAGTGGTCCTAGAAATTAGGTACAACGTAGTTTGTTATGGGTGGATGACCCATATAGGTCAGAAGATGGATAGCCTCGCAGGACCAACAAATAATGGATATGGATAGTGGGTATTGGATATGGATGTGGACATTAAGTATTGGATATGGATATGGACGTGGATATGGATATGGATATGGATATGAATATAGCCTAAGAGGACTAAAGATGCGTACTCGCAAGTACGGCTTTGGGATGGAGTCTCGTAAGGCTAGGATGCGTACTCGCAAGTACGACTTTGGATGGAGTATCGCAAGACAAAGGGGCGTACAGCTCAAGTGGACCGAAGTACGACTTTGGATTAGAACCTCACAAGGCTAAGGTGCATACAGCCCAAGCGGACCGAGATATGACTTAAGGATGGAGTCTCACAGGACAAGGGTGCGTACAACCCAAGTGGACTGAGTTATGGCTTTAGAATAGAACCTCGCAAGACTAGGGTGCATACAACCCAAGTGAACCGAGGTACGACTTATGGAGCCTAAGATGGCTAAGGTGCGTACAGTCCAAGTGGACCGAGGAGTGGCTTATGGAGCATAAGATGGCTAAGGTGCTTACATCCTAAGTGGACGAGGTACGACTTATGGAGCCTAAGATGGCTAAGGTGCGTACAGTCCAAGTGGATCGAGGAATGGCTTATGGAGCATAAGATGTCTAAGGTGCTTACATCCTAAGTGGACGAGGTACGGCTTATGGACCCTAAGATGGCTAAGGTGCGTACAACCCAAGTAGACTGACGTACAGCTTATGGAGCCTAAGATGGCTAAGGAGTGGAACCATATTTAGAAATCTTCTCAAATTGCTTACGTATCCTAGGGTTCGCCTTAGGAATCAAGACCCATGTAATGCAAAATAAGTGGGATGACACATATGGATCGAATATGGATATATAGCCCAAAAGAACTAGGGATGATACAAGAAGATCTATGGATGAATTTAAAGCACCACTGTGAAACCCGCATAAAAAAATACTGGTTAATTTAAAATTTTCTCACATAAAAGGTCCTCTTGCTGACACAAGCCTAACATTTATATCTTCATTGGAGTGTATGGAACTCTAGGTAAGAGCCCAAACCCTTCTTACCTTGAGTGTGGAAGCTTTGTTTGGGGAAAATCAGTCGAACCAACCTTGACTTGGCCAACCTGAACCAATTCGGGATTGGCAATCGACCAAAGTGGTTAATGAAATGAGCTTGATCGACCACCCTACTGTCATCGACTGCCCATCTCTAGAACTGGGCCAATTCGAGTTTTATTAGTTAGGCTTGGTTCCAACTGGTTCCCAAGCAGCACCCATGATCGTCTCAAATCACGTAGGACCCATTTTGAATGTGTTGGAGTGTCAGTTGACAACCTCCAAGCCTCCTTTATACACTTTTACTTATAGTAGGACTCTCAAGGGAGGAGTTGCAATGCAACTCTAACTCTTGTACAACTCCTTAATAAAAACTCTCTAAAAACCTTATTTATAACATTAGAAGCTATAACTCATTTTGGGGGAGAGAGAGAGAGAGAGAATTGAAACAAGACTGAAGGAAGAAGAAGAGGAAGAACCACCATTGAAGGTCATCTCTCAAGCTTCTTGTTGTAACTTCACTTAGCATAAGCATTAAGGTAACCTCTAAACTATTCTTTTCATACTTAGAACGAACCCTTGATGATTTTATGAGGTAGTTACTGTCACACCCCAATTCCGACTGAACCAGAAGTGTGAGTGAATCGTCACTGAACCAACGGTTTACACCAGGATCTCAATAAGACCGTGTCCACTCATACAAATCATTGCACATAAATATAATCAGAATATAATAAAATACAACAGAAATCTTTAAATAAAACGAACTGAGTGATCTATTGATAAATTTAATAAAATATCCAGTTATTCAAATACCGAAACATAATAAAATATCCTTACATCAATTGTATCTCCAACTGAAAATAATTAAAATAAATTAAAACAAATCCTAGAGGTACACGCAGAAAGGGCACTCACATGAAGCGTCATGCTCATCCTCTCCTGCTTGCACGTCCAAAGTAGCGACGCCTCCGTACATCGGAGCATTCACATAATCCATCACCGAATAACCTACATCAACATTTAAAAATAATGTATACACAAGGGTGAGCTCACAACTTAGCTCAGTAAGACAATCAGACAGTGCAACAAATATATACATGAGTAACATTCACATTATGGTCTGATTTTAAGTTTGCAATGTGCTATAGAAAGAATTGGCAGCCACCGCATCTCTATACACGAGTGTGTGAAACCGCCCAATGGATCAAACACCACTGTGGTCCCACATGCACCCACCATGGAATAAAGATAGAGCAAAGACGTTCGGATCAAACACCGCCAATACCTCCCCTGATACTCTACCCATACCAACACGTAAGCCCCTATTGGCGAGGGCTTGCAAACTGGGCTCGCAACTAACCAATCCTATATGTCATCACAGTAGGCCCTATCCCAGCACAGCTCCCTATGGCATAGAGATAGAGTTAGAGTCTAGTGGCCAGGTCGGAGACCACAGTGCCACTTCCTCCCCTTGATACCCTACCTGCATCAAGCATGCTAAGACAGAACGATACGAACGGTGCTAGTATGAGGAATGATCCCAGACCTCCAGTCCTTTTCATTCCATACACCAACGAAAATAATCACATGCCTAACAGTCACATCCTAGCATAGCGAGTATGCATGAACAATAATAATAACTGAAAATAAAGGATGACATGCGAGTATACACAAACATCATACCATAGAGTCATTGTTATTAATAACGATTTACTGTTTATTAAATTATTAGGGTTTAGGTCTGATTCCCTTACCTGACGCTTGATTGATATCTTGCTCTGCGTCACAAGGTCTAAACTTGTTATCACAAGGTCCTACACGATATTAGGGTTTAGTTAAAATAGTTCTCTTAGGGTTTATGTTGGTCGAAAAACCAAAGGGATTACAAACACTCCTCACAGAGCATACCGGTTGCAGTATCGATCGCGGCACTGTGGGGAAACCTGCGACTGGTACGATTGATCGGTCCCCACAGACCAGTCCCCGGGAGGTACCGGTCGCAGTACAGGTCACATAGAGTGCGACCGGTATGGCCGACCGGTATGTCTCCGGAAGACCATACGCTTGGTTCTCGCCTTCCGTCGGTCACCCCCTATTGATCCTAGGGTTTCTCCTACACATTCTAAGTCTAAATACTGAGTTAGAGTTGTTTTCAACTCCATTCAAGTCCTAGTTTCGATGATTTTCAACCTAGAATTTGAATCTAGGGTTTACGACTAGATTAGGGTTTGTCGACAAAATAGGGTTTAGATCAATACCTGCTTTGCATGGTATTGATCCAATCATAATTAATCATCCTAGAATACTTAATGTAGAGGAAGGTTTAAGCACTTACCGTTGACTTGCGGTAATGTGTTCTTCGTCGAACGACAATGGCGGCTCTTCCCTCTTCTTCCTAGCTTCTTCTCCTTCTTCAGCCTCTTTCTCCTCTCTAGGGTTTGTAAGAATCAATGGAAGAGGTTTTAGGAGGTTTAAGGGTCCTTATATAGGCTAGAGTTAGGTTTAGGAAGCCTCCTAACATTAAGAAAGTCCTTCGGTTTGAAATTTGAAAAGTGGGACCCGTAGAGATCCATTTCTGGATCTATGCTGCGCAGGCCATACCGGTCAACCATCGACCGGTACCATCGATCAGTATGAATTATTTCATACTTAAATCGGTCCGTTTTCGTACCTGTTTGTCATCCACTCGTCCCGTCTGGTCCAGTGATGATTGAAAGACCTGTTACGACATTAATTAATGGTTTAAATCGGATTCATGGAGTGCGGGTCTTACAACTCCCCCATCCTTAAAAGAAATTTTGTCCCCGAAATTTGCATATAGGTTTCACAACTCCCCCACCCTTAAAATAAATTTCGGCCTCAAAATTTGAACGTACCTTGGTCGTCGAAAAGGTTAGGGTATTCCTTTTTCATTGCGTTCTCTTCCTCCCAAGTAATTTCTTCCACATCTTGGCTTTTCCAATGCACTTTCACATAGTGCATATCCTTGCTTTGGAGATGTTGTATTTTTTGGCTTGTGAGCATCATAGGTACAACTTCAAATGTCAAGTCCTCTGTCAAGTCTGGTGGGTCTGCTGTCAAGATGTGCAATGGATCCCTGACGTACTTCTTTAATAAAGACACATGGAACACATCATGAACGCTTGACATGGATGGTGGTAGAGCTAGTTGATATGCCACATTGCCACGTCTGGTCAAAATCTCGTATGGTCTCACGTATCTGGGACATAGCTTACCCTTCTTACCAAACCATTTCAGACCTCGCACAGGGGATATCTTCAAGAATACCTTGTCACCCACTACAAACTCCAGATCTCGACGTCGGTTATCTGCATAGTGCTTTTGTTGAACTTGAGTTGTCTTTACTCTTTCCTTGATTTGATCAATCACTCGACAAGTTTCTTCGACGAACTCCGGTCCTACAATCCTTCTCTCTCCCACCTCATTCCATAATAGAGGTGTACGACATTTCTTCCCATAGAGTGTCTCATATGGAGCCATTTGGATCGTAGCCTGGTAACTATTATTATAAGCAAACTCGATGAGCCATAGCTTCTCGTCCCAAGCTCCTTTGAAATCTAGAGCACACGCTCGGAGCATATCTTCTAAAATTTGAATAGTTCTTTCTGACTGTCCGTCCATCTGAGGGTGAAAAGTTGTACTAAACTTCAACTTGGTTCCCATAACTTTCTGTAATCCTTCCCAAAACTTTGATGTAAAACGGGGATCTCTGTCAGATACTATACTTTCTCGGATGCCATGAAGTCTAACTATATTATCCACATATAGCTTGGCCAGTTACTCCATGGTATACTGAGGTCTGACAGCGATGAATCGAGCTGTCTTAGTAAGTCGATCGACTATAACCCATATTGCATCCACAGACCTTGGTGTCAAGGGTAAGTCGATGACGAAATCCATTGTGATACAATCCCACTTCCATGCTGGCTCCGGTAGTGGTTGTAACAAACCTGCAGATCTCTACCTTTCTGCTTTAACTTGCTAGCAATTCAAACATTGGAATACGAATCGAGCTACATCCGCTTTCATACCCCTCCACCAATATAATCTTCTTAAATCATGGTACATCTTGGTGCTTCCTGGATGTACCGAATATGGGGTGTAATGAGCTTCTGTCATAACTCGATCTCTGATATTTGAGTTCTCACTCTCAGGTATACATAATCGTCCATGATACCTGAGTACCTTGTCTGAATCCAAGGTAAAGTCAGGGATGCTTTTACCCTTCTCTAGATCTTCTTGCACAGTCTTGAGGTGTGGATCCTATAGGATTGTTACTTTGACCTCATCTATTAGATCCAATGAGATCTTCAAGGCTGCGAACATGAATGTAAACTTATGAATTAAGCCCTGTTTCACTGGATCTCCTGTAGTCTCTAATATAAACTCTTCATCATTCTCTATTGAGCTTGAGGCTGCAGCACACAATGCAGCATTTGTACTAGGTCCTGCCTCAGGTTTCAATGCCCACTTTCTGCTTAAGGAATCGACCACAACATTTACCTTACCTGGATGGTACTGGATGTCACAATCATAATCTTTTAATAATTCCAGTCATCTCCTCTGTCTCATATTTAGGTCCTTCTAAGTGAAAGGTAAGTTAAGCTCTTGTGATCCGATTTAATCTGAAACTTTTCACCGTAAAGGTAGTGTCTCCAAGTCTTGATTACGTGAATAAATGTTACTAACTCCAGATCATGGGTAGGATAATTTTTCTCGTGCTCTTTCAACTGTCTTGATGCGTAGGCAATCACCTGTTCTCCTTGCATGAACACACATCCAAGACCCAATCCTGAGGCATTTGTATATAGGGTAAACGGCAAGCCTGGTGCTGGGATGGTCAAGATAGGTGCAGAGACTAGTCTTGAATTCAAAGTCTGAAAGCACTTCTCACACTCATCCGTCCATATGAACTTTTCCCCTTTCTTGGTTAGTCTGATAAGTGGAACGACGATCCTTGAGTAGTCTTCCATAAATCTTCTATAGTAACCAGCCAATCTAAGGAAACTACGAATCTCCACAACTGATTTCGGTGCATCCCATCCTACTATAGCTGCGATCTTGCTTGGATCTACCTTGATACTGTCTGCAGATACTACGTGACCCAAGAAGGCCACTACTTTCAGCCAAAATTCACACTTCTTGAACTTGGCGTAAAGTTTCTCTCTTCTCAGCCGTTAGGGCTGCTCTCAAATGTGTTACATGAGTCTTCCTGTCTTGTGAGTAGACCAATATGTCGTCAATGAATACAATGACCGAAGTATCCAACATGTCATGAAACACCCGGTTCATCAGTTCCATGAACGATGCTGGAGCGTTAGTCAACCCGAATGACATTACAAGGAACTCATAATGTCCATACCTTGTCCTGAAAGCAGTCTTCGGAATATTTGTGGCCTTGATCTTCAATTGGTGATACCCTGATCTAAGATCAATCTTCGAGAAAACCTTTGCACCCTACAACTGATCGAACAGATCATCGATCCTAGGCAAAGGATATCGGTTCTTGATGGTTAACTTGTTCAACTCTCGGTAGTCGATACATAGTCGTACGCTACCGTCCTTCTTCTTGACGAACAATACAGGTGCTCCCCATGGCGATATGCTTGGTCATATGAAACCTTTATCTAGTAATTCTTGTAATTGGGTCTTCAACTCCTTTAATTCGGTAGGGGCCATCCTGTACGGTGCCTTAGACACTGGCGCCGACCCTGGCATGAGGTCTATTACAAACTCTGTAGCCCTGTCTGGAGGTAGACCTGGTAGATTTTCTGGAAATACATCTAAAAACTCTCGTACCACATCTAGATCTTCCATCTTTGGCACCTCAGCAGTTATGTCGACCACAGACACTAAGTACCCCACTCCTCCCTTCTCTAAGCATCTCTTAGCTTTTAGGGCGGAGAGGATCAGCTTCCGCTTCCTAGGTAACTTGGTCCCAGTGAAGCTAAACTCCTTTCCCTTCTCATCTTTAAGCACAAGTTTTCTTTCACCACATAATAAGCTAGCTGAATGATGGTCTGGCCAACCCATTCCCAAGATGACGTCAAAGTCTGCCATCTCGAGTTGAACCAGATTTGCTTCTAGGTTTTGGCCCTCAATACTAACTGTACACGATCCATTGTATTCATTCAATGCCATTTCAACTCCCAATGGAGAGCGAACTATCAAACTTGGGTTCAAACACTTGACAGGTAATTCCATTCACTTCCCAAAAGAAATAAAAACAAAGGAGTGCGTGGCCCCAGAGTTAAAGAGTACTCTGGCGGGTACACCAGCTATATTTACAGTTCCTGAAATTAATTATCCCTTAGTTCTACATGCTCAAACACAACAACAGTAAGCCAAATACTAAGGGATGTAATCATACCAGTAACCATATGAGGTGATGCGGCTGCCTCCTCAGTGGTGACTGCGAATATCTTTCCTTGCTGTGACAGTTGCTTCCTGGGTAGAGTACAGGTCTTTGCATAATGACCCAATTGCTGACAGTTGAAGCATTTGACATTTAGGTTCTATCCAGCAAATTGTGACGGTGGTAGTGCAGTAGTGTTCCTTGCAGGCACCACACCAGACTGAGCCCTGTATGGATGAAATGGTCTAGTATTGTCTTCACCTGAAGTCTCTGTAGCAGGCCTCTTCAGTCCCCTGTTTTGAGCAAAGAAGCTGTCTCTTTGGCTAGATTCAATTACCCTAGCAATCTGTACAACCTCATTATATACTTTCTTCTCCAAACCCAGGACGTGCTCTCGTATACTTCCTCGCAATCCCATGGTGAACCTACGGGTCTTGGTTTCTTCTTCTTGCATGCTTGCCGGAGCGAAGAAGAACAACTCTTCATACCTCTGCTGGTAAGCATCAACAGTCGACTGAGATTGTTGCAGGTTCAAGAATTCCTTCCCCATTTGATCACGGAAGTTCTTCGGAAAGTACTTATCAAAGAAGGCTCCCTTGAATATTATCCAATTGATCTGAGTGTGCTTTACCTCTAAGTATGACCGGGTAGAATTCCACTAGGCATTTGCATCTTCCTTGAGCATGTGCGTAGCAAACAACGCCTTCTCATCCTCCGTACAAGTCATCAGACGGAAGTTCTTATCTATTTCAGCAACCCACTGTGCAGGCCACAGTGGTTTCCCTGGTTTCCCTGTGAAAGTAGGGGGTTTCAGTTTCAAGAACCTATCCACCGCTCGGCTTAGGTCATTCTGCCCTTGTGCATTCATTCCATACCATGGTGGTAGGTATGGATAGATTCATTGATAGGCAGACGATGATGGAAATTGGTGTGGTGGTTGTAGATTCTATCCTTGGCCCATCGGCCCCGTACTACCATCCATTGGCAGTGTAGTGTTATTTCCCCTAGACTTAGGCATACCTTCAGTAGGATATATCCTGGTGGCCTGAACATCTTCAGCATCTCATTCAGGAATACTTTCTGTTGAGCTTCCATCTGATAAACCAGATTCGTCACAATTGTCTCAGAGTTAGTGTGAGGAGGTCATGGAAAATTTGTTGGTGCTCTGGGACTCTGCCTTTCTCACAGCCTCAGAGTCACGCAGGAGCAGGTACACTGGCTCAAGGTAGCTTATGAGCGTGACTATGACATCACGGACCCTATTCCTCCTATACCCCCATCCCCATGATAGGTCTTTTATTTTCTCTCTCTCACAACATGGTTTTTATATAACAGGATAACTGTTCGGCTTGTGGACTGTACCCTATAGCACAATCTATTTTTACTCTTTGGATGTTTATGTTTATTTTCACTCTTGGTACAGTTTTTTTTCCATTTAATAGAAGTTTATGATTTTTCTCACCTGTCATTAAGGTTCCTATCTAGAGCATGACTATTTATTAATTCCACCTTTAGTATAGTACATTATACTCTTTCATATTTAGTCTCAGGCATCAAACAAGTTCTTAGGGTGTGTTCTTAATAAAACTTTTAAATTCTTCCTATCTTAGTTCATTGACTCAGTTAAATGCAAATATGGTCTGTTGGACAGAGCCTAAGAGCTCTGATACCAAGTTGTCACACCCCAATTCCGGCTAAACCATAAGTGTGACTGAACCGTCACTGAACCAACGGTTTACACCAGGATCTCAATAAGGCCATGTCCACTCATACAAACCATTGCACATAACCATAATCAGAATATAATGAAATACAACGGAAGTCTTTAAATAAAATGAACTGAGTGATCTATTGATAAATTTAATAAAATATCCAGTTATTCAAATATCGAAACATAATTAAATATCCTTACATCAATTATATCTCCAACTGAAAATAATTAAAATAAATTAAATCAAATCCTAGAGGTACACGCAGAAAGGGCACTCGCATAAAGCGTCATGCTCGTCCTCTCCTGCTTGCACGTCCAAAGCAGCTACGCCTCTATACACTGGAGCGTTCACATAATCCTCCACCGAATAACCTACATCAACATCTAAAAATAGTATATACACAAGGGTGAGCTCACAACTTAGCTCAGTAAGACAATCAGACAGTGCAACAAACATATGCATGAGTAACATTCACATTATGGTCTGGTTTTAAGTTTGCAATGTGCTATTGAAAGGATTGGCGGCCACCGCACCTCTATACATGAGTGTGTGAAGCCGCCTAATGGATCAAACACCACTGTCGTCCCACATGCACCAACTATGTAATAGAGATAGAGCTAAGGCGTCCGGATCAAACACCGCCAACACCTCCCCTGATACTCTACCCATACCAACACGTAAGCCCCTATTGGCGAGGGCTTACAAACTGGGCTTGCAACTAACCAATCCTATATGTCATCACAGTAGGCCCTATCCCAACACAGCTCCCTATGACATAGAGATAGAGCTAGAGTCTAGTGGCCAGACCGGAGACCACAGTGCCACTTCCTCCCCCTGATACCCTACCCGTACCAAGCATGCTAAGCAGAATGATACGAAAGGTGCTAGTGTGAGGAATGATCCCAGACCTCCAGTCCTTCCCATTCCACACACCAACGAAAACAATCACATGCCTAATAGTCACATCCTAGCATAGCGAGTATGCATGAACAATAATAATAACTAAAAATAAAGGATGACATGCGAGTATGCACAAACATCATACCATAGAGTCATGGTTATTAACAACGATTTACTGTTTATTAAATTACTAGGGTTTAGGTTCGATTCCCTTACCTGAAGCTTGATTGATATCTTGCTCCGCATCACAAGGTCCAAACTTGCTATCACAAGGTCCTACACGATATTAGGGTTTAGTTAGAATAGTTCTCTTAGGGTTTACGTTGGTTGAAAAACCAACGAGATTACAAACACTCCTCACAGAGCATACCGGTCGTGGCACTGTGGGGAAACCTGCGACCGGTAAGGTCGACCGGTCCCCACAGACCAGTCCCTGGGAGGTACCGGTCGCAGTACCGATCACATAGAGTGCGACCGGTATGGTTGACCAGTATGTCTCCGCAAGACCATACGCTTGGTTCTTGCCTTCCGTCGATCACCCCCAATTGATCCTAGGGTTTCTCCTACACATTCTAGGTCTGAATACTGAGTAAGAGTGGTTTCCAACTCTATTCAAGTCCTAGTTTCGATGATTTTCAACCTAGAACTTGAATCTAGGGTTTACGACTAGATTAGGGTTTGTCGACAAAATAGGGTTTAGATCAATACCTGCTTTGCATGGTATTGATCCAATCATAATTAACCATCCTAGAATACTTAATGTAGAGGAAGATTTAAGCACTTATCGTTGACTTGCGGTAATGTGTTCTTCGTCGAACGACAATGGCGGCTCTTCCCTCTCCTTCCTAGCTTCTTCTCCTTCTTCAGCCTCTTTCTCCTCTCTAGGGTTTGTGAGAATCAATGGAAGAGGTTTTAGGAGGTTTAAGGGTCCTTATATAGGCTAGAGTTAGGTTTAGGAAGCCTCCTAACATTAGAAAAGTCCTTCGGTTTGAAATTTAGAAAGTGGGATCCACAGAGATCCATTTCCGGATCCATGCTGTGCAGGCCATACCGGTCGACCATCGACCGGTACCATCGACCGGTATGAATTATTTCATACTTAAATCGATCCATTTTCATACCTGTTTGTCATCCGCTTGTCCCGTTTGGTCCAGTGATGATTGGAAGACCTGTTATGACATGAATTAAATGTTTAGATCGGATTCATGGAGTGGGGGTCTTACAGTTACCAACCTTTGATCATGTTGGAATGCCAGTAGCCATTAATGAACACTAAAGTAGAATGTCCTCCAGGAAGACTTCACTTCTGTTGGTAAAGATTCTCCAGGTAAAACTGCAGGACGGGGGAAAACATGTAGAGACATCTAATGCTATGGAGGCTCGAAAGTCTCGTTTAGAGACCTTAAGAAACAAAGTTAAAAAACGAAAGTATTTTTTTGGAATATCCAGGGAGTCTCAAATCCTAAATCGAGACGATCTCTAAAGAGATTAATGTGAGAGCATTGTATTGATGTTATTGGCCTTGGTGAGCCTATGGTGGACCGATTGAAGTTTTCAAAATTACTTCTGGATCTGTTAGGATATGAGACTGATCTAATTCATAATGATAAACTTGGCCAGTTCCCAATATATGGATTTTGTAGAAGAGATGTGTCCAAAAGCCAGTTGTAATTACTAGCGCTGATCAACATATTTTAAATTAATTGATTATTAAAGGGATGCAACATTTTATATCTTTTGTTCATGCCAATTGTAGAAGGGTTCAACGACGAGCTCGTTGGGCTGATTTGATTTCAATGAGAATTCAGACGGCTCCTTGGCTTCTGCTAGGTGACTTTAATTGCTTTCGGTTTACACATGAGAAAATGGGGCCTGGTCAATTTTCAATGACTTCTTCAGGTGAGTTTCAATCTTTTCTTGACTCTGCTGAGATGATTGAAATTCCTTCCACTGGTCCTAAATACATGTGGACTAACAATAGAGTGGTGGGGAGAGTTTCTGCAGTCTTAGACCGCAGTTTTGGTAATGCTTCTTGGTATAACATTTATGAGCAAACCTTTCAGAAGGTTTTACCTCGTTTTGATTCAGATCATAACATTCCTTTTCGTGTCCGATGGTTTTGGATGGATCACGAAACATTTATTGATGTTGTTAAGGAAGTGTGGAATGCTCCTGTCTATGGGAATCCATTCTTTCTAGTTATCACAAAGCTAAAAAATCTTAAGGCTAGGCAGAAATTGTGGTCCAAGAATACTTTTTTGAATATTAAGAAAGAGCTAATTCTCTCGAAAGATCTCCTAGAGAATATCCAAGAAACTATTGAGGTGGTAGGCTGTAATTTGGAATTGCACACTCATGAAAAGGAAGCCAATCAACGATATGATGAGACTTCTATTTTGCATGAGAAATATGGGCTGAAAAAGGAAGGCTAAAATGGCTTCATCATGGGGACCAAGATACCAAATTTTTTCATGTTACTGCCAAAGCACGAAAGAATAGAAATATGATTCGGGAACAACAAAAAGAGGATGGGGTAATCCTTCAGTCTCAAGAGGATATTGCAGATTATGTTATTAGCTTTTAAGAAGATTTCCATAGAAGTGCTGGAAGCTCTACTCACTTGGACTGTCTTAATGTGATCCCTTCTTTAGTCTCTTCGGATAATAATATTGCTTTAGATAAAGTTCCTTCTGATGCAGAGATTAAATGAGCAGTTTTCAGTATGGACCAAGACAGTTCTCTAGGCCCAGATGGATACCCAAGTAAATTCTATTGCTTATGTTGGGACATTGTTGGCAAGATGTATGTTCTGCTGTTCGTTCTTTTTTTACATATGGACTCTTATGAAGGGTGTTAATTGCAATTACATCTCTTTGATTCCCAAAAAGGTTGGTGCTATTTCTCTATCTGATTTCAGACCAATCTGTGTGGAGAATTTTATTTACAAAATAATCCCTAAAATTCTTACCTCAAGATTAGGATTGTCTATGAGCAAGATAATATCAGCAGAGCAAGGAGTCTTTGTTAAAGGCCGCTTTATTCATGAAAATGTTGGTCTAGCTTCCGAATTGGTTTCCTTAATGTATAGAAAAGTCAAGAAAGGAAATATTTCCTTGAAATTGGATATTTGGAAAGCATTTGATACTCTTGAATGGAATTTTCTTTTGATGTCCTCTCCAAATTTGGTTTCTCTAATATTTTTGTTAGCAGAGTGAGTAATCTTTTACAATCAGCCAGATTGTCTGTTATGGTCAATGGAGGTCCTGTGGGGTTTTTTAGAGAGAGGGTTGCGTCAAGGAGACCCTTTGTCCCCATTGCTATTTGTTATTGCTGAGGAAGTTCTATGTGGAGGCTTGTTTGCTATGGTTTCCAATGGAATGATTGATCCAGTTTTCAAAGGTAAACGAGTGATAGCACCAACTCCCCTCCTTTTTGCTAATGATATTGTCATCTTCATTAAAGCCAAGCTAAGCTCATGCAGATTGCTTAAAAGCACATTATCTCATTACCATGAGTATGGAGGACAGTGTGTTAACCCTTCTAAGAGTAAGATTTTCTTTTCTGATGATGTAATCCGTAGCATAAGACAGAAAATGTAGGATTGTCTTAATTTCTCACAAGGTACATTCCCCACTTCTTACCTTGGTGTTACTCTTTTTAAAGGCCGTATTAGAAAAGAATTCTTTCATCAAATTATGGATCGCTTTAAAAAGATATTTTCAGCTTGGAAGGAGAGGTTGCTATCTTATGTAGGTAGAGTTGAGTTGGTTAAGACTGTATTAAGCAATGGTTTTATTCATTCCTTCTGCGTGTGCAAGTGGCCTTGTGGGCTTACAAAAACAGCAGAAGAGTGGATGAAAAATTTCATCTGGACAGGTGATCCAAATAATAAAAAAAGAGTATTGTTGTTAAATGGGATACCATGTGCTGTCCAAGAAAGGAAGGAGGTTTGGGACTTCGTCGTCTGAACCATGTTAATGATGCTATGCTTTGCAAAATGTCTTGGAAAATCAAATCTGATGACTCATTGTATGCCAAGTTTATGTGGGGTCATTATTTGTCAAGTTATGATTTCATTTGTACCCTTTATTGTTGTTTTCCAGTTTGGAGAAGCATTAAGCAAGTTTGGGACTGGACGTCCAAGCACACACAATGGATTATAGGTGATGGTAAATAGATCAATGTATGGACTGATCAATGGTTAGGTGATTTCACCTTAAAAGAGAAGCTAGGCTTGGATCAAGAGCTTCTTCAGTTTCGGAATTGCTCTTTGGACCGTTTTATTAAAAATGGGAGATGGCTTTTGTCACACCCCAATTCCAACTGAACCAGAAATGTGAGTGAACCGTCACTGAACCAACGGTTCACACCAGGATCTCAATAAGACTGTGTCCACTCGTACAAACCATTGCACATAACCATAATCAGAATATAATAAAATACAGTAGAATTCTTAAATAAAATGAATTGAGTGATCTATTGATAAATTTAATAAAATATCCAGTTATTCAAATACTGAAACATAGATAAATATCCTTACATCAATTGTATCTCCAACTGAAAATAAATAAAATAAATTAAATCAACATCCTAAAGGTACACGCAGAAAGGGCACTCGCATGAAGCGTCATGCTCGTCCTCTCCTGCTTGCACTTCTAAAGCAGCAACACCTCCATACGCTGGAGCATCCATATAGTCCTCCATAGTATAACCTGCATCAACATCTAAAAATAGTATGTACACAAGGGTGAGCTCACAACTTAGCTCAGTAAGACAATCAGACAATGCAACAAACATATGCATGAGTAACATTTACATTATGGTATAGTTTTAAGTTTGCAATGTGCTATAGAAAGGATTGGCGGCCACCGTACCTCTATACACGAGTGTGTGAAGCCGTCCAATGGATCAAACACCACTGTCGTCCCACATACACCCACCATGGAATAGAGATAAATCTAAAGCGTCCGGATCAAACACCACCAACACTTCCCCTGATACCCTACCCATACTAACACATACGCTCCTATTAACGAGGGCTTGCAAACTGGGCTCGCAACTAACCAATCTATATGTCATCACAGTAGGCCCTATCCCAACACAGCTCCCTATGGCATATAGATAGAGCTAGAGTCTAGTGGCCAGGCCAGAGACCACAGTGCCACTTCCTCCCCTTGATATCCTACCCGCACCAAGCATGCTAAGACAGAACGATACGAAAAGGTGCTAGTGTGAGGAATGATCCCAAACCCCTGGCCCTTCCCATTCCACACACCAATGAAAACAATCACATGCCTAACAGTCACATCCTAGCATAGCGAGTATGCATGAACAATAATAATAACTGAAAGTAAAGGATGACATAAGAGTATGCACAAACATCAGTCCATAGAATCATAGTTATTAACAACATTTTACTGTTATTAAATTATTAGGGTTTTGGTCTGATTCCCTTACCTGACGCTTGTTTGATAGCTTGCTTCACTTCACAGAATCTAAACTTTCTATCACAAGGTCCTACATGATGTTAGGGTTAAATTAGAGTAGTTTTCTTAGGGTTTACGTTGGTCAAAAAACCAACAAGGTCAAAACACTTCTCACAGAGTAGACCGGTCGCAGGTACCGACCGCGGCACTGTGGGGAAAGGTACGACCGGTATGGTCGACCGGTCCCCACAGACCAGCCTCCGGGAGATACTGGTCGCAGGTACCGATCGCATAAGGTGCGACTGGTATGGTCGACCGGTATGTCTCCGAAAGACCATACATCAGGTTCTCGCTTTCCGTCGGTCACCCCCTATTGATTTCTAGGGTTTCTCCTATACATTCTAGGTCTAAACAATGAGTTAGAGTTGTTTCCAACTCCATTCAAGTCCTAGTTTCGATGATCTTCAACCTAGAACTTGAATCTAGGGTTTACCGATTGGATTAGGGTTTGACGGCAAAATAGGGTTTAGATCAATACCTCGCTTTGCATGGTATTGATCCAATCATAACTAACCATCCTAGAACGATTAAAGTAGAGGAAGGTTTAAGCACTTACCGTTGGTTCGCGGTAGAGAGTTCTTCGTCCAACGGCAATGGCGGCTCTTCCCTCTCCTTCCTAGCTTCTTCTCCTTTTTCAACCTCTTTCTCCTCTCTAGGGTTTGTGAAGGTCAATGAGAGCGATTTTAGGAGGCTTAAGGGTCCTTATATAGGCTAGGATTGAGTTTAGGAAGTCCCCTTACATTAGGAAAGTCCTAGGATTTGAAATTTAGAAAGTGGGACTGATGGATTCATAATTTTATATATTTATTTCCCTAATATTTAGTCTATTTAATATATTATATGTCTTATGGTACTCATTTTGATGATTCCTTATATATAAGACATTGGTGGAAAGTATTAGTAATATGTCTAAAATTAAAGAAATTCTGATATTTTCAATAATGATCTTTTGAATTTCATGCAGATTTTTAATGTGGAAAGAATTCTAGAAATCAAACGTGATCCAAAAATCAGATCTGAAAAGCATATTTGAATTGAAATCAGAGAAGGAAGATTACCACACGTAGAATGTTTATTATTGGAAGGATTTGATTGATTGTCAGAAATCTTGAGGAGAATATATACCTCTATGGAATATTACAAAGATTGGCAAATCTAGAGGTGACATTTGGTTAATGATGGAATGATTCTCTATCTAATCTAGGCAAACAGATTTTGTTTAATCTTTATTTTCATGTAATAAGGTTGTCAATTCTAGACATACCAGATTTAATCTTCTCTACTCTGGCTATTTAAGCAATGTAAATGCTACGTATTAGAGCATCCAAGAATTATTGAGAAGATAGTTTTATTTCTTTTGTCTTTCTTTTCTATCATGTCTAGCTAAGTTCTTTAGTCGATTCAAGGGGAATTCAATCTGGTTAGTAAAATTGTGAGATTTTGTTCTTAATTTTAATTATTCTTCTATTCAAATATTTGTGTTTCTTGATTTTTCAAGTTAATGACTGTATGATTCAGTTTATTAAGAGGTCTATTAATTGATTAAGTTATGTGGTTTATTGCTAACCTGAATCCATAATCCGTAATT
Source organism: Protea cynaroides (assembly GCA_028583415.1). Classification (NCBI taxonomy): domain Eukaryota; kingdom Viridiplantae; phylum Streptophyta; class Magnoliopsida; order Proteales; family Proteaceae; genus Protea; species Protea cynaroides. The sequence continues at coordinate 68,787,047 of CM053272.1, read as the reverse complement.
GTTATGGAGTTCAGAAAAGTAGCAATTGAGCAGAACAATTATGATCCAAGTTTTTGTTACTTGCTTAAAGGAAACATATAATGAATTAAATAATTTGACGCTTCTTAGATTGTTGTTCATCTTTAACTCCCTCCAAGAGTGTAATGCTATCAGTAAATTCATGAGGATTGCTTAATACCAATTGATTTATTGATAAGAATTAAATTGTGTATTAGGCTTAAATTAATGAAATTAGGGAAGGTAAGGATTGTCTGGTTTTTTGATAATCCTTGGTTAAATATTTGAATAGAGAATAATATATATGAGGTCAGTGATCAATTTGCAGCCGTGAGTAAATTTCCTTGGATCGACATCATCTTCCATTGAATTTTTGTTATTTAATTTTCTTGTCAATTAAATTGCAGAAGAAAACCCCCCCTTTTCTTGGTAAGTAGACAATTTGATTAACTAGTCTCTGTGGATCGACCTTTACTTATCATTACTATTCATTATAGGTAGAGTAATTTATTTTTGGTTGCGCTCGACACCCATCAAAATTTGGCGCCGTTGCCGGGGACTAGTTTTAATCAGATTATGATTTTTTTTTCATTTTATTTAATTTTTTTTAGTCACTTGTGTTCTTACCTTTGTGTGAGGTTTTTTTTTTGTTTTTTGTTTCAGGTGTCCATAGTTTTTCCGACAGGTATTGCTTGCGCATGAAATTTTGGACGACTTAGGGGCGCTACAAGAAGCTTATTTTAAAGAACATTAAAAAAAAAAAAAAAAAAAAGCATGATTTACTATTTTTAATTTTACTTGGTTTTCTTGCACTTTGTGTTGTCGGTCAGATTTTTTTATTATTATTATTATTATTTTTATCCATTGTATGGGTATCTTGGTTAATGACTCGATCTTTTAACTCTGGTAAATTGATATTTGATCCAGAACCCGAAAGAACTTTGCATCGATTAAGGAAAGAAGCAAAGAAAATTCTGGCAACAGGTTTCAACATCACAAGGAGCAATTGTTTCTGATATAGTTGCTAGTGAGCTACTAATAGAGGAAGCCATGGCTGAAAACAGGACTTTGAAAGAGCTGGCTGCTCCTAATCTAAACCAGCAACCTTTGTGTATTGAATTTCCAAATCTAGAAGCGGCATTTGAATTAAAATCAGGATTAATCCATTTATTACCCAAATTTTGTGGGCTTGCAGGAGAAGATCCTCATAAGCATTTGAAGGAATTTCACGTGGTATGCTCTAGCATGAAACCGCAGGGTATTACAGAGGCACAGATTAAGTTACGCGCTTTTCCATTCTCTTTAGATGAATATGCTAAAGATTGGTTATACTATCTTCCCTCTGGTACAATCAATTCATGGAATGATATGAAACGCCAGTTTTTAGAAAAATATTTTCCTGCATCCAAAGCGGCAAATATAAGGAAAGAGATATGTGAAATTCGGCAACATCAGGAAGAAACATTATATGAGTATTGAGAACGCTTCAAGAAGCTTTGCGCAAGCTGCCCATACCATCAAATTAGTGACCAGCTTCTGATTCAATATTTCTATGAAGGATTGTTACCAATGGAGAGGAGTATGGTGGACGCCACTAGTGGAGGAGCTTTAGTTGACAAAACTCCAGAAGCCGCGAAAAGGTTAATTTCTAATATGGCAGCAAATTCACAACAATTTGGTACAAGGATGGAGCAATCATCGAAGAAAGTTAATGAGGTAAGTACATCAAACCTTGAACGTCAGATTTCTGATCCAACTTCTTTGGTGAGACAAATGACTGTAGGAAATTTACAAACAGTTAAAGCATGTGGCATTTGCTCAACCACCAGTCATGCTACGGATATGTGTCCCACAGTTCAAGAAGATACATCAGTCCAACAAGCAAATGCCATGGGAGGATTTCAAGGGCAACCTCAGTGAAAGTATGTCCATACTCAAACTCATATAACCCTGGATGGAGAGATCACCCAAATCTGAGTTATGGGAATCAAGTTGCCCAGAATCGTTACCAACCCCCATTCCAACCTAGGCAGCAAGCAAGTCAGAGTATGTCACTTGATGAGATTGTTAAGGCACTGGCTAGCAATACACATCAATTTCAACATGAGACAAACAACATTCAGAATATAGAAAAGCAGATTGGTCAACTTGCAACTTCAGTAAGCAAACTTGAAGCTCAAGGATCTGGAAAGTTGCCATCTCAGACTATCATAAATCCACGTGGGAATGCAAGCGCCATTACATTATGGAATGGAAGAGAACTTGAGCCCTTCATTGCTAAATCTGCAGATTCGGCCAAGACTATTCACGAAGAAACAAAAGCCGACAACAGTGATGTAAATTTGTCCAAGGTAAAATCTCAACCAGTTGTGCGTAATTCTACTAATTCTGTTCTTCTCCCTTTTCCCAGCAGACTATCTAAATCGAAAAAAGTAGAACAAGAGAAGGAAATTCTTGAGACTTTTCGAAAGGTAGAAGTAAACATACCTCTACTTGATGCCATTAAGCAAGTCCCAAGGTATGCAAAATTTCTCAAGGAATTGTGCACTTCAAAGAGGAAATTGAGGGCTGATGAGAAAATTAGTGTAGGGGAGAACGTGTCAGCAGTTATTCAGCGTAAGTTACCCCCAAAATGCAAGGATCCAGGTACGTTTACGATTCCATGTGTGATTGGTAATACTAAGTTTGAACGTGCCATGTTAGACTTAGGTGCATCTATAAATGTTATGCCACATTCAATTTATGCATCTCTAAATTTGGGTCCTTTGAATAAAACAGGTGTAATTATCCAATTAGCTGACCGTTCTAATGCATGTCCTGAGGGAGTAATTGAAGATGTTTTGGTACAGGTAAATGAGTTAATTTTTCCTGCTGATTTCTATATTTTAAATATGGAAGACAGTAATTCCCCAAATCCTGCCCCAATACTGTTAAGAAGACCTTTCCTCAAAATCGCTAAAACAAAGATTGATGTCCATGATGGTACCCTTACCATGGAGTTCGATGGAGAAATTGTCAAATTCAATATATTTGAGGCTATGAGGTATCCTCACTCTGATGTTCAATCTGTATTTTCTATTGATATAGTTGATGTGCTTGTACATGAGGTTTTTGAATTGAGCTATGAGGATGAGCTGGACGTGGTACTTATTCAAGGATTGAGAAAGACTAACACAACAACGCATCTGAGTCCTGAGATTGAAGAAATGATTATGGCATTACAGTCATTACCTCCATTTACTAAAGAGTATGAAGTTAAGAAATTGGATTTAATACCATCTCATGACAAACTGTTACCTTCTGTTGTGCAGGCACCAATCTTGGAGCTAAAACCTCTTCCTAACCACCTTAAGTATGCTTATTTAGGAGATGATGAGTTATTACCTGTTATCATTGCAAAGAACTTGACAAGTGTGCAAGAAGAGAGGCTTTTGAGAGTGCTATGGGACAACAAAACAACAATTGGTTGGACTATAGCTGACATCAAGGGCATAAGTCCATCAATGTGCATGCATCGAATCTTATTGGAAGATGGTGCTAAACCAAACCGAGAAGCTCAAAGGAGACTAAACCCTCAGATGATGGAGGTAGTGAAGAAGGAGATTCTAAAGTTATTAGATGCAGGAATCATTTACCCAATTTCAGATAGCAAATGGGTAAGTCCAATCCAAGTTGTGCCGAAAAAGTCTGGAGTGACAGTGGTCAAGAACCAAGACAATGAATTCGTTCCAACAAGGGTCGTGAATGGATGAGGACGTGCATAGACTACCGCAAGCTAAACACAATGACAAGGAAGGATCATTTTCCTCTACCATTTATTGATCAGATGCTTGAGCGATTAGTAGGTAAGTCTTTTTACTGTTTTCTTGATGGGTATTCGGGTTATAATCAAATTGTGATTGCATCAGAGGAATAGGAAAAAACAGTATTTACATGCCCATTTGGGACTTTTGCTTTTAGGAGAATGCCTTTTGGGCTTTGTAATGCACCAGGTACATTTCAGAGATGCATGATGAGCATATTTTCAGATTTAATATAAAATTGCATTGAAGTTTTCATGGATGATTTTACGGTATATGGTAATTCATTTGATGCTTGTTTGGATAATCTATCTCGGGTGCTTGAACGTTGCATTGAAACAAACCTTGTTCTGAATTTTGAAAAATGTCATTTCATGGTAGAACAAGGAATAGTTTTAGGACATGTAGTTTCAAGTAAGGGTATTGAGGTCGATAAGGCAAAAATTGATTTAATTGTAAACTTACCCTACCCCACAAGTGTGCGGGAAGTGTGTTTGTTTCTTGGCCATGCAGGTTTTTATCGCAGATTCATTAAGGAGTTCTCAAAGATTGCTTTACCATTGTCCAGACTATTGCAAAAAGAGGTGTCCTTTGAGTTTGATCAAGAGTGCAAGGAAGCTTTTGACAAGCTAAAATCTGTATTGACTACGACTCCCATTATCCAACCCCCTGATTGGAGTTCGTCATTTGAGATAATGTGTGATGCGAGCAATTATGCGGTTGGAGCAGTCTTAGGACAACGTGTTGGCAAGCAAGCTTATGTGATTCATTATGCATCCCAAACACTCAATGCGGCTCAGTGCAATTATTCTACGACCGAAAAAGAGCTTTTAGCTATAGTGTTTGCATTAGGTAAATTTCGATCTTATTTACTTGGGTCTAAAGTGATTGTATTTTCTGACCATGCAGCATTGAAGTATCTATTGACGAAGAAGGAGTCGAAGCCTAGATTGATCAGGTGGATTCTTCTGTTGCAAGAGTTTGATCTTGAGATCAAAGACAAAAAAGGAGCTGAAAATCTAGTAGCAGATCACTTGAGTCGGTTAGCAAGAGAAGAGAATCCCGAGCCCTTGAGCGAATTCTTTCCCGATGAGCATTTATTCACTCTACAAAGTATGGTTCCATGGTACGCTGATCTGGTAAATTATTTAGTTGGTAGGGTCATACCTGATGGAATAAGTAAAGCAAAAAAGGATAAACTTAAAAGCAAGGTAAAATACTATGTATGGGATGATCCGTACTTGTGGAGATATTGCTCGGATCAAATTATTAGGAGATGTGTGCCTGATTCTGAAATTCAGTCTGTCCTTACTTTTTGTCATGCTTATGCTTGTGGAGGTCATTTCGGATCCAAAAGAACAGCTAAGAAAGTGTTAGATAGTGGTTTTTATTGGCCTACATTATTTCATGATGCTTATGTCATTTGTAAGACATGTGAACAGTGCCAAAAGACAGGAAGTTTAACCCGTAGGAATGAGATGATACAAATTCCAATACTTATATGTGAACTTTTTGATGTGTGGGGTATTGATTTTATGGGTCCATTTCCTTCGTCTTTTGGTTTTGTTTTCATATTGCTTGCAGTTGATTATGTTTCGAAATGGGTAGAAGCAATTGCCACCAAAACTAATGATTCCAAGGTTGTTATAGGTTTTATCAGGTCTAACATCTTTAGCAGGTTCGGGATACCAAGAGCACTGATTAGTGATCAAGGAACTCATTTCTGCAATAGACCACTGGAGGCGTTGCTAAAGAAGTATGGTGTTTTTCATAAAACATCTACACCCTACCACCCTCAAACAAATGGACAAGCAGAAGTATCCATTAGAGAAGTCAAATCTATTTTGGAGAAGATTGTGAAACCAAACAGAAAGGATTGGAGCCTTCGACTTGATGATGCATTATGGGCTTACCGAACAACATACAAGACGCCTATTGGGATGTCCCCTTATCGAATAATTTTTGGTAAGTTATGTCACATTGTTGTAGAATTAGAGCACAAGGCTTATTGGGTAGTCAAGAGTTGCAACATGGAGATGGACGATGCTGGTATGCATAGAAAATTACAATTGCAAGAATTAGAGGAGATACGACTTGATGCTTACGAGAATTCTAGCATATACAAGGACAAGACTAAGGTGTTTCATGACAAGAGGATTATGAGCAAGCAATTTGTAATTGGAAAAAAAGTCTTGCTTTACAATTCGAGACTTAAATTGATGCCTGGTAAGTTACGTTCTCGTTGGATTGGACCTTTTGAAGTTACTAATGTGTTTCCTTATGGTACAGTTGAAGTTCAAAGTTTCGAAACTAACAAGGTTTTCAAGGTTAATGGGCATCGACTCAAGACATTCTATGAAGGCTTTCATGAGCATAATATAGATGAAGTATAACTGGGGGATCCCATTTATTCTGACTGAGGAGTATTGAGTCGAGCTAACGACGTTAAACACAAGCGCTGCTTGGGAGGCAACCCAAGAAATTGGATTTGTTTTTCTTATCACTTTTAATTACTTTTCTTTACATCTTTCCATTACATTTTTAACTTCCATTGGGGACAATGTTAGATTTAAGTGTGGGGGGAGGAATTAGGATTTCTCTTTTGTTTTATTTTTATTTTTTTAAGTTTTGTTTTTAATTTTTGTATGATTGTGTTAGAAAAAAAAATTTCAAAAGTTGAATTTAAAAAAAAAAAAAAAATTTCACTTCAATAGATTAAGAAAATATGTATGCCATGGATTATAACTATTTGAATGTGAAAAAAAAATTACATATATGAATTAGTTGAAATAACTTACTAAATGAGCTTTGAATAACATTGATAGTTGCATTTAAAGGTAAAGCATGTAGGTTTAATAGATGGAATCCAACCAAGTGAGCTTTTGAGCCAAACTAGATTGAGACATCTATGTCAGTCTTTATTTTCTTTGAAGAGTGATATTCTACTATGCTTTTATATCTCTAGAACTTGCTTTGAACCATGTCAAGATTACATTGATATGTGTAGACATGAAGATGATAAAGGCAAATAGGATTTTACAACCACTTAGCTTAAATGGCCAACCTTATATATTTTTACCCTTAGTGGACCCACTTTGAGCTTTTAAACTTTTCTTTTCATTGAACCCTAAACCATGAACCTTGAATTGTTTGTTTTTCTCATGTTTTACCAACCTTTGAGCTAGTAGAGCATTGAGAATTATCTAATGGGTCTGAGAGAGATATGTATTGAATAAGTGTGGGGGTGTTATTCTCAAAAGTGATGGTTGTATGCCAAGAAGTGGGATGTAATGGGAGTAAATGGTCATTGTTATGTTTAAAATGTCATGCTATTCAAAAAAAAAAAAATTCAAATAGCAAAGCATAGTTCTCAAATGAAAAGAAAAAGAGTGAAAAAAAAAAGAAAAAAAAAAAGAAACTGGAGTTTGGGATATTTTGTTGAAAAGCTTTATCTATAAGCCTTTATCATTTAGATTGTTCAATTTTTTTGTCTTAATGCTCTATTAGTTTCTTGGGTTTTAACGTCAGTACATTTTTCTTATCCGTACCCTGAACCTTAGCCCCATTACAATCTTTATAAAGACCTTTTGATTCATGTATGCGTGTATTCTAAGTAATGGAGATTTTGGTGAATAAGCAAGCCTATGGTAGTGCATCTTCATAGGAAGATCTCGAGTGAAACAGTTAAACCTTGAATTCTTGAGTGAGTAGAGAGAATCCCAAGAGAAAATCTACTAAACATTAGCATGTTCACTTTTGAATAAGACTGGTATGTTAGATATTGCTCATATTTATTAAGTGACCTTTGACTATGACATATATTGTTCTCTTGATCTCTTGAATTAGTTTCTGATTCATAGTGCACATATTCCTTGAATGCTGTGGGATGAAAGTGAAAAAAAAAGTATTTAGTTTGCCCGAGGTCGTGCAAGAGCTAAGTGTGGGGGAATTAAATGGATTCATAATTTTATATATTTATTTCCCTTATATTTAGTCTATTTAACATATTATATGTCTTATGGTACTCATTTTGATGATTCCTTATATATAAGATATTAGTGGAAAGTATTAGTAATTTATGTTTAAAATAAAAAAAAATTTGATATTTTCAATAATGATCTTTTAAATTTCATGCAGGTTTTTAATGTGGAAAGAATTCTAGAAATCAAACGTGATCCAAAAATCAGATCTGGAAAGCTGATTTGAATTGAAATCAGAGAAGGAAGAATACCACACATAGAAGGTTTATTATTGGAAGGATTTGATTGATTGTCAGAAATCTTGAGGAGAATATATACCTCTATGGAATATTACAAAGATTGGCAAATCTAGAGGTAGCATTTGGTTAATGATTTAATGATTCTCTATCTAATTTAGGCAAGCAGATTTTGTTTAATCTTTATTTTCATGTAATAAGGTTGTCAATTCTAGACATACCAGTTTTAATCTTCTCTACTCTGGCTATTTAAGCAATGTAAATGCTACGTATTAGAGCATCCAAGAATTATTGAGAAGATAGTTTTATTTCTTTTGTCTTTCTTTTCTATCATGTCAAGCTAAGTTCTTTAGTCGATTCAAGGGAAATTCAATCCGATTAGTAAAATTGTGAGATTTTGTTCTTAATTTTAATTATTCTTCTATTCAAATATTTGTGTTTCTTGATTTTTCAAGTTAATGACTGTATGATTCAGTTTATTAAGAGGTCTATTAATTGATTGAGTTATGTGGTTTATTGCTAACCTGAATCCATAATCCATAATTGTTATGGAGTTCAGAAAAAGTAGCAATTGAGCAGAACAATTATGATCCAAGTTTTTATTACTTGCTTAAAGGAAACATAGAATGAATTAAATAATCTGACGCTTGTTAGATTGTTGTTCATCTTTAACTCCCTCCAAGAGTGTAATGCTATCAGTAAATTCATGAGGATTGCTTAATACCAATTGATTTATTGATAAGAATTAAATTGTGTGTTGGGCTCAAATTAATGAAATTAGGGAAGGTAAGGATTGTCTGGCTTTTTGATAATCCTTGGTTAAATATTTGAATAGAGAATAATATATTTGAGGTCAGTGATCAATTTGCAGCCGTGAGTAAATTTCCTTGAATCGACATCATCTTCCATTGAATTTTTGTTATTTAATTTTCTTGTCAATTAAATTGTAGAAGAAAACCCCCCTTTTTCTTGGTAAGTAGACAATTTGATTAACTAGTCTCTGTGGATCGACCTTTACTTATCATTACTATTCATTATAGGTAGAGTAATTTATTTTATGTTGCGCTCGACACGCATCAGGGACCCGCAGAGATCCGTTTTCGGATCTAATTGGTCTGCAGCGCAGGCCATATCGGTCGACCGGTATGAAATATTTCATACTTTGAGGTCCGTTTTCATACCTGATTGTCATCCGCTCATCCCGTCAGGCCCGGTAATGATTGGAAGACCAGTTATGACATGAATGAAAGGTTTAGATCGAGTTCATGGAGGGCAGGTCCTACAACTCCCCCACCCTTAAAAGAAATTTTGTTCCTGAAATTTGCATGTAAATTTCACAACTCCCCCACCCTTAAAATAAATTTTGGCCTCGAAATTTGAACTTACTTTGGTCGTCAAAAAGGTTAGGGTATTCCTTTCGCATCGCATTCTCTTCCTCCGAAGTGATTTCTTCTATATCTTGGCTTTCCCAATGCACTTTCACATATTGGATATCCTTGCTTCGGAGATGTTGTACCTTTCGGCTTGTGAGCATTATAGGTACAACTTCAAATGTCAAGTCCTCTGTCAAGTCTGGTGGGTCTGCTGTCAAGATTTGCGATGGATCCCTGACGTACTTCTTCAATAAAGAAACATGAAACACATCATGAACGCTTGACATGGATGGTGGTAGAGCCCGTTAATATGCCACATTACCATGTCTGGTCAAAATCTCGTATGGTCCCACATTCCTGGGGCATAACTTTCCCTTCTTACCAAACCGTTTCAAACCTCGCACAAGTGATATCTTCAAGAACACCTTATCACCCACTACAAACTTCAGATCTCGACGTTGGTTATCTGTATAGTGCTTTTGTCAAACTTGAGTTGTCTTCACTCTTTCCTTGATTTGATCAATCACTCGACAAGTTTCTTCGACGAACTCTGGTTCTCCAATCCTTCTCTCTCCCACCTCATTCCATAACAGAGGTGTATGACATTTCTTCCCATAGAGTGTCTCATATGGAGCCATTTGGATCGTAGCCTGGTAACTATTATTATAAGCAAACTCGATGAGTGATAGCTTTCTCGTCCCAAGCTCCTTTGAAATCTAGAGCACACGCTCGGAGCATATCTTCTAAAATTTGAATAGTTCTTTCTGACTGTCCGTCCGTCTGAGGGTGAAAAGCTATACTAAACTTCAACTTGGTTCCCATAGCTTTCTGTAATCCTTCCCAGAACTTTGATGTAAAATGGGGATCTCTGTCAGATACTATACTTTCTCGGACGCCATGAAGTTTGACTATATTATCCACATATAGCTTGGCCAGCTACTCCATGGTATACTGAGGTCTGACAACGATGAATCAAGCTGTCTTAGTAAGTCGATCGACTATAACCCATACTGCATCCACAGACCTTGGTGTCAAGGGTAAGCCAATGACGAAATCTATTGTGATACAATCCCACTTCCATGCTGGCTCCGATAGTGGTTGTAACAAACCTGCGGATCTCTACCTTTCTGCTTTAACTTGCTAGCAATTCAAACATTGGAATATGAATCGAGCTACATCCGCTTTCATACCCCTCCACCAATATAATCTTCTTAAATCATGGTACATCTTGGTGCTTCCTGGATGTACCGAATATGGGGTGTAATGAGCTTCTGTCATAACTCGATCTCTGATATTTGAGTTCTCACTCTTAGGTATACATAATCGTCCACGATACCTGAGTACCTTGTCTGAATCCAAGGTAAAGTTAGGGATGCTTTTACCCTTCTCTAGATCTTCTTGCATAGTCTTGAGGTGTAGATCCTGTAGGATTGCTACTTTGACCTCATCTATTAGATCCGATGAGATCTTCAAAGCTGCGAACATCAATGTGAACTTATGAATTAAGCCCTGTTCCACTGGATCTCCTGCAGTCTCTAATATATACTCTTTATCACTCTCTATTGAGACTAAGGCTGCAGCACACAGTGCAACGTTTGTACTAGGTCTTGTGTCACACCCCAATTCCAGCTGAACCAGAAGTGTGAGTGAACCGGCTCTAAACTACGGTTCACTCCCGGATCTCAATAGACCGTGTCAACCAATCATTCCCAAGAAGTCTAATTTAATCAGAGAATAATACATAGCAGCGGAATAAACGATAAATGAACTGAGTACTATGTTGTAATTAAAATAAATATTCAAATTATTCCATCATTCACAAAATTTAAATAATAATTATTACATTGTATTAAAAGAAAATAAATCATCACTGAAGGAAAACACAGAATGAGCACTCGCATGATTCGTCATGCTTGTCCTCTACAGTCTGTGTATCCAGGGAAGCCACCGTACTGTAAGCTGGGGCAGTCATAAAGTCTTCCACAGTATACCCTACATCAAGATCTAAAAAAGAAATAGAATATATTCGGGTGAGCTCACAACTTAGCTCAGTAAGTACAAGACCAATGCAACACACAAATGCATGAGATAACATTACAATTTGGGTCAGGTAAAACTTACGAAATGCTATGGTAAGGTTTGGCGGCCACCGCACCTCCATGCACGAGAGTGTGAGTACACCCAACAGTCAGGCAACAATCCACACTACTACTGTTGCCCCACATCACTCACTCCGGTATAGAGATAGAGCTAGAGTCTGGCGGTCAGGCAACAATCCATACTACCGCGTCTTCCCCCTGATACCCTACACCGTACCAATACCTAAACCCCTATTGGCAAGGGCTTGCATGTGGGTTCTATTTCTAACCAGTCCTAAATGTCAATACAATATCTATGGCCCTACCCCAGCACAGTTCCCTACGACATAGAGATATGACTCGAGTCTGGTGGGCAGGATGAACCACAATCCCACGTCCTCCCCCTGATACCATATTCACACCAAGTCCGCTAAGGTAAACGGCGATATTACCCTACCCCAGCACAACTCCCTATGACATAGGGATAGGGCTCGAGTCTGGTGGGCAGGATGAACCACAACCCCACGTCCTCCCCCTAATACCCTATTCGCACCGAGTTTGCTAAGGTTGAAGGCGATATGAGAAAAGTGTTAGTTGTGGATATATCCAGGGCTCACTCCCCTTCACATTCCACACACTAACTAAAAACATACACATTCCTAACATCCAACATCCTAGCATATGAAATGCATGATTAGATAATAGCAAAAGAAACAACTACATGGCATGTGAATATGCACAAACACCAAGCAATTCAATTTACACATAGATTTAATAACAAAGGTTTACTGTTATTTAATTAATTAGAGTTTGGGGTCTTGTCCCTTACCTGTCACGTGATAACAATTTTGTACAGTGTTACAGGATCTACTCACGCTGTCTACAAGTCCTACATAGTCATACCTATAAGTTAGAATTCATTTATTAAAGTTGGAATTCATTTATGAAGGTCACAGCTGGTCAGAACCATGTTTGATCAAGCAAACAAGGCTCGGAAGGTATACCGGTCTCAGTATACCGGTCTTAGTAGAGTGAGACCGATATGGTGCCATCGGTATATACCGGTTGCGGTACATATCGGTCTCAGTAAGTGAGACTAGTATGTGCCTGCGGTATGCACCGTAGGCCCATACCGCAGGACCTTGTGTCCAACCGGTATGTCCCGCGGTTTGGATCCGAGAATCCGATCTCGGATCTCCCTTCCTCGTCGGTCTTTGGCTTAGTTTCTAGGGTTTCTCCTAACCCATTCTAAGGTCCAAGTATTCTAATGGCCTTCTGGTTTTGACTAGAATGCCGTATCATACTAGATCTGATCTAAAAGAAAAACTAGGCTTTTAATCAAAGTCCTAGGATTTTGGATCGCTGCGCCGCTTTACGGCTCCGATCCGAAATCCTATCATGACTAAGAGGATTGAGCACTTACCGGCGGTGTTCATCGGTTGGCGGCGTGCTCCTATGATGGAAACCCCTTTTTTGAGCGGCCTCCTCCTTCCTTGCTCCTTCTCAGATCTCTTCAGACGGCTAGGGTTTTGAGAAGGATCAAAGGAGTGTCCAAGCCTCTATTAATAGTGGGAGACCGTTCTTAGGAAGGTTTTCCATGATTGGAAACTTTCCAAATTTCAATTCGAAGTGAGGGACCCGCTGGAGTCCGTCTCCAGCCAAAACTAAATATACCGGTCGCACATACCGGTCTGACTAACTGTGTATACCGGTCGCACATACCGGTCTGACTAACTCAGACCGGTATAGTCTGACCGGTATACACATACCGGTTGCACATACCGGTCTGACTGACTCAGACCGGTATGTAATTTTTTTAGTTTTTTTCACATGTTCTCATACCTGAAAATTGAGTGGTTCGTCACCCGACTTCGCTTTCCGGTCCGATTATGATTGGAATACCTGTCACCATATAAAACCATGGGTTAGACCAGGTTTTTAGAACACGATTCTTACATCTTACCTCAAGTTTCAATGCCCACTTTCTACTTAAGGCATCAGCCACAATGTTTGCCTTATCCGGATGGTACTGGATGTCACAATCGTAATTTTTTAATAGCTCTAGCCATCTCCTCTGTCTCATATTCAGGTCCTTCTGAGTAAAAAGGTAAGTTAAACTCTTGTGATCTGACTTAATCTGAAACTTTTCACCATAAAGGTAGTGCCTCTAAGTTTTGATTGCGTGAATGACCGCTGCTAACTCCAGATCATGCGTAGGATAGTTCTTCTCATGTTTTTTCAACTGTCTTGATGCGTAGGCAATCACCTGTTCTCCTTGCATCAACACACATCCAAGACCCAACCCTGAGGCATCCGTATATAGGGTAAACGGCAAGCCTGGTGCTGGGATGGTCAAGATAGGTGCAGATTCTAGTCTTGACTTCAAAGTTTGAAAGCACTTTTCACACTCATCTGTCCATATGAACTTTTCTCCTTTCTTGGTTAGTTTGGTAAGTGGAACGGCGATCCTTGAGTAGTCTTCCACGAATCTTCTATAGTAATCAGCCAATCCAAGAAAACTACGAATCTCCGCAACTGATTTCGGTGCATCCCATCCTACTATAGCTGTGATCTTGCTTGGATCTACCTTGATACCATCTGTAGATACTACGTGACCCAAGAAGGCCACTTTATTCAGCCAAAAATCATACTTCTTGAACTTGGCGTAAAGCTTCTCCCTTCTCAGCCGTTGTAGGGCTGCTCTCAAATGTGTTGCATGAGTCTTCTTGTCCTTTGAGTTGACCAAGATGTCGTCAATGAATACGATGACCGAAGTATCCAATATGTCATGAAATACTCGGTTCATCAGTTCCATGAACGATGCTGGGGTGTTAGGTAACCCGAATGACATTACCAGGAACTCATAATGCCCATACCTTGTTCTGAAAGCAGTCTTCGGAATATCTGCTGCCTTGATCTTCAATTGGTGATACCTTGACCTAAGATAAATCTTCGAGAAAACCTTTGCACCCTGCAACTGGTCGAACAGATCATCGATCCTAGGCAAAGGGTATCGGTTCTTGATGGTTAACTTGTTCAGCTCTCGGTAGTCGATACATAATCGTACACTACCATCCTTCTTCTTGACGAACAATACAGGTGCTCCCCATGACGATATGCTTGGTCATATGAAACCCTTATCTAGTAGTTCTTGTAATTGGGTATTCAACTCCTTTAATTCTGTAGGGGCCATCCTGTACGGTGCCGACCCTGGCATGAGGTCTATCACAAACTCTGTAGCCCTATTTGGAGGTAGACCTGGTAGATCTTCTGAGAACACATCTGAAAACTCTCGTACCACCTCTAGATATTCCATCTTTGGCACCTCTGCTGTGATGTCGACCATAGATACTAAGTACCCCAGTCCTCCCTTCTCTAAGCATCTCTTAGCTTTTAGGCCAGAGAGGATCAGCTTCCGCTTCCTAGGTAACTTGGTTCCAGTAAAGCTAAACTCCTTTCCCTTATCATCTTTAAATACAAGTTTTCTTTCACCACATAATAAGTTCGCTGAATGATGGCCTAGCTAATCCATTCCCAAGAAGACGTCAAAGTTTTCCATCTCAAGTTGAACCAGATTTGCTTCTAGGTTTCGGCCCTCAATACTAACTGTACACGGCCCATAGCATTCATTCAATGCCACTTCTACTCCCAATGGAGAGTGAACTATCAAGCTTGGGGTTAAATACTTGATAGGTAACTCCATTCGCTTCCCAAAAGACATAGAAACAAAGGATGCGTGGCCCTAGTGTCAAAGAGTACTCTGGCGGGTACACCAGCTATATTTACAGTTCTTGAAATTTAATTATCCCTTAGTTCTACATGCTCACACACAACAGAATAGTAAGCCAAATAGGAAGGGATGTAATCATACCAGTAACCACATCAGGTGATGCGGCTGCCTCCTTAGTGGTGACTGCGAATATCTTTCCTTACTGTGGCAGTTGCTTCTTAGGTAGTGTACAGGTCCTTGCATAATGACCCAATTGTTGACAGTTAAAACATTTGACATTTGGGTTTTGTCCAGCTAACTGTGACGATGGTGGTGCGGTAGTATTCCTTGCTGGCATTACAGCAGACTGAGCCCTGTATGGGCGGAATGGTCTAGTGTTCCCTCCACCCGAAGTCTCAGTAGCAGGCCTCTTCAGTCCCCTGTTTTGAGCAAAGTAGCTGTCTCTTTGGCTTGTTTCAATTACCCTAGCAATCTGTACAGCCTCGTTATACACTTTCTTCTCCAAACCCAAGACGTGCTCTCGGATACTTCCTTGTAATCCCATGGTGAACCTCCGTGTCTTGGTTTCTTCCTCTTGCATACTTGCCGGAGCGAAGAAAAACAGCTCTTCATATCTTTGCTGGTACACATCAACAGTCGACTGGGATTGTTGCAGATTTAAAAATTCCTTCACCATTTGATCTCGAAAGCTCTTCGGAAAGTACTTATCAAAGAAGGCTCCCGTGAATATTTCCCAATTGATCTGAGTGTGCTTTGTCTCCAAGTATGTCCGGGTAGAATTTCACCAGGCATTAGCGTCATCCTTGAGCATGTGCATAGCAAATAGCACCTTCTCATCCTCCGTGCAAGTTATTAAACGTAAGTTCTTCTCCATCTCAGCAACACATTGTGCAGGCCATAGTGGTTTTCCTGGTTTCCTTGTGAAAGTAGGGGGTTTTAATTTCAAAAACCTATCCACCGCTCGGCTTAGGTCATTCTACCCCTGTGTATTTGTTCCATACCATGGTGGTGGGTACGGATAGATCCCTTGACAGGCAGATGACGTTGGGAATTGGTGTGGTGGTTGTAGATTCTGTCCTTGGCCCATCGGCCCTGTACTACCATCCATTGGCAGTGTGGTGTTATTTCCCCCAAACTTAGACGTACCTTCTATAGGGATATATCCTGGTGGCCTGAACATCTTCAGCATCTCGTTCAGGAATGCTTTTTGCTGAGCTTTCGTTTGATAAACTAGATTCGTCACAATAGTCTCAGAGTTAGTGTGAGGAGGTCCTGGCAAATTTGTTGGTGCTCTGGGACTCGGCCTTTCTCCACCTTCTGGGTTCAGATTTTGCTCATCAATAGTTTCTGTTTCCACATTGTCCTCGTCTTGGCACACCTTGGAGTGGTGATGCTTTCGTGAGCCTCTACGACCGTTCCCGCTTGCCATCTCAGATTAGTTTTCCTGCTTGGATCTGAAAAGAAGACATTACACTTGAGGTACAATTGAATAGTCATAATAGTGTTAGTCTTTAACAAGTGCAAGGCGAAACTCGTAAGGAAACTTAAATCGAAATTTTAAAAATTTTTCTCAAAATTTTCTGGGCTTGGAATATATATGGCCAGTCGCAACATACCAGTCGCGGCACTATGTATGGTAGTGCGATCAGTATGTCTAGGCGGACAAACCTCTCGGAATTCCCGAGAGGTACCTGTCGATGTACCGGTCGCAGCCTTGTAGGGTATGGCGCGACCGGTATAGTCTACCGATCAGGATTTTCTCCTGACCGAGAGGTACCGGTCGACATAGCCAGGGGGTAGTGGTCGACCGGTATGGGCAAAACCATCTACCGGTATGCCCAAAATTGCCTTTAAAATTGTGAAAAAGTGAGTTTTTCTCACTTTTCTTCTTTCCTTTCTCTCCGGTGGCGATTCCTCTCTAGCTTGGTGAGTTGCTACAGTCCGACTGGTGATCTTAGAAACGATTTTCTTCTGATCAAGACCTTAAACATCGTCTCTAAATAAGTTTCTTCCTATCTTTCTTCCTTTTTACATCGTTTCTTCACGGTATCTTGCCCAAAATTGAAATTTTTCTTGGTTTAGAAGATTCTAACCGTAGGAACTCTTTTTCTTCGGCTTAGAATGAGTTTAGGGACCTCTATGAGCAAAAGCCCTAAATCTATTTGAGGTTCCACCGTATGGTTTTTCTAAAAATCAAATTTTTAGGTTTTTGACCTAGGTTTTGGTAAAAATCGATTTTTTTCCTTGTAATTTCTAAATTTCTTGTTTGTTTGATGGATGCTTGGTTTCCATATGGTGTTAGAGGGTTACATAAGTCCTCCTCCCCAGATTTTAGGTGGATTTGAGGCTTTTGCTTTAATTACTGTCGTTATGCTGCCGAAATTCCAGAAATTCTAACCAAATTCTCATTATTTGTTTTTATTTTGTAGTTCAAAATGTCTCAACATCTGGCACTGGTAAACATGCATTCGGTTCTGGCATGAACCTTCCTCATCCGCTGGTTCCACAGTTCGATGAGTGATGGTTTTGTTCTACGGCGGCACAATCCTGTTTTCCCTGGTTTGAAGAGAAGAACATCGAGTTAGGACGACGTGTAAATTTAGAGCAGCTACAACGATTTGACGTTGAAGCGGCCTTTGGTGATCTTGGGTGGTTACCTGTCATTACTTACACTGTGACCACCCGCGCCAACCTCGTCAAACATTTCTACGCCAACCTGGAGGTCGAAGGAAATGTTAACGACTTCAGGCGTGGTAGGGACCTCCGCATCACCAGCTTTGTCAAAGGCGTTCCCATATCCTTTGACACTCACCAGCTTGCTGATCTTTTGGGGATACCCAATGATAGTGACTTGGTGTACTGCGCCCCCAAGATGAAGGGCTTTCTTACTGATGATCTGCGCCAGGAGGTTTCAGAGCGGATCCTTAACTCAAGAGTGCCCATGAAAGCTGCTAGCTTGAGACCTGTGCCTCGGGTATACTGCCGCATCATCCAGCACGATATTGTTCCTCAGAGCGGCCTCTATAGTGAGTTATCTCAGCTCACCCAGTACTTGACTTACTACGTCTGCACTAGGGAGCGGGTCTGTCTCCCTTACATTATTATCCGGACCATGCGTCAGGCTACTCTGCCTGATCAGATCAGTAACCTTCCTTATGACCGGCTTATCACTACTCTTCTGCGACGCTTACGGGTGGACATGAGGGACGAGATTGTGGTCGAGGACACTATGACCTCAGACATTGATTGGGACGCCAGTGTTTGGATGAGGATGGACAATCTTCCCATTAGTAATGAGGAGTTAGAGGCTTGCCCTCGTCTGCTCAGGAGGGTAGCAGCAGTAGCAGCAGCAGCCAATGAGGCTCATGCAGAAGAGGCGGGGGATAATGGTGATGATGATGATGATCAGATGGAGGACATTCCAGCATCGGCACCACAGCCCACACCTATAGCGGGACCATCCTAGCCTCCTCCCGATACCGTGAGGGTATGTTTACGGAGATTCAAGATGCCCAGCGTGAGATGAGCCGTGACCTAGGGTGCCTTTCTCGCAGCCTCAAGTCATGCAGGAGCAGGTACACTGGCTCAGGGTAGCTTATGAGCGTGACTATGACATCACTGACCCTATTCCTCTTATGCCTCCTCCCCATGACAGATTTTTTATTTTTTCTATCTCACAGCACGATTTTTATTATAACAGGATAACTGTTCGGCTTGTGGACTGTACCCTGTAGTACAATTAACTTTTCACCCTTTGGATATTTTATATTTATCCAATTTTCTTCTTACTTGTTATGAAAATTCATGATCATTCTGCTTGTCACTATGGTTTCCTCACTAGAGTATGTGTATTTATTCATTCCACATTTAATATAGTATATTATGCTCTTTCATATTTAGTCTTAGGCATCAAACAAGTACTTAGGGTGTGTTTTTATTAAGACTTTTGAATTCTTCCTATCTCAGTTCATCGACTCAGTTAAGTGCAAATATGGTCTGTTGGACAGAGCCTAAGAGCTCTGATACCAAGTTGTTACACCCCAATTTTGGTTGAACCAGAAGTGTGAGTGAACCGTCACTGAACCAACGATTCACACTAGGATCTCGATAAGACCGTGTCCACTCATACAAACCATTGCACATAATCATAATTAGAATATAATAAAATACAACAGAAGTCTTAAATAAAATGAACTAAGTGATCTATTGATAAATTTAATAAAATATCCAGTTATTCAAATATCGAAACATAGATAAATATCCTTACATCAATTGTATCTCCAACTGAAAATAAATAAAATAAATTAAATCAACATCCTAAAGGTACATGCAGAAAGGGCACTCGCATGAAGCGTCATGCTCGTCCTATCCTGCTTGCACTTCTAAAGCAGTAACACCTCAATACGCCAGGGCATCCATATAGTCCTTCGCAGTATAACCTGCATTAACATATAAAAATAGTGTGTACACAAGGGTGAGCTCACAACTTAGCTCAGTAGGACAATCAGGCAATGCAACAAACATATGCATGAGTAACATTCACATTATGGTATGGTTTTAAGTTTGCAATGTGCTATAAAAAGGATTGGCGGCCACCGCACCTCTGTACATGAGTGTGTGAAGCCGCTCAATGGATCAAACACCACTGTCGTCTCACATGCACCCACCATGGAATAGAGATAGAGCTAAAGTGTCCGGATCAAACATCGCCACCACTTCCCCTGATACCTTACCCATACCAACACGTACGTCCCTATTGACGAGGACTTACAAACTGGGCTCGCAACTAATCAATCCTATATGTCATCATAGTAGGCCCTATCCCAGTACAGCTCCCTACGGCATATAGATAGAGCTAGAGTCTAGTGGCCAGGCCGGAGACCACAGTGCCACTTCCTCCCTTTGATACCCTACCCGTACCAAGCATGCTAAGACAGATCGATACAAAAAGGTGCTAGTGTGAGGAATGATCCCAGACCCCCGGCCCTTCCCATTCCACACACCAATGAAAACAATCACATGCCTAACAGTCACATCCTAGCATAGCGAGTACGCATGAACAATAATAATAACTGAAAGTAAAGGATGATATGCGAGTATGCACAAACATCAGTCCATAGAATCATAGTTATTAACAACGTTTTACTGTTATTAAATTATTAGGGTTTAGGTCTGATTCCCTTACTTGAAGCTTGTTTGATAGCTTGCTTCATGTCATAGAATCCAAACTTGCTATCACACGGTCCTACATGATGTTAGGGTTGAATTAGAATAGTTTTCTTAGGGTTTACGTTGGTCAAAAAATCAACAAAGTCAAAACACTTCTCACAGAGCAGACCGGTCACAGGTACTGACCGCGGCACTATGGGGAAAGGTGCGACCGATATGGTTGACCGGTCCCCACAGACCAGCCTCCGGGAGATACCGGTCGTAGGTACCGGTCGCATAAGGTGCGACCGGTATGGTCGACCGGTATGTCTCCAGAAGACCATACATCCGGTTCTCGCCTTTCGTCGGTCACCCCTTATTGAATTCTAGGGTTTCTCCTATACATTCTAGGTCTAAGCAATGAGTTAGAGTTGTTTCCAACTCCATTCAAGTCCTAGTTTCGATGATCTTCAACCTAGAACTTGAATCTAGGGTTTACCGACTGGGTTAGGGTTTGACGGCAAAATAGGGTTTAGATCAATACCTCGCTTTGCATGGTATTGATCCAATCATAACTAACCATCCTAGAACGATTAAAGTAGAGGAAGGTTTATGCACTTACCGTTGGTTCACGGTAGAGAGTTCTTCTTCCAACGGCAATGGCGGCTCTTCCCTCTCCTCCCTAGCTTCTTCTCCTTCTTCAACTTCTTTCTCATTTCTAGGGTTTGTGAGGGTCAATGAGAGAGATTTTAGGAGGCTTCAGGGTCCTTATATAGGCTAGGGTTGAGTTTAGGAAGTCCCCTTACATTAGAAAAGTCCTTGGGTTTGAAATTTAGAAAGTGGGACCCACAGTGATCCGTTTCCAGATCTAAGTGGTCTGCTGCACAGGCCATACCGGTCGATCAGTACCATCGACCGGTATGAAATATTTCATACTTTGAGGTCCGTTTTCGTAACTGATTGTCATCCGCTCGTCCCGTCTGGCCCGGTGATGATTAGAAGACCTGTTACGACATGAATGAAAGGTTTAGATCGGGTTCATGGAGTGCGGGTCTTCCAGCTTTTGCCTACTGTATCGTTAGGTCCTCTTAATCACTAGTTCAATCTTGGTCGAACTATACCATTGTCTGGCATATCTAAAGATCGTTTGGTTTGGACAGGGGAATTAAATAAAAAAATTTCTATAAAGTCGGCTTGGCAGATGCTTCGAAAACATAGCTTAAAACCTCCCTAGGCACCAGCGGTTTGGAATAATTGCATGACCCCTAGTCTTTCCTGGGCTGCTTGGAGATGGTGTTTACGAAAGCTTCCAACTAATGATTGCATTAGATGGAAGGGAGTTATATTAGCTTCTTCGTTGTTCTCTATGTCACAATGTTGAAGAATCTTTTGATCATCTGTTTTGTGAATGTGATATTGTAAGGAAGGTTTGGCATGAAGTTGGATGCTACTTTGGAATTTTAATTCCAACTTTTAATTCTTGTAGTGATCTCTTATAGTGGTGGCTGCACAGAGGTAATTCTGATTCCAACCATATGATTTGGAATGGCATGCTGTTTATAGCTACTCATAACATATGGAAGGCGCGTAACAATGCTATACACTGAAATGTTAAGGTCGATACTTCTATTTGGGTGATTATAAAAAATGGATGCAAAGACCTTTCTGTTCGCTGACCTTGTGTTGTAAATACTCCAAATGATCTGAGGGTGTCTCAGGTTCTCTCCCTTGTAACAAGACCCACGAAACATGTTGATGTGACAGAACTATTTTGCCAGTCACCTATGACTACATGGTGTAAATTTAATATAGATGGTTCTAGTATGGGAAACCCAGGAGTGGCTGGTGTTGGAGGACTTTTTCGTTCCGAGTGGGGACAAGTTCTTTTTGCTTTTGCAGAGTATTTGGGCATATCTACCAACTACTTTGCTGAGTTGAAAGCAGTATTGATTGGCCTCAAAGCTGCCCTTCAGTTAGGCTATCATCGCATATGGTTGGAGTCTGACTCATCCTCTGTAGTTGATGCTTTACTTTAAATGGAGCTTCCTTGGTATTTTTAGCAAGATTGGCATCACTTGGCAAATGATTTATCATCTGCAACGATCCATTATACGCACTGTTTTAGGGAAACAAATACGGTGGCTAACAAGCTTGCTAGGGAGGCATCTCATGATAGAGTGTCTTACACTTGGAATTACTGTCTGGACTTTGAATCAGGGAGGTAGTGTGGGATGCATCTCACATGCCTCGATATAGTTTTCACTAATTTTTTGCCTAGGGTGGCCCCTGCTAATGGCAATGCCGAAGGTGGGGGTTGAACATCCTATTAAGGCTCTTTGTATTTTCTTTTCATTCTTGATAAAATTCTTTCTAATCCTTAGCAAAAAAGAAGAAGAAGTAGAATTGCCAATGATGCTTATGATGGTTAAATTGATATAAAGAGATGAATGTAGATCATACTATTGAATTATGGTTGGGAAGTGATCATTAATGTAGTACAGACCCTTAGAAACCCTCTGGGATAGCCCGACCTCGTGTCATGGAGATCAGATCAAATCAGTATCAGTCTTAGCTCACTGGTACGAGGTGGTCGATGAGGGCAGTCGACAAAATTAACTTGATCGACCGCCTCTGCTGTCATCAACCGCCTGTGTCATAGTGAGATGCAAACTTGGTATTTTCAATCCCGATTGACCCTCTGGACTATGTTGACCATCCCACAGCTCAAGAATGATATAATAGACATATTGGAATGATCAATTTGATTAGAATGTACTCCCAAGAGAGTCAGCACGTATGGTTGCAAAGCCGACATTCACAGTCGAAAACCATGCTTGCATACAACCTATGTGAATAGGATTCTATCATAACTAGTGGTTAAAATATATCATAAAACATCTGTAGAAGTGACCCTAGAGAGGTGCAACCCTCTGGAATCATGATTGACCAAAATACCTAACCGGTTGATGAAATGAGCTTGATCGACCACCTCCATTGACCACCTGTTAACAACAAGCCTGTTTTGGTTGAACTTTTAACTAGAGACTTTGATACTTGACCAACTCACCCTAGGACATGTTCCTAATACTACTGAGGATACCCTAGACCTATTATAAGCATGACTAAACAATCATAGGTAATAATCATACATCGATTGCACCAGGTAAGTTGACGTAGGACAACAAGAGAAGGACTTTTTTTACTACAGAGTAGGGATTAGTTCACTAGTTATAGGTGAGGGATTAGCTTTGTTTTATTTTATTATTTTCTATGTGCATGTGCTTACTACTTGTTTGGATTACTCTGTGATAACATGCCATCCAATAACTGTAATAATTGTTCATGCATTCTTGCATATTATTAACTCTGGATTGGACTGGTAAATTATGGATTGTTTGATAGCATGCAGATTTTTGATAACTTGATTATTTATCATTCGCTTGTGTTCTAGTGGATCCGAATGGCTGGAATGGGATGGTTCATCTTGGTCCATTAAGCTAGGATACAGGTACCTATATTAGTAATATTCTTGGTTTAGGTTTCAATATCCCATGATAGACAACCTTTGCCAATAGGGGTTTAGGTACTGGCATTGGCTTATTGATTAAAAAGGATAGATCGTGTATCTGTTGCCTTCCTTGTATGCTGCTCTGTAATGAGACATAGGGATGAGTCTAGTGCTAAGTGCTTTTTAAGAAGGATTGGGGGTGTACCCAATGAAGTATGGTTGAGGCATAGTACTATGACACCAGGAGGAAACCTATGTTGGGGGAATACTGGTATGATGCCAGGTCGATTTACTTGGGTTATATCTTCATTCTTTGGGTATTGTTTCACATGCGGCGCGGCCAAGTGTTTCTCATTCACCTCACTCATGCTTGAGTATTCGTCATCAGTATTTAGGTGCGATGCTACTTGCGCATGCTAGTTCACAAACCATATAAACCTTAATAAACTATTCATGCATTATGTGCTTATGTGTGCTAATTTCTCACTGAGCGTGTGGTTTTGCTCACCCTTGTACGTACAAAATTTTTAGATTGTTTTGCAGGTAATGATTTAGC
The DNA here is from genome assembly GCA_028583415.1 of Protea cynaroides. Lineage (NCBI taxonomy): Eukaryota > Viridiplantae > Streptophyta > Magnoliopsida > Proteales > Proteaceae > Protea > Protea cynaroides. Next base: position 68,762,641 of record CM053272.1, on the reverse strand, counting down.
TGAAAATGATGTGATTGAAGAAGAAGTACCTATAGATGATTCACATGATTCTTCGTGTGTGAATGCGATGATTGTTTGTATGGCTAATGTCACCCCCTGTTCCCAATGTATCGGTACTATGGAATGCAACAGGATCTCTCCATCCTATTAGGGCATAAGAAAATCTCCTTCCAGGATCACATATCACGGTATACCACATATCAACCTCTAAACTATGCTTATAAAAATTATCAGCATAACATAAATGCCTCAATTTAAAACAATTTACCAAAATACTGAAAGAGTAATCATAGCGGAAGTCTTAATAATTAAGTACCACTTATTCAATTGACATTTAAAAGGTTCAAATTCAAATTCTAATCTATCCAAGGTTCCACAAATGTCTTAGAGAAATAAAATAAACATTGTTTAAAAGTTTATCCAAGTAACGTATCCCAAATAAAATAAAAAAATCTCAAATCCAAAGAAAGAAAATCATAAGCACAGCCTAAGCCCATGAGCAGACTAACGAATCGCTCTAAGGATCACGAATCTCTTCCTTAGGCTCGCTGTCCTCATCCTCTACACCGGATGACAAGCTACCTAAAGCAATGAATGAAGGACCTACAAGATCTAAAATAATTTGTGCGCACAAGGGTAAGCTCACCCACCGAGCTTAGCAAGAAAACTAAATGTGTAACAAACAAATGCATGCAACTATCAACTACGGTCAAGTATGATAACTGTTAATTCCAGCTCAAGACAATCCACGCGTGGAGTCTCTAGGCTGCATGGGTCTCCTCTTTAGAATGATGCTGCCTCACTCGGCGTACAACAACATCCCCAAGTATGGGTCCTTTATTTTGGTCCACACATGACCGCAACTCATCCCAAGTCCATCACATGCCACTTGAGGAGATGAAAATCCCACTAGTCAACTTACCCACTCATCCACACTACTTCGGGTATGGGGAGCATCGCAGCTATGTTTATATCACATTTTTATTGAACCCATGCCATTACATAGCTTCCTAATGGCTAGGAGTACAATTATAGGGGTGTTTATGTTCAACTAGTCATGTCCACCTAATTAGTCATATTATTGAACCATAACATCACCAAGCTTCCAACCCTGTCTATGTCACACCCCAATTCCGCACCATTCAGAACGGTGTGATGAACCGCCAATAAACCAACGGTTCAACCAGGATCTCACAATAGGCTATCCCACATATGATAAACCAAAACACATTCCACATTAATCAGAGGTAATAAAATAAATAGCGGAAGTCTTACAGATAATGAACTGAGGTTTAATCATGATAAATAATTAATATTCCATTTATTTCCAAGTAACCAAAACATAACTTAATACATATTACAATATCCAAATACAAAAACTAAACACTAAACGTATCCACCGTTGAAACGCTCGCTTAACGAACCATGTTCGTTCTCCACAGCTTGCTCATTCATAGCCTCCACCCGTCCATATGTTGGCGTGTAGATAAAATCTTCAATCATAGTACCTGCAACATCAGAAACTAAAAACAATTACGCGCGCGAGGGTCAGCTCTCCAACTTGAGCTCAGTGAGTAAACAAAACAATGCAACAATCATATGCATGCATTCAATTCATATCTGTGGTCTGGTTTATAGTTTGCAATGTTCTATAAAAAGGATAGGTGGCCGCCGCACCTCTATGCACGAGAGTGTGGATACGCCCGATGAACCTCTCACCGTCGCCCACATCACCCAGAATGGCACAATATACACCCCATGAAAACGGCATGGTTGTACCGGTTGATACCATACCAACAAATAAACCCCTGCTGGCTAGGGTTGCAAACTGGGCTCACAACTAACCAACCCTAATGTCAAACAATGTATCTAAGGCCTCACCCCAGCATCCCTCAATACATCCATAGAGATAGAGCTAGGGTCTGGTGACCAGGCTGAACCATAATGCCACTTCCCCCCCTGATGCCCTACGACATATTAGTTCCGCTAAGGTAATGGCGATACGATGATGTTAGTGGACAAAACTTGAGTAGAGATAGAGCTAGAGTCTGGTGACCAGGCTGAACCACAATGCCACGTCCTCCCCCTGATGCTCCACTTGCATCAAGCACACTAACACTTACTTAGTGGACATGACTTGAATAGACCATGGCATAATATACCCCGATGAGAATGACATCGAAGTACCGATTGATACCATCTCTACTCGCACCATGTACACCAGCCAAACACAAACATTCACATGCCTATTCCTATCATCATCATCGTCATCATGTTATAAATAAACGGAATTAGTTATGCATGAACAGTAATAGCAGGAATATTGGATGACATGTTAAATGCACATTACAAGCATACACGCATAGAATCAATCATGGTATTGGACTCAAGAAATAAAAACAGTTTGTTATTAACCAATTAGTTTAGGTCTTGTTCCCTCACCTTTGCTTGTTTATAGATCCTCTTTCCAAGCCTTAAGAATCACTTTTATATCAATATTATACTGCTAGAAGACCTAACAAAGTCGATAGAATTTAATTAGAATTTATTCTAATTTTTATAGCTTGCTGTTAACCGTAGGGTCGCAGGATGGGTCGCAGGTAGGGTAGCAGTATACTGCGACCCCCTGTAACAGGGTCGATATCAGGGTCGATGGGTCTATTGACCCTATGTGTGACCACCTCTGGTTTTGGTCGATATTCTCATGTTTTGATCCATTCTTCCTTGTTTAACTCCTATGGCTTCTTCCATAGTCCATTCCACATACTTTCTATGGATTAGAACTTCTCTTCACCCAATATATAGTCTAATTGATATCCTCCATGGTTTCCATTGAAACCTAACCATGGATGGATGAATTGGGTTTCTCCTACATCTTCCTTCAACTATTCTAAGTCTTACGAAATTCATAGGATTAGTATTCTTACCTGAGAAGAACACTCCTTCTCTGCAACTCTTCTCCTTTTTCTTCTTCTCTCCTTTCCTTTTCTTCTTCCTCTCTTCCTTCTCTTCTCTTTCTCTCAATTCAATTAGGGTTCTAAAAGGAGTGAAAGAGGCCTAGGGACGTCCTTAAAATAGAGTAGAAACATCCTAAAATAAGTCCCTTTGAGATTAGGAAAGAGCCCCAACCGAAATTATGGAAATTTCCTAATTTTGTTTTCGGCGGCAACTGAGGGTCGATGATCCCGTCGACCCCTAAATCCTACAGTGTCCGAGCCCCTCTGTAAAAAAGGGGGTCTAACTTTCTGTCTTGGGGGGTCCGACCCTCCCTTGCTGGGTATGCGACCCTCCCCTTAATTTAAGTATTTTTGGGTCGATTTGATACCTGGGATCACGATCTCCTTCACGCCCTTGGTCCATTTGGCTCGACCATGATGGGTAAACCTGATTCAAGGTGGTAAGACCGGGTTAGTTTGATACGGGTCTTACAGTATAGTCCCCCACTTAGGACATCGTGACTTGGCTAAGTTACATATGGTCAATGCAAAGCAGTGCCAGTAAGAAGTGGTGTAAGTGTCCCATACCACCCACCTTCCTCCTTATTGATTTAACCAGACATCATGAATCAAACATGAATCAATCACTTTCATAGAAAGGTAGTGAGTGTCCCATACCACTCACCCTTCAATTCCTCCGGAACTGCTGACCCCAAATGCAAGGATGCATATGCATGATCACACAGAATAGTATATTGGATAGCATGTTATCACACAAGAGCATGTTATCAATTTCACACCATTACACAACATAATAAAATAGAGAAAACATACGCATACAAAGGTTTAGTTCCCTTACAGAAAGCTAAAGGAGAAATCTAATGTAATCCCACTCAAATAACATCTTACCGGAGTCTTCGATTCTCTATCAAAATCATATGCAATAATATTCATTAATTTATTATCTAGTAAATTTATTGTAGCTTTGCTTTATGCTCATTATTCTTGTGTTCACAATGTTACTAATTTATCTGATAATTCATGGCTATTGTCTATTATCTATTATCATTGCATAACATTAAATGTTTGTTTATTAATTCCATTCATAACCATTTATACTCTCTATGGGTATTTTTAACTTGTAATAAACATGTTGTCCGTATGAGATAGGTCAACTATGGATTGGTTCTCCACAAGACAACACACTCATTAGATAGAATCCATCTTCTCTTAACCTTAATACTAAGAAGGACTTCTTCTAATGAGGTCAGGGGTATCTAGCACCTTAATAGGGGTCCTAAGGTTGAGTAGTAGCTACTGGTTGAGCACGAAAAGGTGCAGTAGCCAAATAGGTGTGCGGCTGATTACTGCGGTCACACCTCACCAAGTGCTAGGCAAGCGGCTTGTGATTGCGGCAGCATGCTTTTGCATGGCTGTTGGATTGTGCCAATAACCCAATGGTGTTTTGAACCCTTACATAATTCAAAATAAATTATAAAAAACTACTGGTCAAGTTTGGCCGAGATCTGACACCGGACTCACATGCAACTGATGGCATCGACAACACATTACGATAGGTAGGTCGTGTAGCTGGTCTCTTCGATCGCAAGTCAAAACATGGTCCGATGGCCACCATCTTTCTCCAGAGTGTTTCCAGGATTTCAGGCCGATTGGATAAGGAGATCAAAAAAATATCAATGCTTAGAAAATTCTCAACTTGAAGAAATCCAACTCAACTGTACTTTTCTAGCCGTCCAATATCTGATCCGATTAATTGGATGTCAATGCCAAAAAAAATGAAAAGTAAGGATGTAGAAAGTTCATGTCGATCAGATGAGAGGATCACAATATATCATGTTTTGAATATTTTGCAACTTGAAAAAACAAAAACACAATTTTATTCTTAATAGAATACCAAACTTATTTTTTATTATAAAATATAGGGTAAATTACAAGACACCCCCTCTATTGTAGTGAAATTACACAACACTACCCTGTTTTTTCAAAAGTTACACAGAATACCTCTATAATGATGCTATCATACAATCTCACCCCTACCGTTAGTTTCAACTTAACGGCAGAGGTTCATTTTTTTTTATGACGCCCTTACTAAGGGTGAAATTACACTTTTTTTAAGCATGATTTGTCAGAAGTCTCGCCAGCGACACCCACGTTCATGTCGTCGTCGCCAAAAGGAGAAGAAAGCAGGTTATTTCCGAGTGAAGAAAACAAAAACGACGGTTATTTGGGTGCCGCTTGTAGAAGCGGCGAGATTGATTTCTGAAAACCAAGACGAAGAAGCGAGGCCGAAGACATCAAGCGAGAAAGGTGGACTGATACAAGGCGTCGGGAGACTCTCAAATGAGAGCCGAAGCGAAAACGAAGACGAATGAACAGGTCGGTTGCGGATCAAACACGAATCGGTGTTGGATGTTCGAATTATACGATGGTTTCAAGGACATCTCACCTGTTGTGAGGTCCAAGCGTAGGAGAAACCAGGTATTACCTTCCAGATACAGAGACTCTGTTCTTGAGCCATGGAAGCGGCTACCTCGGCAGAGATCAACAAGGGTTTCCCTGAACCTTCTTTCCTTTTTTCTAAAAAAATATATTAGGTGTTCCTCTTTATTTCTCCAAATTTAGTATTCAATCCGGAACGGCGACGACGGCGAACATGAGCGAGAGAAGCAGCGGTGGCAGAAGCAAGTTTAGTATTCAATCCATCGTAGCTTCAAGCAATCGAAATGATTAGGTTTTACGCGGTTGAATCGCGAAATGAATAAACGCCGAAGAAATGCAATCCCGAGGGAAAGAGACTATCCCGCCAGCAAAATGAGGGATGGATAGCCACTGCATCTTCCATGTCTCTTCTCCGGCCACGCAGATGTCATACCATACTTAGGGCACTGGTTGAACATCATCTTCTCGACCGAGAGAGGAACAGGGGGATTGAAGTTGTATTTTACCCTTAGTAAGGGTATTTTCGTCTTAAAAAAAAGTGAGCCTCTGCCGTTAAGTTGAAACTAACGGTAAGGGTGAGATTGTATGATAGCATCATTGTAAGGGTATTCTGTGTAACTTTTGAAAAAGCAGGGTAGTTCTGTTCATTTCATAACAGTAGAGGGGGTGTCTGTGTAATTTTTCCTAAAATATATTATGCATAATGGTTACCAAACAATATTTTATTTTTGATAAAAAATGATTTTGAAAATACTTTTTTAATAAATTGGTAAAAATAAAAAAGAAAAATGATACCAAAGGCATAGATAAGTGGATGCACATCGTCTCCTCCCAGTGATTCGGGAGGACGCGGCAACCTATGTCGGATGGTTGCCACATGGCTCTCGGTTGAATCTGAGACCCACGTTTGAGCCGACAACCCCTGTCGGCTCGGCTTGTCGGCTGGGTTTTGGCTCGGGCGTGGGTCTCGGATTTACTGAGAGCGACGTGGCGACCATCCAGGACAGGTTGCCACTGTCCTCCCAAAACCACTGGGAGGACAGGATGCAGATCCTAGATAAGTCATTTTTCAATTTTTATTAGAAAAAAAGCATGCATGTAAAAGAATGGTTTATACAAAAAAAAAAAATAAAGTTTTATTTTTTATTTTTTATTCAAACTCATCAATCGTAGGCCATCCTACGTTTGATCGGAAAGAAATCCTGTTCCTGCTGCTGATCCAAGAGCTGGGGATCAATGGGTCCATCTACCAATACATGGGAGAGGTGGGCCGACTAAAATCCCACCATTGGCAGGCAACAGGTGGGCGGGAGAGGAATTCTACACCGTTTGATCAGCCATCAACAACTTTGGCGAACGTCAATTTACAACAAGCATAGGTTACTGTACGTCTACAACTACTATGGAACCCTAACTAAGAAGCTGCTTGAGTTCCTGCGATCATTGTTTTGAGTTCTGCCACTTGGATCTCCCAGGTCTTTTATGTTTCCACCTTAGAAGCTACATTCTCCCTTCCCGCCTTTCTTTTCTGTTAAGCAGATTGATTGCGTATGTATCATCCATTTCAGAACTCTGTTAATTTTCTATAATTAAAACTGTTTTTCCGGTTTTACTTACTCTTAGTAGACCCAGCACAAAATAAATTAGGATTGGTTTCAGAAATTAACTTTGATAGTTCTAAAATTTTGGATTCCTTTGGGAAGAATGAGGATGGAATTCTCCCCCTTTAGGATTTGAAATGGTTCTCTTACGGTTATAGTCTGGGATTCTAGAATGAAATATCCTAGTTTTGCATTTGAAATGAGTCTCTCACAGTTAAAGGCTAGGATTCTATTCTGGACATATCTAAGATAAGTTCATTTTAGCATTTAACAGATGAACTTATTGCATCTCTCTCTCTCTCTCTCTCTCTGTGCAGTGGTGACTCATATAAATTGAATGGTGTTCATGGTGTTATTTTTTATAGACAAATTGGGTGATATTATTTCCGTGTATCAAACGTGATATATCCTATCATATAGATATAGAACCAAAGCTCTGTATTTGAAATTCTCATTAGGTTTTCCGTGTAATGATTAAACTGCTCAAATGAATCCCTGTAGCTAATAAACCATTTAAGGGTGCATCCTTGTCATTCTACAGTCTTGAAATTATGGAGTTCTGTTTTTTATTTTTTTATTCTAATATCGTTTTTTTTCTCCCCCTGATTTATTTTTCTGCTCCTTTGTCTTCATGTGCATATCTATTATTAGAATTAACAAACCCTTTGTTCTTATTGTGTCACAGTCACCCCAAACTGGTAAAATGGAAACATCTGAATTGGCTGGACAGCTTCTAAATCTACAAACTCCTAATAAAGAGAAGGATTTGGAAATAGAAGAAAAACCCTGTCATAAATCTCGGGTTATACCTTCTCGTTGCACTCGTTCTCAGGTTTCTGTTGAATGGACTCTACAGGAAATGTTAATTCTCGTGAATGAGGTCTCTACTGTTGAAGGGGATTGCCTGAAGGTCCTGCCTTCTTATCAGAAGTGGAAAATCATAGCTGACAGATGTACTGCTCTTGATGTTGTACGATCTTTAAATCAGTGCCGCAGTAAGTGGGACTCATTGCTAGTTGAATACAAAAAGATCAAGGAGTGGGGATCCCATACAGTGATTGATTCATATTGGTCCTTGGAAAGCAAAAGAAAATCGAAGTTAGGGCTTCCTAGTACTTTTGACAGAGAACTGTTCAGATTAATTGATGATTTTGTAAAGGCTCAGGATGATCGATCAGATACAGATCCAGGCACTGATTTGGAAGAGCCTGACGTACTTGAGCTCTTAATGGACACTGGTATTCAACTTGTCTGTAAGAAAATAGTTCTGCTGGTTATTTCTCCTTATTTTATTATATCTCAAGTAGGTAATCAATTTCATGCATTGCCAATCTGAGTTGATTGCCGTTTTGCTTCCCTTTTCTTTTATCATTAAATATGAGTTATTTATTTATTTTTTGGGTGAATAAAAGAATATATTAACAATACCCCGAACGGGAGAAAAACAAACCTAGGTTCAGCTCTTTGTGAATTATTTATTGCAAATGCAATGACTATCGGTGCATTTCAACTTGTCTTGAAAGATTATAATTCCATATTCTGGTAATACAATTCAAGAAAGTGGGTCTCACTCTACTATTTTCGAGTAATTTAATTCCGTATTTGTATCTACATGTGAATGACTATTGGCTACAGCTCTTTGTGTTAACAAGTACTCATGAAATTGGCCGAAGATTATATGAAAGTCCAAGTTTACAATTTTGATA